>CM053586.1:52014533-52032563 GCA_028646515.1 Pseudochirops corinnae
AGCTTCAGGCCAGGCTGGTTTCGGTTGGCAGTGCTGATAGTTCCTCGTAGCTGAGCTGACTTTAGTGGGAAGTATCTGTGTGCGTTTTTGAAGTTCTAGGTTGGTCCAGAGTCCTATTCCATGGGTATTTGGGGGTGGCTATGTGAGAGCTGCGATATATTGCTGCTGCTACGCCGCCATCTTGGCTCCGCCCCCCTCTTATTTGGTTTTCAAAATCCTTCTTAACCTCATCTGTGGCTTGTAGGCAGTCTTCATGTTTCTTGGAAGCTTTTGGTGTGGGAGTTCTGACTGTGTTGTCTTCCTCCCATTCCATGCTTTGATCCTTTTTGTCCCCAAAGAAGAAATCTAGAGTTTGATTGCTGTTCTTACTTTGCTCCCATTGCCTACTCATGTTGCTAGTTAATTACTTGAATTTTTAGCTCTGTGGACCTCTGCTTCCAGAAGGGAAAGCTCTGTCCCAAATCACTTGGGTTTTCCCAGCTGCCATAGGTTTGAGGAGGCTACTGTTTTTTTTGTACCCCTCCAACAGCTTTGGCTCACTGAAAACACACCCCAGGACCACCACCCAAACCTTGATCTGGATCCAGGCTGCTTAACACAAGAGCACTTAGCCTCTGAATGATTGCTTGGCCCCCCCTGTAGTCTGCAGGCTGGGAACTCTAAAGCAGCCACGTGGAGGTGGCTGCAGGGTCCCCAGTTCTGCTGCTTCCTTTTTCCTTTCCACTTTTCTCCCCAAAATGTAGCTGGGTTCCACTGGCCTTTCACTTTGTCCTTTTTTCTTGTGGCTTGATAATTCTGGAAACTTCCACAGTTGCCACTGATCCACTCTCCTGGAGGCTCCAGCTGCAGCTTTTCTCTTCCCCCCCCCCCCCCCCACCTTTCCTCCATGTGGCCAAGCTGCGGTTTCAGGTTGTCTGGTTTCAGCTCCCAGCATGCTATGGTGAGCCTTTCCTGCCGAGCTGCCTTCAGCAGAAGCTGTGTTTTTCTGTATTTTTTTGTGAGTTTTGGAGCCCTAAAATTTGTTTAGAGTCATTAATTATGGGTATTTGAGGTGGCTATGAAGGAGCTGCGGAAACTTGCTCCTTCTATGCCACCATCTTGGCTCCGCCCCAATTAATTTCTAATCATGCATCTATACCCCCATCTAAACCCTCACAATCTACTTTGACTCCTAGTAAAAAAATAGGTCTTTGGAAAAGGGGGACCAATGAGTCTTGTGACTTACTTGAACTAACTATTTTTCAAAAAGGGGGAAATTTCTTGATTCAGATAAGACAATAATTTTTAAAAAGAGGAGACTCATATGAAGGGATTTTGACTCAGACTCTGAGAGACATTAAGGAGTAGACTACAAATGCTTTAGAAGAAAGCATCTTTTTCTTGTTTTTTTTTTATTTTTATTAGGGTTTTTTTATTGCTTCTTTTTCCTTTTTTTTGGATTTCCTACCTGTCTTTATTTTTTTTCAACTAATTAATTGATTAATTTTTAGTTTTCAACATTCACTTTTATGAAATTTTCTGTTTTAAATTTTTCTCCTTCCCTTCCCTCCCCTCTCCCTAAGATGGCATGCAATCTGATATAAGCTATACATGTACAAACACATTAAACACATTTCCTCATTAGTCATATTCTTTTCTAAATTAATTAATTTATTTTTAGTTTTCAACATTCATTTCCATAAGTTTTAAATTTTCTCCACCTCTCTCCTCTCCACCCTCTCCAAGACAACATACAATCTTATAAAGACTCTACATATACATTCTTTTGAAACATATTTTCACATTAGTCATGCTATGCAGGAGAATTAGAACAAATGGGAGGAACCATGAGAAAGAAACAAAATAAAATAAAACAAAAAAAAGCAAATAGCATGCTGCAATCTGCATTCAGACTCCATATTTCTTTGAATGAAGATGGAATTTTTCCATCATAAGCCTTTGGAGCTGTTTAAGGTCCTTGCATTGCTGAGAAGAGCTAAGTCTATCAAAGTCAGTCATTGCACAATGTGGCTTTTACTGTATATGATGTTCTCCTGGTTCTGTTCACTTCCTTAATCATCGGTTTATATAAGTCTTTCCATTTTTTTTCTGAAGTCTGACTTCCCATCATTTCTTACACAAAATAGTATTCCATTACATTCATATACTATAACTTATTCAGCCATTCACTAATTCAGCAGTTCTCAATCTTCCTAATGCCGCGACCCTTCAATACTCGTATGTGGGCATATCTGCATGTGGGCAGACCCTCCTGGGGATGGATGGAGAAGCAGTGTCTCAGTTCCTAACACCATAGGAAATATGTGTTTTCCGATGGTGCTAGGTGACCCCTGTGATCCCTGTGAAAGGGTCATTCGGCCCCCAAAGGGATTGTGACTCACAGGTTGAGAACTGCTACTTGAATTGATGGGTATCACTTCAATTTCCAGCTCTTGGATGTGACAAAAAGAATTTTTATCAATGTTTTTGTATATGTGGGTCCTTTGCCCATTTTTATGATCCCTTTGGGATACAGCCCTAGAAATGATATTGCTGAGTCAAAGGGTATGCACATTTTTATAGTCCTTTGGGCATAGTTCAAAGTTGCTCTCCAGAATGGTTGGATCAGTTCACAACTCCACTAACAATGAGTTAGTTTTCTAATTTTTCCCATATCTTCTCCAACATTTATAATTTTTCTGTGTTGTCATGTTAACCCCTCTGAAAGATATGATGTGGTACCTCAGAGTAATTTTGATTTGCATTTCTCTAATCAATAGCGATTTAGAGCATTTTTATATGACTATAGCTAGCATTAATTTCTTCCTCTGAAAACTGCCTGTTCATATCCTTTGACCATTTATCAATTGAGGAATGATTTGTATTCTTGTAAATTAGTTATCTATATATTTTAGAAGTGAGGCCTTTATCAGAGACACTAGTTGTAAAAATTCCTTCCCTTCTGATCTTGATTGAATTGGCTTTGTTTGTGCAGAAACTTTTCAATTTAATGTAAGCAAAATTATCCATTTTGCATTTCATAATGTTCTCTATCTCTTGTTTAGTCACAAATTCCTCCATTCTCCATAAATCTGACAGGTAAACTATTCCTTACTCTCCTAATTTCTTATAGTATCAGTCTTTATAACTAAATAGAATACCCATTTGGATTTTAATTTTGGTATATGGTGTAAGACGATAGTCTATGCCCAGTTTCTGCCATACTATTTTGCAATTTTCCCAGCAATTTATATTAGTCATATTCTAAAGAAGAATCAGAACCAAAAAGGGGGGGGGGGAGGCACAAGAAAGAAAGAAAAAAGAAAATAGTATGCTTTGATCTGCATTCAGACTCAATAGTTCTTCTGGATGTGGACAGCATTTTCCTTCAAGAAACTTTTGAAATTGTTTTAGATCACTACATTGATCAGAAGGGCTAAGTCTAACAAAGTTGGTCATTGCACAATGTTGTTATTTTCTAAAGTGTTCCCCTGGTTCTGCTCATTTCATTCAGCATCAGTTTTGTGCAAGCCTTTCCAGGTTTTTCTGAAGTTCACCTGCTCTCCATTTCTAATGGAGCAATAATATTCCATTATATTTGTATACTACAACTTGTTCAGCCATGACCAAATTGATAGGCATCCCCTCAATTTCAAGTTCTTGGCCACCACAAAAAGAGCTGCTATGAATATTTTTGCATATATGATTCCTTTTCCATTTTGGTGAACTCCTTGTGATAAAGACCTAGAAGTGGTATTACTAGATCAAAGGGTATACAGAGTTTTATAGCCCTTTGGGCATGGTTCCAAATTGTTCTCCAGAATGGTTTGATCAATTCACAACTTCACCAACAATGCATTAGTGTTCAAATTTTCTCATATCTTCTGTAATATTTATCATTTTCCTGTTTTGTCATGTTAACCATAATTAGGTGTGATGTGTTACCTTAAAGTTGTTTTAATTTTCATTTCTCCAGTTAACAGTGATTTACAGCATTTTTTTTCATATGATAGTTTTAATTTCTTCATCTGAAAAGTGTCTGTTCATAGCCCTTGATAATTTATCAATTTGGGAATGACTTCCATTCTTAATAGACTTGACTCAGTTCTCTATATATTGCAGAAATGAGCCATTATCAGAGACACCAGCAATAAAAGTTGTTTTCCAGTTTTCTGTTTCCCTTCTAATTTTGGTTGCATTGACTTTGTTTGTACAAAATTTTTTTTTAATATAATGTAATAAAAATTGTCAGTTCTGTATTTTATAATGTTCTCTATCTCTTACTTCATCATATATTCTTCCCTTCTCCATTGATATGACTGGCAAACTATTCTTTGCCCTCCTTTGCTTACAGTATCACTCTTTATTTCTAAGTCACGTACTCATTTTGAACTTATCTTGGTATACACTATAAGATGTTGATCTATGACAAGTTCCAAATTGCTCTCCAGAATGGTTGGAGCAATTCTCAGCTCCCCAATTTGTAATTTTTCTTTTTATTGTTGTTTTTTCCCCTCTCCTCCTCTTCCTTATTCTTTCTTTTGCTTGTTTTTCTTCTTGCTGTCCTTGTTCTTTTTCTTGAATGTGGTAGGTAAGGCAAAGAGAAAAGAAATGTTGCTTAACAATAACAACAACAAAAAAATTAAACACGCACACACACACACACACACACACACACACTACAGGACCATTAAAAAGAAGTTATTGATATGGCAGAATGTGAAATGGAGGGGAGAAATACTGATGATATCTACAGTAATTTCATTCAGAAGTTTAATAGTCATTGTAAAATTTCTGTAATAAGGAAACACAAGGAAGTACTTAGGTGATTTGGTTTACTTAGCAAATGATGAGTTATGGTAGCTATGGATAGCTAAGAAAGCTAAAGCAAATCCATTTTGTCGGAAGTTCCTCTCTCTTGTCTCTGACTCTTTGTATTGCAGCCCCCACCCTGTCTGTGACCTTTCTTATTGCTGAGACAGCAAGGATAAATCCTATCTTTTAGGGTTGATTTACAAGATAGTTAATGAAACACCTAGGTGGCAAAGTGGATAAAGCGCCAGCCCTAAAGTCAGAAGGACTTGAATTCAAATATGACCTCAAACATTAGTTGTATAACCCCAATCAAGTCACTTCACACACACACACACACACGCACACACACGCACACACACGCACACATACACACACATAACTTGAAGAAGAGTCTTTTGTTGTGTTAGCCCCAAAAAGAGTTCTTGTCCAATCAAGGGATACGATATCATCTATTCTTATCCTGAAATCATTCAGTAATAAGCTTTACCCTATCCAGTAGTACCCCAAACCTAATTCATCTCCTACCTAAATGGAAACCTATATAACATTTGTTTCTTTGGAGAATTTTCTCTCTTTGGGTGGTACTCCCTTCCTGGTAAGCTCAGCGAGCCCTCATTGGATCCTAAATTTTTGGTTGGAGTTTGGTTATAGTTTTTGTTGTGGTTTGTTCTGGCACTGACAATTTTATCCACACAGTAAATGCTAACACATATTTAGAATTAAAAAAAATTAAAATATTTTGACCAAGAATGGTGGTCTTTAATTCATAATCCAACTAGTGCAGTAAAAAAAAAAAAAGGACAAGAAAGAAAAAATGTTGGTGGGGTGGAGTCACAGCTAAGTAAAGACATACTGAGCATCAAACTACCATGACAAGTCAGTGAAAGCTGGGAAATATCTTTATAGTTATACAACATATCCTGAAAGTCTTAGTCTTCAATGAGACTTTGAGGACAACCTATATGTGGAAGAAATTAAGTATAACAGTGGAGAGTACAGGAATTAGAATCTGAAAGAATTGTGTTGAATCTTGTCTTATTTACTAGGTCTTAGACATTAGACAAATCATTTAACATCTCTGAAGCAATTTCCTCCTCTATAAATTCATGATAATAATAGATTCTACATGACCGGGTTGTTGTGAGAATCAAGTGAATTAACATATGCAAAATACTTTGGGATCTTAAAGTGCTTTCAAATACCAGTATTATTATATTCACATATTAATTATAAATATTTTATAATGTGAATTTTTGAGTGTATTTTTGATGATAGAAAGAATTTATTAAACAGTGCTCTAAGCACTGTGGATTTAAAGGTAAGCAAAAAGACATCCTTTGACCTCCAAGATTTTACATTTTAATGGGGATGGGGTGGGGCACAACCCATGAGGAGGAACTAGAAAGGGGAACAGATACTGGGAGGAAAAGAAGTGATTGTTGAGGGGGAGAAGTCCAAAGAGTAAATGTTGATGTGAGTAAGGAGGAAGAGCCTAGGGCCATAGATTTTTCCAGAGTAGCTGGGAAGAGGGATTAGTTAAGAAGATTGCATGTCTGAAGAGTGAGTTAAACTCTGAGTATGCTAGAAGGGAAAAGGAAACCTTTTCACAAGAAAAATTACACAGTATATTTTGCCATTACACTATTGATTTGAAGGAATAGAATACACAACATTGGACTGTACTTAACATTTTTACTATTAAAAAAGCATTTGTTATGGCAGGGTAAAATGCCACTTAAAAGACTCTCTTCAGACAAAGTGTCTTCTGTCATTATGTCAAAATGATAGAATATTCCTTGAAGAATATAACTGTTGGAACTTTGATAACCCTCTGACAATATTTGGGTTCCTACAGCTAAAATCTTCACCATTCTAAGGCCAGACTGAACTTCTCTGAACCTTGTTAGGCTACTCTAGGAAAGGAGGTAGATGTGTGTGTATGTGTGGGGCAGTGTAAGTGGGGAGAGGGGAGAAAATGAAATGGAAAGAAGGCAAGGATTGAAGTAGAAGGACTTGAATATGAATAACAGAGCTTCTACTTAATATAAACAAGTTACTTAACAAATCCAATTCTCAGTTTCCCATCAGAAGAAAAGGACACTATGGTTACACTAGCTTTTTAAAAACACTTTGGTGATTGTAATGTGTCCACAAATACTCAAATGATCTGGGATTTAATCATCTTAAGATGACAATACCAACCTATTCATTCCTTTACATCTTGTGCAACCATTCTGCCTGTTGTCCTCAGTGTTCTCCACTTGAAGCCACCTGGTCTTTGGGAGGGAGGTAGAGACCTTTCTTGTTTTTCCCCAGTGTTGAAAGGATGCCAGTAGAGCATTCAGATCATTCACCTGCCATCCCTTGCCTCAGATATGTTGAATTCTTCTTCTTTACATATCTTTAGCAGATGCTGGGTGACCACTTGTTAGATATGTGATTGTATGAATTTATTTCCTATATGGGTTGTTTTAAATGGCCACTAGGTCCTTCCAACTCTCAATTTCTCTAACTCTGTGATTCTATTGATGTGTACTAAAGTTAAGTAGCCTAGTGTCAGAAGATATTCTCATACTGATACCTAGAATCATAGGACTGAAGAAGATATTAAAATGTCCACAAATCCATTTCCTTGACTTCAAGGAAAGGAAAATGGAAGCTGTGTAGATATCTAAGAATCCTGTACTAAGTCCTGTATTAAAGCCCTATATTAAAACAAACAAAATACAACAAAACATGTACTTGAGGAGATTTTTCAGCCACCTTGAATAACCCTCTCAGATATCTAACCATCCTCATTATTAAAAAATTATTCACTCCCTCATATGTTAACATCACTTATCATGTAGTTTAATATTAAATCTATAAACCAAGACATATCAGACAATTTATACCGTTTTACTCTAGCATCTCAGTATCATTAAGAATATTTTTTGTAAACCTCCAAAAACTGCCTCACCTCACCAACTGCTTATCAGTCCCATAACAAGATGTCTGAAGAAACAGAAACACCATTATCCATGAACGCACAAATCATTATAAATAACAATATTGTTACTTGAAACGTAACCATATGCAGGACATAATCAACTTCTCTTTCAGATGTAGTTCAGCATGAGATGGCTGAATAACATGGTAATCCAGGCTTCATAACATCTGTGCTACAGTAGGTTAGTCAAATGATACAGAAAATAGTTTGTAAGGTTATATCCCTTCCATTGTATCCTTTTTTCATTGCCTTGGTGTTCAAATAGTGATCCAAATATGCAAAAAAATAGGCCAGAAAACATATTTATGTTTCACTTTCAGTAGGCTTCTTGAAATGAAGTTAATCATTTGGAACTGAAATATTCATAAGGAACATAGTATTAATGTCACAAACTGATTCTGATAAATGAGCCTCTCCAATAAGGTTTTGTGGTCAATGGGTAAGATGTGTTTCTATCCTCACTCTCACAGAACAGTGAAATTGCTTCCATGTTTTTGTAATAGACTAGGCCCTTTTAGTTTGTTCAGGCCATCTAGTTTCACTGGTTAATTTAAAGTTCTGCTAACTTTGGAGATGCTGTGATTACAAGGTAAGTTTGTCATTTGAGGACAAATCATTGAGAGGAATATAAGAAGAAAAAAGTAAGAATCTTTAAAAAGAACAAGGGGCTAAGATTTAATCTTTAGGAAGTCATAATTCACATATGAAAAAATTCTGGTATGCATGTAAATCTTGTGGCATATATACACATGGACTCATATGTATGCGTTTGCTTATGGGATCCCATATATAAAAAGACTCACAAATATGCACATATGTATTAAAATTTTATATTAATTGTAGATGTTTAAACTTGAAAAAGCAATTAGATAGCAGGTATAGCAGTTGTGTAAGAATACCTACAGAGGGACCTTTTATTTAATTGGTGTGAGGAATTCCCCATGAAGAAACTCTTTAACAATGTAAATCAGCAAATAGTCTACAATATAGAGCAGTGGTTCTCAACCTGTGGGTTGTGACGCCTTTGGGGGTCAAATGACCCTTTCACATGGGTCACAGGGGTTGCCTAAGACCATCAGAAAACAAATATTTCTGATGGTCTTAGGAACCAAGACACGAGGCTCCTCTATCCGCTCCAGGCGGGTCCACCCACATGAAGATGCACCCACATATGAGTATTAAAGGATCACAGCATTAGGAAGGTTGAGAACCACTGATATACAGTGTTAGTTGCCTTAGGCAGTGAGAGGTTCAGTGATGAACCCAGGGCCACATGATCAATAACTACTAGAGGTGGTACTTGAAACCAGGTCTTTTCAATTCTGGAGCTAGCTCTCTTGATCTCTTACGCTATTCTACCTCTCAGAACATAATCTAACACACATGTAATACACCATAAACAATCAAGTGTACATTAGTTATCAAAAAAAGAGTAACCTGAAATAGTGAAGCTACTCATTTGTTGAAATCTACTTGCAAAATTTCAATACCTTTACAAATGAGCTTCAATCAATAAGCATTTACTAAATGTCTATTATGAACAGGCGCTGTGCTAAGTGCATGAAGCACAAAAAGAAAGTCCCTGCTCACAAGGATCTAACAAACCAAAGAGGGAGACAATATTCAAACAAGTATAAACGAAGCAAGTGGCTGAATAGAATATGGCAGAATCTATGTGAAAGTAAACTGGGGCCAGACACGATGGGTAGACTTGAGTCAGGAGGAAACATTCCCAGGGGAAATAAGAGCCGAAAGTGGTGGGCAGTAGTACTTCACAAGAATTGTTATTGTTTGCTTCTTTCCAAATAGAAGACAAGGCCAAAATTATGCATTTTGACCTCTGAAGAGTTTTTTTCAATTAACCATCAACCAATGAGTACCTATTGCAGTTGTATACACCTAGCTTAATGTGTATACAGTTATAATACAAGGCTTCCTTGCTTTATCTGCAAAGATCCTGGCACTGATGAATTGTGTCTATTTAAGAGTTCATCACTGAACAGCACAGTAACTCTAAGTCATGCAACCCCAGGACTATAGTGGGCTCATTGAGTTCCAAATGGAATTTATTTTTGAAAAAAAAGATACAGCAGGTGCTCTCGCAGCTGCTGCTCCTGCATAAAACAATATTGGAATAAATTCTCAATGAGTTATGCTAACCTTAGCACAGAATAAAGCCCCTAGCACTAACACAAGGCCCAATTGGACTCCAATGAACAACTATTTATTTTTCTTATTATTATTGCTATTGCTTAGCTAATTACTGACAATGATGCATGTCCTTGCTTCTAGGTAAGAATCTGTGTCATTATTTTAAACATATAAAATGTTATACTTGAATTCCCTAGGACTTGTAATCATTTTCCCCCTGAGATCTGCTTTATTCTGCAATTTCTTCTATGAGCATGCTCTTCAAGATTAACTACTCTGAAAAAGTAGATCTCTGTGCTTAAAGGGCAAATCCTGTAATTGAGCACTAGCCATCATGTGTACGTCCTGGCTCCTCCCGTAAAGACAAGAACTATATATAAATCAGTGCTGGGTTTGAATGATACTTCTGATTTTTTTTTTTCTCATGAAGAGTATTGGATTAGATTATTTCATCCCAGATTCTCTTTGATGGATTCTATGTATAGAACATTAAATAAACTGGACATTATCACCCAATCAGGTTTAACTGCTTTCATCCATAGCTTTGCCCTGAGAGAAAAATTGAGAAAGAGCAGTGAAATGTCATTTTTAAGGATATGTTTAAATTGTCTTTCAGACTGCCTTCTGAAAAGAAATATTTGTTTATTTTTGTGTAGTCCATGCTTCTCATTTTATTTGCACAATGCAGGGTTTGTTTTTTTGGGGGGCATATTTGCCATGTTTTGTAGACCTACCTAAAAAAATTTAATTAGAGATGATTAGTGGTGTGCTTTTCACTATCATTGAATAAGGCATGAAGTGTAAAAACATATTTCCATGATGTTGTATTTTGGGACTTCATAGTATCCTTAATTCAAAACTCTTCCATCATTTGGGGATCTTTATCATTTATTTGAATTGAAAAGAACCTAATTAAGCCCATACTATAGATATTATATTGTGCAGTAGAATGGGAATGCTGAGACTGAACAAAACTGACTGCACCAAAACGTAGCTTGACATAAAAGAGATTTTAGTTTATATCATAACATCATAAATTTAGATCTGAAAGGAAACTAAGAAGGCATCAGGCCAACCTCTTTCATTTAAATGTACAGCAACTGAGGTTAAACAACTTGCCCAGGGTCATAGTCAGTTGGAGTCAAGGCAAAATTTGAACAGTTTTTTACTAAATCAATGCCTTGTCCTCTACACATTGCTAACTCTCAAAAAACTGAATTTGCATGGGCCAGGAAATATAAATAAGAGGACTAGTTCATATATGGGAATTTGAGAAGAAAGCGTTTGACTTTCTTTAGGGAATCAGGGGCAGTTAAGGAGGCATTCTGAAAGATGGTATCTCAACTGGTTCTTGGAGAAATGGAATGATTTTGAGAATGAAAGAAACCTGAATACATCTTCAGTCAAAAAGGAAGGAGACAATGAAAAAGATATATTGAAGATAAGAGAGAGTGGCATTAGTAGCCTCCTCCTTTGCACTCTTTTTCCTTTTGCTATCCATCAAAATACCCTATCTTGCTTTTTTCTCTAGATTTCTTAGTTTTCTTTGGTTTCATGCTTCCTTAATTTGAATATTCACCCAAGTTCTGTACTCAGTCTTTCTCTACATTCTCTTCCTTGTTGATCCCTTTCATTTTCCTACCTTTAAAAGTGACCTCTCTGGAATTTGTATCCATTTTTTTCATATCTCATCTCTTTCCCAAGGTGCATAACTTAGCTTAAAATATCTACTGGATATTTTCATCTTATTCGGATAGCATTTCAAAATTGACAAATTAAAAAATTATCAACATTTCCTCCTGACTTGCTCCTCATAGTGAACCCCTTATGCCTCTGTTAAAAACATTCTCTTTCTCTCAGACACTCAGGCTTGAAGCATTCAAGTTCCTGTTGATATTTTCCTCTTTCCATCACCTAATCCAGTTCCATCACCTAATCCAGTTCCATTTTTCTTATGCACTGTCTATTCAATCTGCTCCCTCCCTTTCTATCTGCTCTGCTGCCCTTACTCATATCCTCATCAACTTTGGATTGATCTATTTTGATAACCTCTTAAGTGGTTCTTCTGCCTCTAAAAGATCTTCTTACAAATTATAATGTATCCAGGACACATCCTACTAAAAGACCCTCAACAATTCCTATTCTTCACTGGATAAAATCCAAAATCCTTAGCCAACATTTAAAACCCTCTTCAACATGACACCCAGTCTAGACACCACAGCTAATCAATCCTAGACTCTTTTATTTGGAAAGAGAAACAAACAAATAAGTTAACAAACAAACATTTGTTAAACATCTGCTATTATTCAGGCACTATGCTAGGTGTTAAGGATAAAGGAGAGACAAGGACCCCTAACATCACTACTACCATGAAAACAACAACAACAAAACAATGAAATAATTCCTATCTTGAGGAGTTTATATTATATTTGATATGTCCAAATCACAGCTTCTCTTGATGTTTATTTTTATTTTTTTGCTTCTAGGACTTTGTTCTGTGATTACTCCACTTAAATTCCTTTTCTGAATATCTTTGCTTGTCACTGAGATTCAAATATTCAGTCCAATGACAGCTTTCACTATGCAGTATTAGTAAAAGTCCAACCAATGCAAAGACAGAAAGATTGTTTGCTCATTATAAATTTTACACATTTAGTTTCTGTTTCTCTTATGGTTATTTATAATCTACTTATTAGTATTGGCTCACATTACTTATGCCTTCTACTAGATTTTCATTCCCTTAGCAGCACAAGTGCTGTATTATTCATCAATCTTAACCTTCACAATGTATGGTACAGTAGTATCAAAAACCTTACTTTGAGTGAATGATCTGGAGCATTTTGTAACGGCAGCTAAATTAATACAGCAAAACCCAAATGAATAAAATCATCTGCTGTTTTTTTCATCAAAACTCTAAATATTTTATATATTGTACTTTCCTCTAGTTATTTGCAGTAGCTCTAAAGATTAGAATTGGGCAATTAGAAGCAAATGACTCCATGAGACATCAAGAAGCAATAAAACAAAGTTGAAAGAATGGATAGAATAATGCAAAATATCTCATAAGAAAAAAAGTACTTCCATGGAATATAGATTGAGCCGGGATGAATTATAAAATTTTGGGTTACCTGAAAGTCATGATCAAAAAAAGAACTTAGACATCATATTTCATGAAATTATTGAGGAAAACTGTCCCAGTAACAAATAAAGAAGGTAAATGGAAAGTGAAAGAATTCACCCATCACCTCCTGAAAAAGATACCAAAATGAATATTACCAGTAATATTACTGCCAAATTCTAGAATTTCTAGGCCAAAGAGAAAATACTTCAAGCCAGAAGGAAAGCCTTCAAAAACCAGGGAGCCACAGTCAAGATCACACAAGATTGAGTAGCTAGCACATTTAGGAAACAGGGCTTGGAATATAATATTCCAGAAGGCAAAAAACAAAACAAACAAACAAACAAAAAAACCTGACAATACAACCAAAAGTAACCTATCCAGCAAGACTGAATATAATTCTTCAGAGGAAAAAATAAGTATTTAATGCAATGAGGGACTTTCAAGTATTTCTGATGAAAAGATGACAGAATATAAATTTTGACTTTCAAATACAAGACTCAAGAGAATCCTAAAAAGCTAAACAAGAAAGAGACATCATAAAAGAGTCTATAACCTGTTTGAACTCTTATATGGGAATATGATACACATTATCCGAGCATTTTATCATTTTTAGTGTATGTAGTAGGGTTCCACACAGGAGAGGGTGTGGGAGTGAGTCAGTTATGAGGAGATAAGGTAAAAAACAACAACCACAACAATGGGGAAGATGCCCTGGGACGTGGACGCGCTGGGGCTGGGGGAGCCGAGCTCGCAGTCTCCCCGACCGCAGCCAGATATCCTCCTCCCTCTCCCCTTGGCCGCTCCCGCACCGAGAGCCCGCCTTGGGCGCCGGACATTGTCCGCAGCGGTAGCAGAGACCGGGGCTTCCGCAGCTGTGCCGGCAGCTGGATCGGGGAGGGGGCGCGCGCACATGGCGACCGAGGCGCACTCGTTCAGCTACAGGGGCTGCAACTTCGTCTGTCACGCCTCGTCTTGTCCACCCTGAGAGGGCGTCCCTTGAAGATCCGCAAGATCCAGGCCAAAGACAAGAACCCCGGCCTCCGAGATTTTGAAGCCAGTTTTGTACGGCTTTTAGATAAAATAATCAATGATTCTCGAATTGAAATAAATCAAACAGGAACTCCCTTATATTATCAGCTTGGGTCAGTGGAGCATGACTGCAGCTCGCATAGGAGTATTGGGTATTACCTGGAGAGTCTTCTTTGTCTGGTCCCTTTTATGAAGCACCGGTTAAGAGTAATTCTCCGAGGCATAACCAATGACCAGGTCAACTCTTCAGTAGATGTTCTGAAAATGACAGCCCTCCCTTCACTGAAACAGTTTGGAATTGATGGTGAATCATTCAAGCTTAAGATTGTCCGAAGAGGAATGCCCCCTGGAGGGGGAGAAGTCTTTCTTCTCTTGTCTTGTGAGGAAGCTGTTGAAACCCATTCAACTCATAGACTCTGGCAAAATCAAACGTATCCGAGGAATGGCGTACTCTGTACAGGTATTGCCTCTCATTGTAAAGTCTTCTCGGAGCATCCTTAACAAATTCATTCCTGATATCTATATTTACACAGACTATATGAAAGGGGTCAACTCTGGAAAGTCTCCAGGCTTTGGGCTCTCACTTGTAGCCGAGACCACCAATTGTACTTTTCTCAGCGCGGAGCTGGCCTCAAATCCCCAGGGTCAGGGAGCAGCGGTACTCCCAGAAGACCTTGGCAGGAACTGTGCAAAGCTGTTGTTGGAAGAGATTTATAGAGGAGATTGTGTGGACTCCACCAACCAGAGTTTAGTTCTGCTCCTTATGACCCTTGGACAGCAGGATGTTTCCAAAGTCCTGCTAGGACCGCTGTCTCCCTACACAATAGAATTTTTGTGAAATTTGAAAAGTTTCTTCCAGATCATGTTCAAAATTGAAACTAAACCATGTTGTGAAGAGCTCAAGGGAGGGGAAAAGGTTTTGATGACATGTGTGGCAGCTGGCTTCTCAAACCTCAGCAAAACTATCAAGTAATACCACTTTTGCCTTCAAGTCAGACCAGACCAGACTGAAAAATTCCCAAAGGCCACCATATATCCATTTAGGATAAGACTGTCACATACACTTAAGGACTGTTTTTTTTCTCCTTTTTTCTTTTTTATAAGACATTAAAAATAAAAGATATTTAAATAATGTAGTTCCCCCCTTCACCCCAAAAAATATGCCCTGGGAGAAGGGAAAAGGGAGAGGAATAATGGGAGAAATTATTTCATAAAATAGATAATGCATGATGAAGTACCTTTACAATAGAAGGGAAAATGGGACAAGATTTAAATAACCTTCACATCTAAATTGATTCAAAGAGGAAAAAATGTTTGTGTGGGGGTGTGTTTGTAATCAGTTGGTAATAAAAATCTAACTTAACTGACAGAGAGGTATACAGTGAGGTTGGGGGGTAAGGGAGACAGTATAGAGGTTTAACAAAAGAAGAATCTGATTAAAGAGAGAACAGATAAAACAAGGTAGTGGCCAGGAGGAAAACAAACTTTAGAGGAAGAAGAGGACATAAAAAGAGAGAAAGATAAATAAAAGAAATTAAGATGGAGGGAAATGTACAGTTAGTAATCATAACTGTGAATGTGAATGGGATCAATGGACTCTTCAAATGGAAGAAGATAGCAGTATGAATTAGAAAACAGAATCCAGCAATATGTTACTTACAAGAAAAACACTTGAACAAAAGAGATATACTCAGAGTTAAAATAAAAGGTTTAACCAGAATATATTACATTTAAGTTGAATCAAAAAAGGCAGGTAATAGTTGTTTTTTTTAGTACAGAAGACTTAAAGTCAATTTTATATAAATCTAGAACTGTCTATATTTTAAAAAGCTAGTAGGATAATTGACAAAATAAAAACAAACAACAGAAATCATATGATTATATCAACAGATGGAGAAAAATTCTTCGACAAAATAAAACAATCATTCCTATTAAAATGCTACAAAGCATAAGAATCAATGCAGTTTTGATTAAAATGATAAGCAGTATCTAAAACCAAGAAAACAAGCATTATATCTAAGAAGGATAATTTTTTTAAAAAGAATTCTTATTTAAACATCTGTTCTTAAAACTTTGAGTTCCAGATTTTTTCCCTTTTTCCTCCTCACCCGCCCCCACTTGGAAGATAATCAATTCAATATAGGTTGTACATGCGTAGTTACTGGAATAATTTCCATAGTTCTTATATTGTGAAAGACTAACTATATTTACCTCCATCCTATCCCACCCACTGCTTATTCTATTTTCTCCTTTGACCCTAACTCTTTTAAAAAATGTTTGCTTCTTATTACTCTCTCCTTCAATCTGCACTCCCTTCTATCATCCCCTCCTCTTATCCCCTTCCCCCCAGCTATCCTGTAGGTGTATGTTATTCCCTCCTTAAGCCAAATCCAATGTGAGTAAGGTTGACCCATTCCCTTTCACCTTCCTGCTCTTCCCCTCCATTGTAACAGTGTTCTCTTGTCTCTTTTATGAGATAATTCACCCTATTCTATCTCTCCTTTTCTCCTTCTCCCAATAAATTCCTCTCTCACCTCTTAATTTTATTTTTTTTAGATATCATCCATTCATATTCAACTTATCCTGTACCCTCTGTCTATATATGCATGAACATACATATGCCCACACTCCCATATATATCTAAATGCACATACACCTTCCTAGACATACATATAGATATATGCATACATATATATTCCCTTCAACCATCCTCATACTGAGAAAAGTCTTATGAGTTACAATTATCATTTTTTCATTTAGGAATATAAACAGTTCAACTTTAATAAGTTACTTATGATTTCTTTTTCCTGTTTACCTTCTCATGCTTCTCTTGCTTCTTGTATTTGAAAGTCATATTTTCTGTTCAGTGCTGGTTTTTCATCAAGAATGCTTGAAAGTCCTCCATTTGATTGAATATTCACCTGAAGCATTATACTCAGTTTTGTTGGGTAGGTGATTCTTAGTTTTAGTTCTAGCTCCTTTGATCTCCAGAATATCATGTTCCAAGCTCTTTGATCCCTTAAGGTAGAAGCTGCTAGGTCTTGTGTTATCCTGATTGTGTTTCCACAATGCTCAAATTGTTTCTTCCTGACTGCTTGCAGTATTTTCTCCTTGACCTGGGAACTCTGGAATTTGGCTATAATATTCCTAGGAGTTTTCTTTTGGGGATCTTTTTCAAGAGGCAACTGGTGAATTCTTTCAATTTCTATTTTTCCATCTGGTTCTAGAATATCAGGCCAATTTTCCTTGAAATTTTCTTGAAAGATGGTGTCTAGGCTCTTTTTTGGATCATGGCTTTCAGGTAGTCCAGTAATTTTTAAATGATCTCTCCTGGATGTATTTTCCAGGTCAGTGGTTTTTCCAATGAGATATTTCACATTGCCTTCTATTTTTTTTTCATGTGTTTGTATCTGTTTTATTATATCTTGATTTCTGATTAAATCATTAGCTTCCAGTTGCTCCAATCTAATTTTGAAGGAGTTATTCTTTTCAATGAGTTTTTGAAATTTCTTTTCCATCTGGCCAATTTGGTTTTTTGTGGTATTCTTCTCCTCACTGGCTTTTTGGGCCTTTTTTTCCATTTCAGTTAGTATATTTTTTTTGTATTTGTTTATTTCTTTTTTTCTCTCTCAATGACTTCTTTATTTACTTTTAGTTTACAAGATTCAGTTCCACAATCCCTTGAGTTTCAGATTTTCTCCCCTCCTTCCCCCCCCCCTCACCATGGTGACATGCATTCATGTATAGGATCTGCAAATACTTTCACATTGTACAATAGTGTGGTTGTATAGAAGGGTTTTAACCAATGAGTGAACAATAGGAAAAAAGAAACAAAACCAAACATGAAAAAGAACGATAGCATGTATTGCTTCAGTCTCCATTTAAACTCTAGTCTTTCTAGATCTTTCTCTGAATGTAGATATCTCCTTCCATCCTGAGACTTGTA
>CM053586.1:52050254-52081192 GCA_028646515.1 Pseudochirops corinnae
TATGAGCTTCAATATGGATGAGGGACTAGATGAGAAGCTGGACAAGGAGCTGAGAACTGTCTACCTTTGAATCCAGGTGACATATGGGTAGATTTAGGCAGGAGCTGGGGCTATGGAAGAGGAGAATGGAAGCTGAGAGCCAGCCTCAAGTCAAGATGAAAAGATCTCTTCTTGGATTCTTAATGCTGACTGAGAAGATTATTATTTACTGTGACCTAGGGGTGGAGAACTTTAACCTTTGTCCTTTGTGTCCCTTTAGGAGGCCTGCTCCTTAAGGATGATTGAGTTAAGGACTTACTGAATGATATCTTTTGTTTAGAACTATCTGGCCACTTTAGGGATAAGTTGTTATGTCATAACATTGTGAATGCTGTTTCTGTCAATATTTTGTCTTAGTTTATTACTGAATAAATAGAGAGTTCACTATACTATGTAATCAGAACCTTAAAGCTGTTCACAGCAACAGTCCTATGGAAAGCTGCTTGTGCTTGGCTTTACACAGTGTTATATTTGGGAGATTGTGGGCAATTATCTGTTATATTGAAAAGTATATTTTTAATATATTAAATTGCTGATTATTACTTCATAAACACTAGTAATTTGCAGATGTACAATTTTAGTAGCTAAGTCAACTTTTGCTAGATATTCAATAAGTATTAAATTTTTACTATCTAAAGCACTGTGTTAGGGAGGTGTAACCAAGATGTCAGACTAAAAGCAGTAACTAACTTGAGCTATTCCCCAATTACCTCCAACACCTGTAACAATTGACTCTAAACAAATTTTGGAGATATAGAACTCACAAAATGACAGAGTGAAATATGCCTCCAACTGAAGTCAGCCTGGCAAGCTGAAAGGAAGGGCATATTATGCCAGGCTGAGAGTGGAGCACAGTCCTGCATGGGTCATACTGGCACAGACTGAATGCACAGACAGGCTTGAGAAGACCTCAGGGTATTGAATCACTGGCAGCTGTGCCAGTTTCCAGAGTTCTCAACCTATAAACTCCAAAGAGAAAGTAAAAGGTCAGTTAGGAAACTCTGTTGGACCTCAGTGAGAAAAGAGTGCAGTCTGGCCCTTGACCCCTGGGTGGTGGAAGTGGTGGTGGCTGTGGCAGCAGGGTGGCTGCTTCCAGAGCTCCAGGTGCACAGATGGTGGGGGTACCACGTGGCTGACCAGAGGACAATTACGGGAATTTCTTTGCTACTGATGGGACAGGATTTTCTTGCTTTGCAGTGCTGGGATCTGGGTCACAGTCTTAGGTAGTTGTCCTGGGGTGAGGAGTGCTGGCATGGCAGAACATGTTGAGGCTGTGGAGAGGTAGTCCTTCTCACAGTTCTGAGGCAGGAGCCTAGAAGAAGCTCTAACAACAGCTGTGCAAAACCATAGAAATTTGGATCACGGCATTCTCCATTCTGGGAACAGAGTTCTACTGTGGCAAAGAGTTCAAAAGTCAAGTAATTGGCTAGCAAGATGAGGAAACAGAAGAAGTAAAATGAAACCATATAACCATTTTTTGGTGACAACAACAATCAAAACATAGAACCAGAAGGAAACAACAAATTTTAAACTCCTGCATCAAAAAACTCCAAGAAAAATATGAATTGGTTGCAGACCATGCAGGAGCTCAAGAAGGATTTTGAAAATCAAATAAGAGAAGTGGAGGAAAAATTGGGAAGAGAAATGAGAATGATGCAAGAGAATCATGAAAAGCAAGTAGACAATCTGCTAAAACAGACAAAAAAAAATTAAGAAAATAACACCTTACAACATAGACTAACTCAAATGGCAAAAGAAGTCCAAAAAAGCTAATGGGGAGAAGAATGCCTTAAAAAGCTGAATTTTCCAGATGGAAAAGGAATTTCAAAAGCTCCCTGAAGAAAATAATTCCTTCAAAATTAGATTGGAGCAAACTGAAATAATGGCTTTATGAGAAATCAAGATACTATTAAACAGATCCAAAAGAATGAAAAAAATAGAAGGCAATGTGAAATATCTCTTTGGAAAAACCACTGACCTGGAAAATAGATCCAGGAAAGATAATTTAGAAATTATTAGACTACCTGAAAGCCATGATCAAAAAAAGAACCTAGACATCTTTTTTCAAGCAATTATCAAGGAAAACTGCCCTGATATTCTAGAATCAGAGGGTAAAATAGAAATTGAAAGAATTCACCAACTGTCTCTTGGTAAAGATCCCATAAAGAAAACTCCTAGGAATATTATAGCCAAATTCCAGAGTTCCCAGTTCAAGGAGAAAATACTACAAGCAGCCAGGAAGAAACAATTTGAGTATTGTGGAAACACAATCAGGATAACACAAGATCTAGCAGCTTCTTCATAAGGGTTCATAGGGCTCAGAATATGATATTCCAGAGGTCCAAGTAGCTAGGATTAAAACCAAGAATCACCTACTCAGCAAAACTGAGTAGGAAAGTAGGAGGGAAAGGGATAAGAGGGGGGGATGATAGAAGGGAGGGAAGTTTGGGGGAGGGAGTAATCAGAAGCAAACACTTTTGAAGAGGGACAAGGTCAAAGAAGAAAATGGGGGGGGTGGGATATGATGGAGAGAAATATAGTTAGTCTTTCACAATATGACTACTGTGGAAATATTTTGCATAACTACACATGTATAACCTATATTGAAGCCCATGCCATTCTATTGCAGGCTTTATGATAACTATCCCTATAATCAAAGTTTAAAACAACAGCAAATTGCAGTTCCAAAAAGTCTTAAATTGCAAATAAATATAGACTGGTACATTCAGATAGGGTCTTCTCAAATTTGATTGAGCTATTTATTATAAAATTAAGTTACATAATCTATCTGTGTACAAATTTTGACTTTTGTTTGGGCTATGGAATGATTAAAAATTCAGATTACAACAGGAAAATATTTTCTGCTTTACATCTCATTACATAAATTTAATAATAACTTATCTTGAATATTTAGTATATCTACAAATAAATCACAAGAGATTTTCAAAACATTTCTTCTAAAAGTAGTTCTTTTTCTTCAAAAAATTCTTTAAAAATAGCTTAAATTCTATGCTGATGTTAAGAGGAATAATTATAAAACTTTTATGAAAAAAAATTATTTGGAAAGTTTTAATATATCTCTTCCTCTTTAAAGCAAAAATAAAGCTTGAAACATGGAATTCATTCAGCCAAGTTAGTGTAAAAGTCCTTAAGTAACAGAAATACCTAAGGTATTATACAGAATTCCTACATCATGAAGTTCCTTAGTCTAAAAGGTGTTTGCAATGGGGAGATTGGTTTTCCTAAGCCAAGAAGAATGTACCTCATTAAATTAGCTTCATCACAATAGCAAGGTTTACCAGATCTTAAAATTTACTCAGTATCTTTTCTTTCCTTTGTCTTTAAATATATCACTAGAAATATATTACATTGAGGAATCTCACAAAGAGAGTAAAAGTGGTGATACATAAACCTTCAAATTAACATAAATACATCCTTAGATGAATAGGCTTGAAAACCACATCCATATATTTTTTCCCCAAGATTTCTCTTTAGCCCAATAAAAGTTCTGTGACACAGAAGCTTCTGCACAGAGTTTAAAGAACCTTAGGTAAATGCATTTTCAAATCACCTTGCACAGAGAATCGTTCATCTCATCATTAATAATGTGTAAACTATAACTTTAAACCACTATGATAATAGTCAAGATTTTAAATGGATAATCTATTATCATGATATATATCAGCAATATTATTATTACCTGTTTATAATCCAGATATGATGGCTTTAAATTATCAAATTTTTATAACAAAAAGAACCCCCAATTCGCATGCAACACAATCAAGATTAAAATATTGTTGTAACACCATTTCTACTTCATAATGGTTTTTCAAATTTCACTAGCTAAGCGAACTTTTAGAAATATGATACAATTTTAGAAACACAACAATGAATTTCAAGTGACATCAATTGAATCTCATATAGAAAATAATGATCGTGTCACTCTTGGCATTCAAAAAACACTTCAAAGATAGAGAGAAAGAAAATAATGTATCTAACATATGGCATTCATTATGTTAATACTTTGCAATCATTATATCATTTTGATCCCATAACAACTATAATTATTTTTCCCTTTACAAATAAAGAAATGAGTCAGAGATAAAATACATTTTTGCAACTGAAACAGAGAAGTGTAGAGTTTACCTGGAGCAGAAGCTGGCTTTCCAGTAGTGGAAATTCTTGGAGGAAGGACTTCGGGAATATTCCCCACAGGTCTGATCCATTCACCTCCCCCTTCCCCCTACAATTGCAGAATTTACCAACCCTGGGGTGGTTTGCAACTGCTGGGCCAGGGTGGGCAGAATATACAGGACATGGGTGACATTTCCAAGCTTTGCCTAGAAGGGTGGCTATGAGATGCCCAGGGAGCACAAGCAGTTAGGGCTACTGCCAGTCTGTGAGTATTGTGCCTCCCCTCCTTTTGCCAGGTGGCGAAGGGTGATTTAAGTTTTCCCTATAATTCTCCCGTATTCTCTTCACTTATCTGGTCTGGGATGAGAGGAGTTAGCAAAAATCCTTGTGGCTTTTGAAAAATCTCTACAGTAAGATACCCTCTATGTTCCGAGGAGGGAATGGGGAATGCTGAGTGAAGGACTGGGAGGATGTGTCTTTAGCACAGGTAACTGTCTACCTACAGTCTTGTCTAGCAATCCCAATATAATAAATTTCCAACTTCTAAATGATTAATTCTCAGAATCTACTAAGATGTTTTTAGCTATATCTAACTTTTCATTGTAGTTCCAGGTGGGTCAGACCAGAAACTACAAGGAAAAGAGTCTTAGAGTTTTGTTTGTTTGTTTCCTTAGCAGCAGCACTTAAAAATCTCTGGCCACCTGCATTTTAGATCTTACAAAATAACGGACTCAATCGCAGCACACATGATAACAGACACAGAGACATACACATTGACAGACAAACTGGCAGTACAAAGACAAATATGAAGTCCACATTTAATGACAAAAGAGGGGGAATTAGAGACTAGTTATAAATCCTCATCATGAATTTGTTATTCTAGATGTTTTGTTAGCCTTTAAACTTAATTTGGTTTTAAGATAAAGTAACTTTGATGGGTCCAAAAGAGCCCTATTGTGGCCAACATAATTTGGGCTATCTTTAGTTAAATAACACTAGCACTAGAAAGTACTTCTTTTAAATACCACCAACTCTGGCACTACTAGTGCTAATTTTCCTGAGATAGATCAGTTCGTCTAGAGCAGTGGTTCTCAACCTTCCTAATGCCGCAACGCTTTTATACTCATATGTGGGCATGTCTGCATGTGGGCAGACCTCCCTGGAGACAGATAGAGGAGTGTGGTGTCTTGGTTCCTAACTCCATCGGAAATATATGTTTTCCCATGATCTTAGGTGACCCCTGTGACCCCTGTGAAAGAGTCGTTCAACCCTCAAAGGGGTCATGACCCACAGCTTGAGAACTGCTGCTCTTTGGATTTATGGAACTATCATCCCTAGATGGCCCTTAAATTCTGCTTGTGGTTCTTAGTCATTCCATAATCTCCATTTGTATCTAAGCCAATTTCAGTAATGTTTGACAAATCCAGTGCTGGGTATTTGTTATCAACCTTGACTGTTGTTCAGTGTAGTGATGTTTGCTTATCATGAAAAAAAAAAAATTCTGTAGACTCTATTTGTCCTATGTTCCTTACTGTCTTCTGAGAACTTTATATTTATCAAGTCCAGATGATATTTTAATATAATTGAAGAAAGATTAAAGTAAGCAAAAGAACTGTTTAATTTCTTGTTTGCTTGCTTTTTAGTGGATTTATTTGTTTGAAGGGGATGTAGGGCATATTCAGGAAAAAACAGTTCCTCCAATGTGAGGGCTGCTGGGCCCTTTTTAGGACTGCTTTCACCTTTGTCGTCCACCTGATCTACTGAACTCTTAACTGTGACTCCAAGAAGCTGGAGCATTCACAGTAGTCACATCTTGGCAAGCTTTTTGGCAGATAGGCTAAACTAGGCTGAGCATAACCAAATGGTTTCAAACCCATTGGTGAGTTGGCGGGAGTGTCTACCCCCAAACATGTGAAGACTTCCCCTGGTGGAAAGGGTGGATGCGAACAATTGGTTTCAGTCCAGCTGAAGCAGATGCTGTTGCACACTTAGAACATGGTTACACATCAAGATGCCAAGGTCGTCCACTGTATCTTTTTTTTTTTTGGATGAGGGTGGCAAGGCAATTGGGGTCAAGTGACTTGCCCAAGGTCACACAGCTAGTAGGGGTGTCAAGTGTCTGAGGCCAGATTTGAACTCAGGTCTTCCTGACTCTAGGGCTGGTGCTCTACTCACTGCACCACCTAACTGCCCTTTATCCGCTGTATCTTGAGCCATCACCAGTCAGCTTGATTCTGTTCTCCCACTGGACTTTTATGACTCTGGAAAAGAGTAAAGTCAACAACTTTGTGCAACTTTGCCTCACTTAAATCAAATTTATGCAAGAATCAAAAGATATCACCCATATGATTTTACCATTTTTACCTATCTCAAACTCCTTTGGTGACAGGCAAATGACAAAGCATCAGGTATGGATATACTGGGAGCTGTAGTCACAACCCTGCACATAACTAGCCCAGGCCATAAAGTTGTCTTCTCACTGGAAGGAGCAGTGGGATTCAGCAGCCTGTCTGAGCCTTTTAGTGATCACACTGCTCCCTCTTCGTGTAAGGAAGGGGCTAGAAAAGATGCCCTAAAAATTGTCTGCTTACTCAATCCTGGCCTGAATACCACAGCAAGCAGGGCTCCTACATTATGATTGAAATGCACACATGCAGAAAAATGTACAAAAACTTCTGCAAAGATGAATCCACTCAAGATTCTCATTGTATCTCATTGTATCCACTCAATGAATCCTTTTGTACATCAGATGTACATCAGACAATACAAAATCCTGTAGATCTGAAAGATGAAAAGCTCTTGTAGGAAGAGAAATCAACAGGTATATAATCTGAATAGCAGCCCTGAGTGAAACAAGCCTGGAAAATGAAGTCTAGCTTACTGAAGTTGGAGCTGGATATATGTTTTTCTTGAGTGGACACAGTGAAGGGGTGTGTCATGAAACTGGTGTTAAGTTTTGCAATCAAAACTAGTCAATAAGTTGTATGCCTCCCAAAAGGAATGAATGACAGATTCATGACAGTGTGATTGCTACTTGCATGAGAATGCTACACCACTATCCTTAGTACCTCGGTTGCCATCATGATGAACCCTGATGTGGTCAAAGAAAAAAAAAATTATGAAGACCTGAAGACCCTTATCAGCAATGTGCCAAAAGAGGACAATCTTATAATTCTGGGTGAATTTAAAGCTAAAGTATACTCAAACTACAAGACATTGCAGGGAGCCCTTGGAAGGAATGGTTTTGGAAACATCAACAGTAATGATCACTTACTACTGAAGACTTGTGTATCTCATGAACTTCTCATAACCAACACCATCTTTTGTCTACCTAAATGCAATAAAACTTTGTGAATGTATTTGTACAGCAAACACTGACATTTAATAGACTATGTGATTATGAGGAGAAGAGATAGACTAGATGTGAGGGTGACACAGGCAATGTGTGGCACAGTGCTAGACCGATAATACCTTATCCTCTCTAAGCTAAATATTCACATACAACAAAAACAGTAACCTCAAGGCAAAACTACTACCAGAAAAACAGTCAACATATTAGAGTATTTCTCTGAGCAGAAACAGTTTGTTGCTAACTTGGAGCTGAACCAACACATAGTTGGCAGCAGTAGAGCAGAAAAGCAGTGGTCAGCTTTTTGCGATTTTGTATACAGCACTCATCCGGGTCAGAATACTCACAAATATCATGACTGGTTTGACAAAAATAGTGGGGAAAGTCAGAAGCTGATAAATGAAAAACAATTACTCCACAGGGTTTACCAACAGGATACTTCATCCATGTCTAAGAAGTCAATGTTTATCTACATCAAAAGTTACATCCAAGAGAAGCTTAGAGAGATGCAAGATTCTTCGCTCAGTAAGGAGGCAGGTGAAATTCAGTTTTATACTGATAAACAATCCCTAAGCACTTTTATGATGTACTGAAGGCTATATATGGGCCAAAGACCTATGACACATCTCAAACGCTCAGTGCTGACGGAACCACATTGATTAGTGATAGATACATAGATACCTACAGAGATGGGCTGAACATAGTGTTCACAACAGACCATCATCAATCAATGCTGAAACCATTGACTACATACCTCAGGTTTAAATCGGTCTCTCCCTAGCTGAAGTTCCAACTGAAGAAAAGGTTTTCAATACCAATTAGGTTCCTTTCATGTGGCAAAGTACCTGGTATTGATTCCATTATAGCTGATATTTACAACATGGGGGCTCCATCACTCATACAAAAGCTGACCTAAATTTTGGGGTTATATGGTAAGAAGAGGTTATCACCCAGGAGTTCAAGGATGCCTCCATTGTCCATCTTTACCAAGGTGAAGAAAATAGACTGTCTTGTTACAATCACAGGGGCTAAAGGTCTCTCTCTTAGTCATTGATCGAAGTATTCTTTCCAAAGTCCACCTAATCTTTCACCTGGAAGATGGTCATCTATCCTGAGAGTGAGTGTGGCTTCAGAAAGGATTGAGGAATGGTCAATATGGTATTTGCTGCCCAACATCTCCAGCACAAATGCCAAGAATGGAACAGAGTTCTGTACACAATATTCACAGATCTGACCAAGACTTTTGATACTGTTCGTTGTGAGGGCTTATGGAAAATTAAGTCAAACTTTGGTTGTCTGGAGAAGATCATCAGTATTATACATTAATTTCATGATGTCATATTTGCCTGGGTTCTGGATAATGGAAAATGCTCTTGCACTTTCCCAGTAACAAATGAAGTGAGAAAAGGCTATGTGCTTGCTCTTATGCTTTTTAGCATGATGTTTTCAGCAATGTTGTCAAATATCTTCAATAAAGACAAACACAGTATCAAGGACAGCTACTGAAGTTATGGTAACTCTTCAACTTGGAAAGACTTTTCAAGCCAAGACTAAAGTGGAGAAAGTACTGGTACATGATGTTTTGTTTGTGGATGATTGTGAACTCAATGCAGCTTCTGAAACAGAGATGCAATGCAATGTGGATCAATTCCGTGCTGCTTGTGCTAATTTAGACCTAACAATTAACACCATGAAAACACAGGTGCACCATCAGTCAGGACCACACAATTCATATGTGGAACCATTTGTTACAGTAAATGGAGAAGTTTTGAATACTGTGATAAGTTCACTTACCTTGGCAATATACTTTCCAGGAATGTAGCCATTGATAATAAGGTTGACACACACATTGTCAGTGTTAGCTCAGTGTTTGGGAGGCTCTGAAGGAAAGTGTAGGAGAAAAGAGAAGAAAAGAGAAAAGAAAAAAATTGACTACTAAACTAAAGGTCTGCTGAGCCATTGTACTGACTACATTGTTTCAGTGCTCATGAAACCTGGAGCAAAATCATAAACCAAGTAAAACTAGCAAATATCTGCTTCTGAAAACTGGAGGGTCAAAAGAAAGCCATGAATATGGGAAAAACAAGTAAGTAGGGCATAAATATATCCAAAAAACTTTCAACTCTGGGAAAAATGCAACAACAAAATGTGTGCTTAACAATGTTGCAGGGGCAGCAGGGATTGATTTCCCATTCCAAAGCTAAATGTCAGCCATGGGAATAGAGAACATGACATTTTTAACACAGAGAACAAGAAAGGGAGTGATATATATATAATCAGAACATTAAGTAGAAGGAAAGTTCTGTAGGTCTTTACATGTCAAGTAAATGGGTATATATTTTGTTCTAGAAATACAAGAAACTACTGCAGTTTATATATCAGGAGAATGGCATTGGCAGTCTTGTGCTTAAGAAATATCACCTGTTAACTATGTGATGAATAGCAGAAAATTGAGGTAGGGAGAGCCACAGAACATTTCAACCTTTCACATAAGAAGTGCTTAACAAATATGTGTTTGATCAAATGAAATATTTTCCTACTAAGCAAGCTTGTGAAAATAAGTTCCTACATTTAAAGTTTAAGCTTCCACAGACATTTATGATGCTTTTTGAATGACTGACATCTAAAATGAATTAAAGCATTTAGCAAAATATATGCCCATATCTTAGTTATCTGTATTAAAAAGATCAATTAAAGATAATCATGTTTTGAAATTCTAAGAAAATGATACTTTAATAGCATGAGATCTAACGCTGCAATTTTGTTCAAATCTGATTGAAATATGTTAGGGATTCTGAGAATAAGCTGAATGAATTGAAAGGCTATAAAAAGAGTATCTCATCATAATATGTTTGGAAATGAGTTCATGTACTTTTAAGGCATTTTGCAGAATTAAAATAATGGTAATTCTTCAGTCCTATAATGATAGTACCAACCAGCTTTCTTCTGAGTTCAAACATATAAGGATTTTTTCCATATTAAGCTTCATTAAAAACATTTTAGATTAATAGGAATAAATACTCTGGCCATTTTAAAATGAGGGAAATGAGGAAAGATGGATTAAATTATTTGCTTAACAAAGTACAACTAGCAATGGCGAATTTCTCTCTGGGGAATTTCTAGCCTGTCCTAATAAAATTTGTTCTAGTGTCTTTATTTTCATTGTTTTCTGATATTTATTTCAAAAGTTTAAAGCTCCAATAACCCAATGGAATTGTCATCTTAGTAATTATACTTTTTCTAGGAATGAAGATAGCAAGCATGCCATCATTTCAATCCTTTGTAAGTCTTGTTAAAGTCCTGTAATAAATGTCAGTTTATATATATACATATATATACACACATACATGCATATAATATACCATATATGTATATATGTGTACATACACACATATATGTACATATATACACATGCATATATGTATATATGTGTGCTTATGTTTGTGCATATATGGATGGATATCTATTTATCAGACAGATAGATATAGAGAGATATAGATACATATAAATATGACTTTTCTTAACATGCTCAGTTTTCCTAACATGGAGACACTCTTGAAGAGTCTCACAGCATGTCCAGATAGCCCAACAGGTAACCCTCTGTATCTTTTAATATGTATATGGGGTAGACTTTGATTGACTATCTGCGTCTTTAAAATTGATGAGAGTGGGAGAAGTGGAGCGAAGATGGCAGAATAGAGAAGCACTCAGTGAAGTTTCTTAAATTCCTCTCTAAACAACTCTAAAATAATGCCTCAAATTAAATTCTGAAATAGCAGAGCAAAAAAAAAGGTTTTATAAAACAATTTTCTAGATCAAGACAACTTAGGAGATTTTCAGGAAAGGCCAGACTCACCAGGATAGTGGTCTGGCCTGAAATGAAGCACAGACTGTGTAGCACAGTTGACCTAAGTAATTGATGGATTTCTGGCAGGAGCAGGTTTGCGAAGTCACAGCCAATGGATGGTAGGAAAGTGGATTGGACAACTAATCCAGAAGTGATTGCCAGGGACCCTTTGTTGGTGTTGGGTTCAAGACTCTAATGCTTTACCCTTACACCATTCCTAGGTGCAGACCCAGGGCCAAGATAAGTGATAGCATTTGTGACCACAGGGGAACAGGGGCATTACTGTTTTTTCCAGGGGCAAGAAGAGTGCTTGTCATGCTCACTGGAGAGTAGGAGCCTTGGTCTCAAGACAGGAATATCAAGACACAAATCCAGAAGACTAAACTATCAATGCAGCTACCAACAAAGATTCAGAGAAAAATGTGAATTAGATACAAGACAAACAAGAATTCCTGAAAGAAATTTAAAAAAAGTTGTTTTAATAATCAAATATGAGAGATAGAAGCCACATTGGGAAAAGAAATGTGAGTAATGCAAGAAAATTATGAAAAGAAAGTGAACACCTTGGTAAAAGACACACATGAATACACACAAACACTAAAGAAAATAGCACCTTTACAAAACAAAATTGTTCAAAAGATAAAATAAGTACAAAAAACTTCACTAAAGAGAGCAATTTAAAAAGTTGAATTGTCTGCATGTAAGAAACAAATACAAAAATTCACTGAAGAAAAGAACTCCTTAAGAAGTAGAATTGATCAAATAAAGGGAAAGGTTATAAAAACACACTAAAGAAAATCATTAAAGACTCCAAGAGACACAAAGAAATAGTAAAACAAAATCAATGAATTAAAAATATATATCTCATTGAAAGAACACCTGACCTGGGAAATAGATCCAAGAGAAATAATTTAAGAATTATTGAACTACCTGAAAACCATGATCAAAAATAAGAGTCTAGACAACGTATTTCAACAAATTATCAAGGAAAACTGCCCTGGTATGCTAGAAATGGAAGGTAAAATAGAAAAAAAAAATCCAACAACAATTATCATCTCCTGAAAGAGATCCCCAAATGAAAAATCTCAGGAATGTAGAGTCAAATTCCATAACTCCAAGGTTAAAGAGAAAATATTATAAGCAACCAGAATGAAATAATTCAAATAGCATGGAGCCACGGTTAGTATCACACAAGACTTAGCAGCTTTTATATTAAAATATGAGGTGCTTGAAATATAATAATATATAAGGCAAAGGAGCTAGGACTACCAACAGACTAATCTATCCAGAAAAACTGGTTTTAATCCTTCAAGGGAATGAATGGATATTTAATCAAACAGAGAACTTAAAAATTCCTCATTCAAAGACCCAAAATTAATTGATAATTTGGCTTTTAAATAAAATACTCAAGAAAAGTATAAAAGGTAAACGTGAATGAGAAATCATAAGAGAATAAATAGAGTTAAAATGTTTGCATTCCTCTATGGGAGATGATAATTGTAACTCCTAAGAACTTTATCATTATTTGGGTAAATTTAGGAATTTAAAAAGAGAGAGGACATGGGGGTGAGTTGACTATGATGACATGATTTTTTTAAAATATTGAATGAGAAAGAGGAATGCACTAGGAGAAGGGGAAAGGCAGCTGGGGTGGGGGGGGAACCAGGAGAATTATCTCACATAAAAGAAGTGTGAAAAGAAAAGCATTTACTATGGAGGAGAAAATGGAAGAGGCAATGGTGGGCAGTGCTTGAACCTTACTCTCATCAAAATTGCCTGAAACATCTTTATAAATTATATATATATATATATATATATATATATATACATATATGTATGTATATATATATATATTTACATATATATACACACACACACATATATATATGTATGTATATTCATAATATATAAATAACAAGCACATAAATTTGGGTATAGAAATTGATCTTACCCTATAGAGAATTAAGAGGGGAAAGGTGAAAGAGAACAGGAGGGACTGATTGGTAAGAGGGCAGATTAATGGAGTTATTAGTTAGAAAAAAAACCATACCTTTGAGGAGGGGCAATGGGTAAAAAGAGAGAGGGAAGGGGATATAGGAAAAATAGAATGGAGATTAAAGAGACAGCTAGTAATCATTACTGTGAATGTTAATGGAATGAACTCACACATTTAGGTGCCTTGTAACTGAGAAAAAAAAATGGTATATTTCTAGCCTCATTCCATTTTCTCCAGAGGTCTAACATATTTAATTTTTCTAAAGTTCTATTCATCTCCTTAACTTCTTTTTTGTTTATTTTATGAATAAATTCATTGAGTTCTGAGAGAGGGAGGTTGAGCTCCACAATAGTATAGTTTTGCTGTCTATTTCTTCCTATAACTCACTTAACTCCTCCTCCAAGTTTCCAGATGCTAAGCCACTTGGTGCATATATTTAGTATTGATATTACTTCATTGCCTGTGGTACCTTTTAACAAGATGTGGTTTCCTTCTTTATCTCTTTTAATTAAATCTATTTTTGCTTTTACATTGTCTGAGATCAGGATTGCTACCCCTGCTTTTTGCTTCAGCTGAAACATAATATATTCCACTCCAGCCTTTTACCTTTACCCTGTATGTATCTCTCTGCTTGAAATGTGTTTCTTGTAAACAACATATTATAGGATTATTGTTTTTAATCCATTCTGCTAGCTGCTTCTATTTTATGGAAGAGTTCATCCCCTTCATATTCACAGTTATGATTACTAATTTTATCTTTCTCTCTATCCTATTTTCCCCACAGTTTATACTTTTTTCTCTTCTTTCACTCTTTCCTTCACCAGTGTTTTGCTTCTGACTACTGCCTCCCTCAATCTACCCTCCCTTCTATCAGTCCCCTTCTCTTTTCTTTCAGCTTTCCTCTACTATTTCTTCCCTACCTTTTATTGACCCTTCCCTTTTCTTTCCTTTTTCTCCTCTTATTTCCCTAGAAAGTAAACAGATTTTTATAACCAACTGATTGTTTATGCTATTCCCTCTTTGAGCCAAATCTGATAAGGTAAGGTTCAAACAATGTTTGCCTCTTTCCCTTTTTTCCCCTCTACTGTCATAAGTCTTTGTGTCTTTTCATGTGATCTAATTTACTCTTTTTTGTCTCTCCCTTTCCACTTTTCCCAGCAAAATCTTTTTTCACCCCTTAATTGACTAAATATTTTAGTTGTCACATCAAAGTCGAATTATACTCATACCCTCTGTGTACATATACCACTTTTAAATACTGTAAACAGATATGGTTCTTGAGAGCTACAAATGTCAATATCCTGAGTAGGGAATAAACAGTTTAATCTTATTAAATAACATGTTTTATTTTTATTTCTTTCCTGTTTATATTTTCATTCTTCTCTTGAGTCTTGTATTTTAACATTGAATTTTCCATTCAGCTCTGATTTTTTCATCAAAAATCATTGAAAGTCCCTTATTTCATTGAATGTGCATCTTTTCCTCTAATTGATTACACTCAATTTTGCTGGATATTTGATTCTTGGTTGTAGTCCTTACTCCTTTGCCTTCCAGAATATCATATTCCAGATCCTCCCTTCCTTTAATGTAGAAGCTACTAAATCCTGCATAATCCTGACTGTTGTTCCATGATATTTAAGTTGTTTGTTTCTGGGTGCTTGTAGTATTTCCTCCTTGATCTGATCATTCTGGAATTTAGCTGTAATATTCCTTGGAATTTTCATTTTTGGATCTCTTTCAGGAAGTGACAGGTCAGTTCTTTTAAGGACTATTTCACCCTCTCGTTCTATGACCTCAGGGCAGTTTTCCTTCATAATTTCTTAAAAGATGCTTTCTAGGCTCTTTATTTGATCCTGATTTTAAGGAGGACCAATAATTCTTAAATTATCACTCCTGAATTTATTTTCCAGGTCAGTTTTTTTTTTTAAATGAGGTATTCTTTTTTAAATTTTTTTTCATCCTTTTGATTTTTTTGACTGATTCTTGATGTCCCAGAGTCATTAGCTTCCACTTTCCCAATTCTAATGAATGTTTAAGGAATTATTTTCTTCAGTTAACTTTTGTGCCTCCTATTCCATTTGGCCAATTCTACTTTATAAAGAGTTGTTTACTTCAGTCAATTTTTGTCCTTCTTTTCCCAAGCTGTTGACTCTCACTTGCATACCTCACATTTCCTTTCCCAATTTTTGTTTTCTCTCTCTTATTGGATTTTTAAAATCTTTCTTAAGCTACTCCAAGAACCCATTTTGACCTTGAGAACAATTCACTTCCCCTTTGAGGTTTCAGATGTAGGTATATTGACAATGTTCTCTTCTGAGCTTGCGTTTTGATCTTCCCTGTCATCACAAAAGCTCTCTATGGTCAATGTTCATTTTTGTTTCTTGCTCATGTTCTTTTACCTATTTCCTGGTTTTTAAAACTGAGCTCTCCTGTTGGAGCACAAGGGATACTGTCACAAGTTCCTTGTGCTGAGGACAGAGGCCTGGTCACTGGCTTTGTGCACTGAGGCCTTAGGTACTGGAAGCGGGAGGCCGGTGCTGAGCTGGGGTCCTAGTGGTGGCATCTAGCATATGCTGAGGCCAGGTAGGGGTTTTTCTGTCTTTCCCTGGGGCTATACTGAAGCACCTGGAGGTCCAGCAGCCAGAAGATGCCTGAGTGCCTTGTGTTGTACTGAAGCAAGTAGAGGTCTGGCCATTGGAGGACACCTGCCAACCTGGGGCTGTGGTGAAGCATGTGGTGGTATTCCAAGCTGGAGTCATCTGCTTCCCCAGGCTGTGCTTAGGCACATGGAGGGGTAGTTCTGGTGTTGGAATTTGACTGTTTCCCCAATCTGGGGTTCACTATCTCCCACTGGTTTGTTGAGCTGGAGCTTGTTGCCGGCTTACTGGGGTGCTTCCTTCCCTGGACTCTGTTCCCCCTTTACCTCAGTGATACAGAATTTTTTCCCCCAATTTTCCAAGGCTCCCAGACTAAAAGACTGTTTCAACTCATCTTTCTCTTGAACTCATTTCTCCAAGATTTGTTCCAGGGCACTATTTTATGGTTGTTTTGTTGTCCCAAGGTGAATATAGGAGAGTGACAGTGATTTATTGCTTACACCTCCATCTTGGCTCCTGGACTGGAAGTACACATCAGTCTTGACATTTCTGTTCTTTCTGTTTGCATGATTATAATTATTGTGTCTATATATTTGTAGAGTTCTCATTCTGCTTATCTTACCTTGTCTCTTTTCATATTCCATGAATCGTAGTATTCATCATTTTCACTATCATTTATAGTATAGTAATATTATATTATATTCATTTATTACAATTTTATTAGTCATTCCCCATCATTTTTTCCTATTTCTTTGATGGTACAAAAAGTGCTATTATAAATGTTTTGGACATATTAATTTCCTCCTGTCTCCCCCTTCCCTACCCCTTACCTTTTCTTGCAGTTGAACTCCTAGGGACATATGCCTATCAGTAGGATTTCAATGTCAAAATGAATAGAAATTATAATTTCTAACTAGAATATTTCCAGAATGTTTGAACCAATTCATAGCTCCACAAACAATGTATTAATATGCATTTATGTTTGTAGTCTCTCCAGCACTGACAATTCTCAACCTTTGCCATCTTTGCCAAACAACTGCATCAGATATCACAATGAGTTACAGTTCTCTTCTTATTAATGATTTGGTATGACCTTTCATTTCATTTTATATAATTTGCAACTAATATTTGTAATGGTTTATTTGCTTGCTTGTGCCTCTTATCTATTAGAAAATAATTTCATTATATATTTATATTAGTCATTATGTATCTTGGATAGTGGTCTGTCAAGAAGCATAAGTGAATATTCTGTGGAAGTCACTGTGCTAAGTTCTGAGGACAGAAAGTAAGACAAAAGACACTATGTTCTCTAGGAGCTCACAATCTAATGCTTGAATGGATCTATGATATTAATTATTTTATTTTTTATTGCTTCACATCTTATTTTGGTTGAATTGGTTTTATTTATCTGAAACACATTTCAGTTTCATATAGTAATATTATGTTTCATCATCTCTGACTGTTCTTTTTGTTAAGAGTTCTTTCCTGAGTTATGGTTGTGAAAGGTTTCTAAGCTGATTCTCTTCCAGATTTTTAAGTTTTTTAGGTGCCATCTCTTTTGAGTTTATTGTGTCATATGTTGTGAAATTCTGGTTGCTGCTTAAAAACATTTCTGCTAAGCTAGTCCATATTTTTCTTAGCAATTCTTGTCTAATAGGAAATTCATCCTCAAATAATTTGTTTTTTTTCTTCTTCCTTATCCAGACTCTTCTACCTTTCTGCTTTTTCTTTTTTTTAAACCAACACCAAATCATTTTGATTATTATTACTTTGTGACATAATTTGAAATCTATAAATGCCATTCTCCTTTTTGTCCTACGTTTAAAAGATCATTATCTCCTTCTAGGAGACTACAGTTTCTTTTCTCTTCTAATATTTAAGCTGATACTGCCTTTCAGAAAATTGTAATAATATCAGAACTAAATATTATTGGGGGTGAGCTGAGATGGCAGAGTAGAACCACAAACTTCATGTGGGCTCCCCTCCAATCACTTCCAATACATGTAAAAAAAATGACTCTAAACTAACTTTAGAGCTACAGAACCCAGAAAGAGACAAAGAGAAACAAAGCTCCCACTGAAAGAAGCTCAGCAGGCAGACAGAAAGGATCTATTTCATCAGGCTGGGAGCCAAGCACAGCCCCACATGAGGTGTGCAGGTGGCTCTGACCAGCTGCAGGCCTGGAGCAGACTTCAGGAGAGAGAATCACCAGAAGCTGTAGTGGTATCCAGAATTATCAATCCATAAATGCCAAAAAGAAAGTGAAAGGTCAATGTGGAACTTTGTGGTAACAGGGGGACTGAGAGTGTGGTCTGGCCCTTGCCCCCAGGGTGAGAAGTAGTGGAGGAATAGCAGTTGTGCAGCCACCATTGCCTGGATGTTTCAGGAGGTCATGGATGGCACATTTCAGGAGGACAAAGTGACCATTCAGAGGGTAATCACTTTTGCTTTAACCTACTTGGATCTGGATCACAGTCTTGGGTGGTTGGTCCTGGCCTGTGAGACCACTGAGCCAGAACTTGTAATATCTGTAGAGAAGGCACCCAACTAATAGGTCCAGCAGCTGTGAAACCCCAGCAATTCAGAATGAAGCTCCCTACATTCTGGAAGCAAAGTTTCACTGTGGCAAAGTGCTCAAAAGTCAAGTAATTGACTGGCAAGATGAGCAATCCCAGGAAATGTAATCAAACCATAGACTCCTTTTTGTCCCCCAAAAGGATCAAGGCATGGAGTGGGAGGAAGACAGCAAAGTCAGAACTCTTGCATCAAAAGCATCCAAGAAAAATACGAACTAGTTACAGACCATGGAAGAGCTCAAGAAGGATTTTGAAAATCAAATAAGAGAAGTAGAGGAAAAATTGGGAATAGAAATCAGGATGATGCAAGAAAATCATGAAAAGTGAGTCAACAGCCTGCTAAAGGAGACCCAAGAATACACCGAAGAAAATTACACCTTAAAAAATAGACTAACACGAATGGCAAAAGAGGCTCAAAAAAAGCCAGTGAGGAGAAGAATGCCTTAAAATGCCAAATTTGCCAGATGGAAAAATAATTTCAGAAACTCACTGAAAAGAAAAACTCTTTCAAAATAAGATTCAACCAATTAGAAGCCAATGATTTTGTGAGAAATCAAAATATTATAAAACAGATCAAAACAAATGAAAAAAGAAAAGGCAATGTGAAATATCTCTTTGAAAAACCACTGACCTGAAAAATAGATCCAAAAGAGATGATTTAAAAACTGTTGGACTGCCTGAAAGCCATGATAAAAAAAAAAAAAAAGCCTAGACACCATCTTGCAAGAAATTACCAAGCAAAATTGCTCTGATATTCTAGAACCAGAGGGCAAAAGAGAAATGGAAAGAATTCACTGATCACCCCTTGAAAAAGATCCCAAAAAGAAAACTCATAGGAATATTATAGCCAAATTTCAAAGTTTCAAGGTCAAGGAGAAAATATTGCAAGCAGTCAGGAAGAAACAATTTGAGTATTGTGGAAACAAAATCAAGATAACACAAGACGTAGTGGCTTCTACATTAAGGGATCAAAGGGCTTGGAATATGATATTCTGGAGGTCAAAGGAGCTAAGATTAAAACCAAGAATCACCTACCCAGCAAAACTGAATATAATGCTACAGGGAGAAATATGATCATGTAATGAAATAAAGGATTTTCAGTCATTCTTGATGAAAAAACCAGAACTGAACAGAAAATTTGATTTTCAAATATAAGAAGCCAGAGAAGCATGAGAAGGTAAACAGGAAAAAGAAATCATAAGGAACTTATTAAAGTTAAACTATTTACATTCCTACATGAAAAAACAATAATTGCAACTCATAAGACTCTTCTCAGTATGAGGATAGTTGAAGGGGATATATGTGTGTGTATACACATCTATTTTTGTGTGTATGGATACATACATATGCATGTATGTATAGGAGGGTGTATATGTATATAAATATATGTGAGTGTGGGCATATGTATGTTCATGTACACATAGAAGGCACAGGATGAGTTTAATATGAAGGGGTGCTATCTAAAAAATGACATTAAGAGGTGAGAGGAATTTATTGGGAGAATGAGGAGGAGATAGAGTAGGGTAAATTATCTCATATAAAAGAGGGAAGAGAAAACTGTTACAATGGAAGGGGAAGAACAGGAAGAGGAAAGGGAATGGAACAACCTTATTCTCATTAAATTTGGCTTAAGGAGGGAATAACATACACACTAGATTGGGTTTCTTACCCTACAGGAAAATAGGGGGGTAGAGGATAGGAGAGGGGATGATACAAAAGAGGGCAGATTGGGGAAGAGGATAGTTAGAAGCAAACATTTTTGAAAAGGGATAGGATCAAAGGAGAAAATGGAATATGTGGGGGGCAGGATAGAATGGAGGGAAATTTCAAAATATTACAACTATGGAAATGATTTGGGTAACTGCACATGTACAACCTATATTTAGTTGCTTGTCTTCCCAGTGGGTGTGGATAAGGAGAGAGGAAGGAAAAAAATCTGGACTTCAAAGTTTTAAAATCAAATGTTTTTTAAAAAAGAACTAAATAGTATTGATGAACATTTTTTATTTTCATGAATATTTCAAAATATTTTTAATATGTAGGGCATTCCTAAGAAATTATCCTAAGGTAGTATTGTGTCAATTATAAAATTGAGATTATATAAATATAAAAAATTAGACAAATTTCATATAAATTTTTAAAATATGCCAAAGAATAAAGCTTTTGTTTTAAATGAATTTTCAATACAGATGGAATCTTATCCCTTTGAGTGCAAATGTAATATGTTTATTTCATATATGTAATTACATGTAATATAGTATAAATATATGGTTATTACATATTGCAATAAAATTATCTTTCAATTATATAAATTATAATACATAATAGACTATTGTACTACCTAATTATAAATAACAAATTTGCATTTAAATATTATGTAATAAATATGTACACAGACGTTTATAATAATAAAAAACATTCATCATCATCATCATCATCATCATCATGACCACTAGCAATTGTTTAACATTTGCTCTATGCCATACACAGAAACACTGTGCTAAGTGCTTTATAAATATTATCTCATTGGATCCTCACAAAAGCCCTGTGAAGCAGTTGCTATTATTATTCCCATTTTATAGTTAAGGAAACTGAGACAAAGTTTAAATTTTTTGTCTAGGGTCACACAATTAGTAAGTATTTGAGACTGGATTTGAACTCAAGTTTCGCTGAGTACTGGCCCAGCACTCTATTGACTTTACCACCTGTCTTAAATGCCTTATAGCTTCTCTTTCCTGTTTAAGAAACTCCTATGGAATATACTTTAATGTTTAAAAAAAAAAAGATTTACAACAATCATTTTAATCACCAAATAGTGTACTATGCTGTGGTTCATTGATGTTTCCAGGAGCTACTGAATTTTTTAAAAATTGCTCTTTTACTTCTTTGATGAAAATTCATTTCCTACATTTGCTATGGTATACTTATACAAAGAGAGGTCACTCAACTCTTAAGAACTTTATCTCTTTATGAATTACTCTAACTTCAATAAATAGGTAATTTAAAATATTATTTATATCACATTAACTTTCTAATGCCTTCCCTCAACACATTTTTATAACAAATAAGTATAACAAAGTAAACAAACCAAAATATTGTTCACATTTGTCAATTATATCTCTCTACTTCATATCTTTCCATATCTTCATCCTTATCTGGAATTTCTTTTTATTGGATATTATTTAGCATTTTACTTTTCCAAATTACAAGTAAAAACAATTTTATCATTCTTTTTACTCCAATTTTGAGTTCCAAATTCTCTCCTTCCCTCCCCCCACATTGAGAAGGAAAGCAATTTCACTTAGGTTATTCATGTGTCGTCATGCAAAATGCATTTTCCTGTAAGTCATTCTGTGAGAGAAAACACAGACAAAAAAAAAAAAAAACAAAAAAAACAAAACCCAACACACAGACACAACAAGAAAATAAAGAAAAAGTGTCTTTGATACATATTCAGACTCTACCAGTTCTTTCTCTGGAGATGGACAGTACTTTTCATAAGTCCTACACAATCCTCTTGGATCATTGTATTGCTGAGAATAGCTACGTTATTCATAGTGGATCATTGCACAGTATTGTTGTTACTGTATACAATGTTCTCCTGGCTCTGCTTATTTTACTTTGCTATAGATAAGTAAGTCTTTGCATTTTTTTCAGAGTATCCTGCTCACCATTTCTTAAAGCACAATAGCATTTCATCACAATCATATACAACAACTTGTTCATCCATTTCCCCTATTGGTGGACATTCCCTCAATTTCCTTTATTTTTTTGTTTAGCCACCACTAAAAGAGCTGCTATAAAAACAACCACATATGACATTTTCCTTTTCTTTTAAATCTCTTTGGAATACAGATCTAATAGTGGTATTGTTTGATCAAAGATTTTAAAACCCTTTGGGCATAGTTCCAAATTGCTGTCCAGAAGGTTGAATCAGTAGATGACTTCACCAATAGTACATTAGTGTCTTAATTTTCCCACATCACCTCTTAACAACAAAGTTTTTAGGTGTTATAAATATATTTTTCATGTAGTAATATTAGCAGTTTAACCTTATCAAATCCCTTAAGATTTCTTTTGTCTGTTTACTTTTTCATGCTTCTTTTGCATCTTGTATTTGAAAATTAAGTTTCCTATTTTGCTCTGATCTTTTCATCAGGAATGTTTGAAAGTCCTCGATTTCATTGAATGTCCATTTTGCTTGTTGAATTATGCTCAGTTTTCCTGGGTAGGTGATTTTTGGTTGTAATCCTAAACTCTTTTGCCTTCTGGAATATGATATTCCAAGTCCTCAGATCCTTTAATGTGTAAATTACTAAATCTTGCATTATCCTTATTTTGGTTCCATATTTGAATTGTTGGGTATTTTTGGCTGCTTGCAGCATTTTCTCCTTGTCCTATGAGGTCTGGAATTGGCATGACATTCTTGGGAGTTTTCATTATGTGATGTCTTTTAAGAGGTGAATAGTGGATTCTTTCAATTTTTCTTTTACCCTCTGGTTCTAGAAGATCAGGGCAGTTTTCCTTGATAATTATTTGAAAGTAAATGATATCCAGGCTCCCTTTCTGATCATGAATTTCTGGTAGTCTGACATTTCTTAAATGATCTCTCCTGGATCTATTTTCAAGGTCAGTTTATATGTATACATACATACACCAACACACATAAATGAAATATTTCACTTTGTCTTCTATTTGTTTCATTTTTCATTCTTTTGGTTTTGTTTCATTGTTTCTTGATATCTCATAAAGTTATTAACTTTACTTGCCCATTTATAACTTTTAAAGAATAATTTTATTCAGTGAGCTTTTGTATTTTGGCTTTTCTATTTGACCAGTTCTACTTTTTAAGAAATTCTTTGCTTCAGTCAATTGTCGTACATCTTTCTTTCCATTTGGCCAATTTTGCTTTTCAAGGCAATCTTCTTTTCATTGGATTTTGATGGCTCTTTTACCATTTAGTCTAGTCTGTTTTTTAAGGTATTATTATCTTCAGTAATTTTATGCCTCTTTTACCAAGCTGTTGATTCTTTTTTTTTTTATGATTTTCTTGCGTCACTCTAATTTTTCTTCCCAATTTTTCTTCTACCTATGTAATTGATTTTCCAAATGCTTTTTGAGCTCCTCCATGGCATGAGACCAATTCATATTTTTCTTTGAGGCTTTGGATGCAGGAATTTTGACTTTGCTTTGTTTTTCTGAATGTGTTTTGATATTCTTCATTACCAGTTGCATTCTATTGTCAGAAAATTTCCCCTGCTGTTTATTCATTTTCCAGCCTGATTTTTTACTAGATGAGCAAATTCTGGTATATGAATATGGTGGGATACTATTGTGCTATAAGAAATGATGAGCAGGCAAATAAAAAAAATCAACCTGGAAAAATTTGTACGAACAAATACTGAGTGAAAACTGAGGGAACATTGTATACAGTAACAGCAACATTGTGTGATGATTGACAAACTTAAGTCTTTTCAGAACTACAATGATCCAAAATGATTCCAAAAGGACTCATCCAGAGAAGGAACTATGGAGTCTGAATGCAGACCAAAGCATACCATTTTCACTTTTGTGTGTGTGTGTGTGTGTGTTTTTCTTTTGTTCTATTTCTTCTTTAACAATATGACAACTGTGGAAATGCTTAATATGATTGCACATGTATAATCTATATCAGATTGTTTGCTATCTTAGGGAAGGAGGAGGTGAGGCAGAAAATTTTGAAACTCAAAATCTTCTAAAAATAAATATGGGAAACTATCTTTATATGTAATTGGAAAAAATGTTTTAAAAACTATTAAAAAAGAAACTAGTTATAACTCTAATAGACATAAAAGTAAGATTCTTTGAAATATTTGTTTTAATACATATCACTATAACTTGTTTTGGACACAAAGACAATGAAGGAATTTTCAGTTTTATTGTCACCTAATTAATAATTTAATTATCTGCCTGTCTTCAACAAGCAGATCCTTGAAAATTAAGTCATTTGATACAATAATTGCAAAAATCAAAATCACATTCTTTTTCATTAGTTTAGTGATCAAAATGTTTATATGATGATTATTTTAATTATATTTTACTATAAGAAATTTTGATCAATAAGGTGTATTTGCAAAAATAAATTTACTTATGGACATAATGAGTCTAATCTTCCATCCTTTTGCTTACAAGGAAGAAAACAAGGTTACAACATTTAATATTAATAATATTTAATTTACACAATATAAATATAACATATATGATAAAATTATTTTGCAAAGGATCATTAGAAAGAAAGCAAATGCCCTTAAGAATGAACAAGTTTCAAATTAACTCAAAATGTATATAGTATATACATGCCAATATATGTGTATATGTATATGCATAGGTGTATGCTTATAGACCTGAGTGTGTATACACATGGGCATATATGCATATGTATGTATATATACATTCATTTATATATGTGTTTTATGTGTATACACATACATATTTGTACATATGTGTACATACAGATATGTACACAAATGTATATCTGCATGTATAACAACAATAGGATTGCAAAATAATATAAACAGATTCCTGGAGAGTTAATTGCAGTATTCACTACTTAATAAATGCTGATTTGACAAGACTGCCCTAAAATGTTATTTTTAGTGTAGGTTTAAAATCATTCTGTTGTATGGACAGCATTAAAATCAACAGAAAAGCATAAGAGACAATATTGTTTAGAACCTTCAGAGAAACGGTATTTGGGTTAACCTTAGAAATCTCAAATGAGTTGATGGTTCATTTGCCCATGCCATTTAGAATTTGTAAAGTGATTGGTAAACAGTGGAGTCTGCCTAGTTAGTTTGTTTCATAAAATTCTACTTCAAGGATCATTTGTGAGATTAAGAAGACCAAACATTCCTTTTATTTCCCTTTGTCCTTGTTGAATTCCTTTTCTTTACTTTTTGTTTTTATTTTATTTGCCATTTGACAATGGCTTTCAAAGTATATAACACATGCTTCAGTCTCCAAATAAAATTTTCTTCTCAATACGTATGAGTTTGAAAATTGCTCCACTCCAGAAGATGGAGTTATAGATGCTGATTGGAAATTGTATAGAATTTGCTGTCTATTCGGAGGTTAGTACAGTGTGTGGCATGAAGTAAATGCTTAATAAATGTATATTATTTATTGATTACTTATTGTCTATTGACTATTCTTCTCATGTGAAATACCTTTCCTTCCCCTTCCATAAATCCTAAAACCCATGGGTAGATTAGCATCTGTTGCATATGTTCTATTTGGAAAGGAATTATTTTGTGGTAACAAGGGCCCTAAATCTGTAGTTGCTTGAAGATGTATGTAACTTATGCAGGACTTGATGTTTCCGCCTTTATTTTATTTGCATGTTACGCTACAAGTATCTTATGAGTTCAGTGACTTTCATTCCAGCTTCCCACTAGGAAAGGAAATGTTCGTAAGTGGAGTCTTATGGAAACAAATTCCTAATAAGTGACTCAGTGTAAGTTGTGAGGAATTTAATAACCCCACAAGATATAGTTATCACTAAACCAAATAGTCCATAATCCAAAATCTTTAATGATGTCCTAATTGCAAATCCAAAAGCTATTTCAATTCATCCTTTTTGGCCTGGGTGAACCACTTTATATTGTTGACTCATCTCTTCCTGAATACTCTCTTTTATCTGTGTTTTATGACACTGTTTTCTTTCTTCCTATTTGATTCCTTTTTTGCCCAGTTTCTACTTTCTCATTCTGGACATCATTTCTCCTTAACTGTGGTTATAGCCCTAAGGATTTATACCAGGGCTTTTCTCTTCTCTCTTTACACTCTTATTTGATGACTTGTTTGGTCCAATGAATTTAATTTTCTTCTCTAGCTTGATACCTCCCAAATCATTATATTAATTCTCTCCCTTGCACTCTATACATTACCAACTATTGGATATTATGACTGGATTTCCTATAGAAATCTCACACTCAGCATGTCTAAACAAGGACAATTTCACCTCTCTTTCCCTAACATACACACACACACAAACACACACACACACACACACACACACACATAAGCAGAGAGACAGAGACAGAAAGAAAGGCAGAGACAGAGAGAGGCAGAGACAGTGAGAGTCTTCTTCCATTTTCATCTTTTTATTCCCCTTCACATCATATATCTCCTCACTTGCCAAATTGGGTTTCTAACTCTGCTATATATGTTGTCTTCTATCTCTGAAAACTAAATTCCCTATGGTATAATCCTCTGGACACTATTTGAATGGTTGTTTTTAAAAGAAAATAGTGCAATGAAAGGCATCTCATTATTTCCCTCTCCCACAGAAAAGCTTAATAATTACTATACACTGAATCAAAATCTACCTTCTTATAGCTAACTTCAATTGATAAGCACACAACCTCCTTCTTCATGCACATCAAGAAAAGAATGTTTCATATAACAAAATCCTGTAGAATTCTGGGAGTAAAGGAAATTATCTTAGGTATAGTTAAAAGCTCTGACTTTGTTCCCTAGAGAATTCCGAGGAAAAGCTATTTTCAAAACTTGTAGTTCTGAGTACATTGACTAAGAGTAGGTCATTGTAGGATACAGTTCCCCAAGGAACCATAATCCCTGGTTTCTTATGATTCAGCTCTTCATTTACTTTACTGTGAGAACTATATATAATTGTGAAATCATAGAATTATAAAACCATGGAGCTGGAAAAAAGCCCAGAAAATATCTTGTTTAAATCACTCTTAATCAAGAATCTATTCTACATGCTCCCAACAAGTACATATATAGCCTTTACTTGAAGACATTCAGTGATGAGAAACTCACTGACCCCTGAGACAATAAAGTTCACTATCAAACAGCCTCAATCATGGTAGTTTTCTTCTGGACATTGGACCTAAGTTTATATATCAACAAGTTCCATAAATTGTTGGAATTTCAGAGTTGGAAGGAATCTTAGAGAGCTTTTACACTAATATATAATTGAAGCATAAACTCATAGCTGTGTATAGCATATTTCATTAGGATGTGAATATAGGGAATTCTTTTAAAGTGAATATTTATTTAACACTTAATCATAAGTGATGTTATTTTATTGTAGTAAATAAACTACAATTTAACAAATCTTATTTTAGTTAATGAATAATTTTAATTTAAAAATACAAACTTTAAAATGATGCACAAATTACCATTTTTGGGAGGGGGAAAGGCAAGGCAACTGGGGTTAAGTGACTTGCCCAAGGTCACACAATTAGTAAGTGTGTCAGGAGTCTGAGCTCACATTTGAATTCAGGTCCTCCTAATTTCAGAGTCAGTGCTCTAATCACTGTGCCACCTAGTTGCCCTGAAATGACCATTTTTTGATGCATTTAACTGATACATGGACATATCTGTAACATTTTTTATACAAATGAAGTCATAAATACATTTGTGCTGCCAACAAGAAATCATCCCTCCATTTTCTACTTTAATGCTACCAATATACTATCTTAGGAATGCACTAAATTTTATTTGTAATCACCTCTATTTGTTAATAAATTTATGTTTATAAAAAGCTTCAATTTGAAATTCTATAATTACCACACCTTGGTCTTTATTTAAATATAAAATCACATTCTCCTAGAAATTTGGTTTGGAACAAGTGGCAATTTGAATTGGATTAGGTGTGGCAAGTTTTCTGTCTAATTTAGAGGAAGAATTCTTTTAATTCCCCATTTTAGATTGGTTAGCACAGTGTCTGATGCACAGTAGGTACTTAATAAATGTGTTGATTGACTGATGGATTGAATGAAGTAACAAGTTGATGGCTTTAGAAGCTAAGTAATTCATGTGTAAATGAAGTCCCAGACAGTTGATGCAAGTACATTATGCAGGGGTTCTACCAGAAAAGAGTGACAACTAGACAATCAGACTAAATATTCTTTGCCAATTAAAGAAATGGAGTAAAGAGTCTTTGATGTGTAAGGGAAGAGATACTGCAGTCAAACCTGGGCTTCCCACATGCTTAATATACATGCAACAAGTAACTTTTTTCTTGAATTAGAGGAAGAATTTGTAAATTCTTAATAAAATTTATAATAACAGCATGGAGGGCAATTGATCAATGAATATTTATTGAGTGTCTAACACGTGTCTGACACTGAGCTAGTAGCTTCCTTCTATTAATTATTTCCATTTTATGGTGTGCATAACTTGCTTGTATGTAGTTATTTAAAGGCTCTCTTCCCCATTAATCTATGAGTTCTTGAGAACAGGAACTGTCTTAGTTTCTTTGTGTTCACAGCAATTAGCACATTGTCTGGCACAGTAGGAGCTTAAGAAATGTGTACTGACTAAGAATAAAATAAATAATATGGTTTCTACCTTGAAGGACCTATATTTCTTTGAGGGAGATAATATTTTCATAAAAGTAAATAGAAACTATATAGAGAATTAATCCTAAATCATTGGTGGATAGATACTAGACTCACAAAGGATTAGAAAAAGGGGGCAATTCTATGTTTTGTTATTAAAACACAACAGATTTTCTAAGGTATCAGAAGTTTTATGAACTATTTTCTTTCCCAAATAAAAATAGTAATGCCAAAATATTCATAATAAATATATGACAATATTCAAGCATTTAGAAGCTCTTTTGCAGAGATTTTGTGCAAGAATGCATTATTCAAATATTTCTCTAGTCCAAGAAGTGATTCTGAGAGGCCTGAGACACATCATGAGAGTAGGGATTGTTCAGCATTGACTGAGTTACTAAGGAAATAGTAACATTTATATAGTGACCTACAATTTGTTGAAGACTTGCTTCACAACAATTCTATAAAAGTTGTAGTAAAGGGTTTTTCTTAATGTAGTAAAAGTTTTATATTTAAGAATACTGAGTTTCTATTATATAAAGTGACCTGTTCAAGGTCATACTGCAAGTAGAAAAACAAGGGTCCTAGAGGTTTTTGAATTCATAAGATCATAGACCTAAAATTAGAAGAGTTATAAGAAACTTTCTAATCTAATCACCTCATTTTGTAGATAAGGAAACTGACCTTCAAGGAGCAACCCGTCTAAGGTTATATAAATCAAGGCAATTTGTCATTATTTATAGGTCAATTGCAGGATCTGAATCCACTTTCTCTGACTCCATAGGCAATGCTCATTCCATTTTGCTATATTGTTTCCCAAAAGACAGCATTAGCATTGGTAGAGGATGGATGGTGGCCATTTTATTCCATGTCATCGTATCTAATACACTTTCCAGAATTAAAAACTGAGTTCAGAGAATTTTATTGCCTAAAACTCTACTACAATTAGATGGGGATGATTTAGTTCAGTTCTACTATGGTCAGCCCACATATGAAATAGTGGTGCTAAATTCTTATTAGTAGAGTTTAGGAGTGATATTGATAAGTTGGAAAACATTTTTGGTAAAGCAACCAAAATGCTGAAAAGTTTTAAATTCATTCCATGAAATGAACTAAAGTAACTGGATGTGTTTAGAATAACAAAGTAGTATTTCTATGGTTGTATTAAAGTATTTGAAAGAGCATTATGATTAAGAAAAAAAGCATAGAAGATGGGGTAGCAGCAGCAACGTATCGCAGCTCTCACATAGCCACCCCAAAATACCCATAAAATAGGACTCTAAACCAATCCTAGAACTCCAAAACGCACACAAAGATACTTTCCACTAAAGTCAGCTCGGCTACGAGGAACCATGTCAGCACTACGAACTGAAACCAGCCTGGCCTGAAGTCGCGGCTGTGCCCCAGGGACGGCTGGATGGGAGGAGCAGAGGAGCCTCTCTGGTGAGAGGATTAGTGGCAGCTGCGAGCAGCGTTCAGAACTAGATCAGTGGGTCTTGCGAAGTTGGGGGGGAGCAGTCCGGCCGAAAGGCCTCCAGAGCGGAAAAGCAAAAGGCAGAGGTTTTGCACCCGTCTCCACATTGCAGCTTCCCACCCGTGGCTTGCAGACAGCAGGGGGACTAAGCGATTTTTCTGAGGCCAGTGCTCTCACATTGAGCGGCCTGGATCCAGATCGCCATCTTGGGCCTAGGTTCTGGAGTCTTCACTATCCAGTAAGCCGGAAGTAAGTAGGAAGGGTCCCAGCACCTTCCTGAAAGCTATGACAGCCAGGACAACCCCAGCGATTTGGGACAGAGCTTTCCCTTCTGGAAGCAGAGCCCCACAGAGATTTAAAAAAAAATCACAGACTGAACAACCATGAGTAAGAATAAGCATAAAAAGCAAAGTAAGAACAGCTCCCAAACCCTAGATTCCTTCTTTGGGGAAAAGAAAGATCATAGGAGAGAGAGGGAGGAGGAGAGCGCAGCCAGAGTGCCCCCACCAGGGGCCTCCAATAAACATGAAGAATGCCTTAAAGCCAGAGATGAGCTGAAGAAGGATTTTCAAAACCC
>CM053586.1:52081692-52102712 GCA_028646515.1 Pseudochirops corinnae
TTGGATCTCTTTGTCTCTCAGTTTTCTCATCTTTAAAGTTTGAGGTAATACATTTAATGTCATCTAAGGTCTCTTCAATCTTGAAATTTATTTTCTTATTACTTAGGAGACATATTATTCAATGGTTACAAGTCAGAGGTTCTAATCTTGTCTTTGCTATTTACTAGCTATGCAAACTTGAGAAAGTTACTCTGGACATTATTTTTTTCACATCTATAAAATGAGAGGATTGCACTAGATCTTCTCTAATGTTCTCTTATAACTTGTAAACTATATTTTATTTCTTAAACATTTCTGAAATACATGGAAAAAATTAAGAATCATATTTTGAATTCCAAATTATCTTTCCCCCATTTGTATCCCCTCTCTCCTTGAGAAGGCAAACAATTTCATATCAATTACACATGTGAAGGTGTGTAGAACATGTTTCCACATTAGCCACATTGCATAGGAAAACAAACAAAATAAATGCATAAAAATTAGAAAGGTAAAGGAAAAAAGAAAAAAAAGTATGTTTCAATCTACATTCAGAGTTCATCAGTTCTCTCTCTAAAGGAGAATAGCATTTTACTTTATGGGTCCTTTAGAATTTTCTTAGCTCATTGTCTTGATGAGAATAGTGAAGTTTTTCAAAGTTGCTTGTCCTTACAACATTGCTTTATGGTGAACAATGTTCTCCTGATTGTGCTCACTTCACTTTGCATTGGTTCATATGTGTCTTCCCAGGTTTTTTCTGAAATGATCCTTCATATCATTTCTTACAGCACAGTAGTATTCCATCACAATCATATGCCATACATTGTTCAGTCATTCCCCAACTGATAGACATCCCTTCAATTTCCAATTCTTTGCCACCACAAAAAAAAAAGCTTCTGTAAATATTTTTGAATTTTCTTTTATCTCTTCAGGATACAGATGTAGTAGCAATCCCTTGCAAGTTTCAGCTATCTTACCATGACTGGCCTAGTTGAGTTTGGATAGGTTCTTTAACAGGTAAACAAAAAATTGAATTTTTTTTTTCTGTGCAAAAGCTCACAGAGATGATCTTGTAAATGATAGTGTGGTTTTGATCTGTATCATTGGAGCTTAAAGATGTTAAAACCACTAGGAAAGTTTCTTGCATTTGAAAAATAAAATAATCCTTCCCCTCCAAAAAGCTAGACTGTCCCATCTATTAATCAAAGTGCCACCCTCTTAACAGTTTTTTTTTTTTTTTTGCTTTTTGGAGGGCAATTGGGGTTAAGTGACTTGCCCAAAGTCACATAGCTAGTAAGTGTGTCAAGTGTCTGAGGCTGGATTTGAACTCAGGTCCTCCTGACTCCAGGGCCAGTGCTCTATTCACTGCACCACCTAGCCACTCCAACACTTATTTTCTGCAGGAAGTGGTTCCTAGCTACTCCAGTCCTGAAATATAATGAAATCATTGAGTAGAAATAGGTTTTGAAATTACTTGGACCTAAGTAAATTTCCATGCTATGCAACTATTCCATGTGCAGCATTTCTGGAAGATTGATTCAATGGCCGTTAGCCCTTGTTTTGTCTCTACTGAATCCACACAGAAAACAAACAAATAATCTTTTTCACATGCTAATCCTTCAGATAGCTAAAGACAGTTGAATATTGGATAGAAATAACCACATTTTTCAGTGAGTAATGCAGAAAATGTGGAAATAAGCAGATAAGAAGGGATAAAATGCTAAATATTTGAACTTCTTAGAGGTATCTCTTAGTGAGAATTTTAGAATCAATCCCTCTAATTTCATTGAACAGCACTCTCATCTTTTTCCCAGGCTGAACATGTTTAGTTTCTTCTTCTATTCCTCATGTAGCTTGATTTCCAGTTATCTTATGATCCTAGTGACCTTCTTCTGGTCATGATTTGGTCTATCAATTTCTTCGCAAAATGATGTTCCAAGAAATGAAAACAATATTCCAGATGTGATAGTACCAGGATAGATTGCTCTAGGGGTATTACTTTGCCTGTTCTGTACACTTTTTTTTTTATGAAACCCAAAATTACATTACACTTTTTTTTAGCAATAAGAGAAAACTGTTGACTTATTGTTGTGGTTTCAGCCAAATAAAGTCTCTTTCTTTTAAATACAAACTATTTTTAATCCAGAATTTCTCTATATTTTACATGGGAGGATAATGTTTTAAGAAAAAGTATGGAAATCAGCATGTACCTCTACTATAATTCATCATGTTAGCGCAACCTGTTATTCTAGACTTCTGAATTTTTAAAATTAATATATCATTCAATATATTACTCTATTGGTAGTATTAGAAGTTTATTGGTAGCAGGAGAGGTGATCAGGATTTCTTGTTCATTATTCCAATCACTGAACAGCAAATACTTTCCAAATAAGTGGTTTTGTTTTGACTATTTAGTTATACAAGAGAGATGAAAGATACTTGACGCTTGAAATTTGAAGAAAAGATTTGTTAAAAGTTATAGCATAGAGAACCAGGGAGTTGGGTGGGGAGGGAAAACATGATGGAACTTGCCTAATCCTAATATTTAAAATAGTTGTGAATATAGAGAGCTCTTCACTGAGGGTGAACTGCTACATCAATGAAGTATAGGTAGCAGCATGATGATTTTAATTGGCTCTTTTTTTTATTCAGGAGGCTCATGATTTGAATTGCTATCTTTTTTTCTCTTTAGAATCTCTTGCTTGAAAAGTCTGAATTAGTAAGTAGCTAAAGAAGAAGCAAATTGCACTCAGGTTTTGAATAATTGACTATAATCTCACTCAAGGCACATGCTGGAGTCTGAGTCCTACTTATATGTATATTATCACAGCCAAGTGGCCCTACCCTCTGGAAAGAAGACTACTAAGTATATATCTATAGATCATTGGGAGTTTAGACAAGGGTCTTCATGGCTCTGACTTGGAAGAGAAGCAAAGAGGAAAAAACAAAACAAAACAGTACCACTGTCTGTCCAAAGATGAAGTTTAACCATAGCCCAAGTTGGTGTAATTAACTCAACTTTTCTGAGACAAAGTTAATACTGCAGTATATGAATAAATTAGAAAAGGCAGCAGCTATTCAGGACTTTTGTGTAGTAATGAATCAGAGATTTTCATTTTATTTTTGCAGATGATGCATCCATGAGAAGAATCAGTAGGCAAAAACACAGGAGGTTATAAGAAATTTTGTTAAAATAAATGATCAGTTTTAGCTTTGTGTCATCCTAAATACCATAAGTATGTTTTACAACACTGATTAATGTAAGTATAAAAGGGATGTTCCAAATCTCAACACTAATTTATGTAACAAAAAAAAAAGATATTCTATATCTTCTATATCCTGGTATATTAGTCAGGTAAGACCACATCTTTAATTGGGTTGCAGAATAAATCAACCAAATGTATAACATAGGTATGAATAATTCCCACACACCTCTGTTGAATTAATCAATTAATCAAAAGCATAAACCTGGGCCAAATGACCTAGTTATTCCAGTTTAAAAGTGATCTAGGCACTAAATGAAAACAGATGATAAAATTTTTTAGGTTTGATTGAAAGAATCAGACTCACCTCTAATCGTGTATATCATCAAAGGTGATCATAGTGACAAAATTTCATTTGGAGGTAATATGACAGGATAAGGCAGGGACTCACCTGTATTCTCTAAATTTGCCTTCAAATAACAACAAAATAACACTCAAAACAGCTTCTGGAGTGACAGAAGTAACAAAAAGATGTGTTGAAACAATTTTTCAGCCCAAGACAACTTTGAATATTGGCAGAAAATGTAAAGAAGGGGTACAATCCATTGCAAGAAGTGTCCAGGAAAGTCGACAACAGTTTTCACACCAGCAAGCCAATGAGAGGGCCTTAGCCTCTGTTCAGATCAGCAGCAAGGCCTTGTGGTGGCGCAGTAGCAGTGGCATGACAGATCAGTAGCCAGACACTTCAGTTCTAGCCACGAAGGCCAGCAGCCAGGGTCTAGGTCACTAACACAAGAAGCATGAGACAGTAGCCCATCAAACACAGAAGTATAGCCTAGCTTTAAAAGTCACAAAATAGACTTGGAAACTAAAGAGACTGGGGGGGGGGGGAGGGAGGGAGAGAGGGAGAGACAGACAGACAGACAGAGAAGGGAGGGGAGGGAAGGGGAGGACAGAAGAGAACAGGAGAGGAGAGGAAAGGACAAGAGAGGAGAGGAGAGAAGAGGAGAGAAGGGGGGGAGGAGAAGAGAACCTGGTCATAGATATTTACTATGGTGACAATCAAGAACAACACAAAAACTCAAAAGGGTACAACAATTTGAAAAGATCTATATGCAAAACCTTAAAGAAAAATATGAATTGGTCTCAAGCCCCAAAATGAACTGTTGGAAGAGTTCAAAAGGGATATCAAAAATAAAATAAGGGAGGCAAAATAAAAATTAGGAAAAGTAATGAGAGTGATGGGGGGTGGAGCCAAGGTGGTGGAGTAAAAGCAGGAACTTGCTTGAATTCCCACTTACAACCACCTCTAATATCTGTAAAAAAAATGACTCTAAACAAATTTTAGCGCTACAGTACACACAAAGTGACAGAGAGAAACAAATCTCCCACTGAAGGCAGCCAGGCAGGCTGACCAGAAGGGTCTAATACACTGAGCTGGGAGTGAAGCACAGTCATTGTCCAAGACCAGCAGCACAGACTGACCACAGCAGAGTTCAGAAAACTGATTCACTGGCAGCTGTGGTGGTTTCTTTTTTTTTTTTTTGATTAAATTTTATGTTTATTTTTAGTTCAAATCATTCATTTCCATAAGATTTTGAGTCACAAATTTTCTCCTCATCTTTCCCCTACCCACCACCCCAAAACAACAATCCCATTGTATATTCCCTCCCCCAATCTGCTCTCTCCTATATCCTCCCCACCCCTTCTGACTTTCCAATAGGGCAACATGGATCTCCTTACCCCAGTGCCTGTATATCTCATTTCCCAGTTGCATGCAAAATAATAATAATAATAATAATAATTTTTTTTTTAAATTCGATTTTAAAACTTTGAATTCCAGATTCTTTCCCTTCCTCCCTCATTGCCCATCCTTACTGGGAAGGTAAGCAATTCAATAAAGGTTGTATGTGTGTAGCTACACAAAACATTTCCATAGTAGATATATGATGAAAGACAGGCTATATTTCCCTCCATCCTATCCTGCCTCCCACTTGTTCTATTTTCTACTTTGACCCCGTCTCTTTTCAAAAGTGTGTGCTTCTAACTACCCTCCCCCCAACCTGCCCTCCCCTCCATCATGCCCACTCTTATCCCTGCCCCCCCCACTCTTCTGTAGGGCAAGATATCCTATTTGGTATGTATGTCATTCCCTCCCTAAGCCAAATTCAATGAGAGTAAGGTTGGCCCATTCCCTTTTGCCTTCCTGTTCTTCCCCCATTGTAACAGTTTTCCTTTGCCTCTTCTATATGAGATAATTTACCCCCATTCTGTCTCTTCTCATCTCCTCTCATTATATTGCTCTCTCATCTCTCAATTCCACCTTTTAAGTATCATCCCTTCCTATTAAATTGATCCTGTGCCCTCTGTTTATGATTACCTGTACACATATATACACACATTCACTTATATATTCATACACCCATATACACTCATATATAGACATATATATGTATGCATACATGTATATATACATTTATGTTCTCTTTGCCTATCCTCATAATGAGAAAAATTTCATAAGTTATAATTATTTTTCCATGTAGGAATGCATATAATTCAACTCTGATAAGTTCCCTATGATTTTTTTTCCCTGTTTATCTTATCATGTTTTTCTTGTATCTTGTATCTGAATGTCAAATGTTCTATTAAACTCTGTTTTTTTTCATCAAGAAAGCTTGAAAGTCCTCTATTTCATTGAATGACCATTTTCCCCCTGAAACATTATACTCACTTTTGCTGGGTAGGTGATTTTGGTTTTAATCCCAGCTCCTTTGACCTGAAGAATATCATATTCTAAGCCCTGGGATCCCTCAATGCAGAAGCCGTGAGATCCTGTGTTATCTTGATTATGTTTCCACAATATTCAAATTGTTTTTTCTTGGCTGCTTATAATATTTTCTCCTTGATCTGGAAACTCTGGAACCTGGCTAGAACATTTTTAGCAGTTGTCTTTTTGGGAACTTTTTCAAGAGGAGATCTGTGAATTCTTTCAACCTCTATTTTGTGCTTTGGTTCTAAAGCATCAGGGCAATTTTCCTTGAGAATTTCTTGAAGGATGATTTTTAGATTCTTTTTCTTATCATGGCTTTCAGGTAGTCCAATAATTTTAAAATTATCTTCCTGGATCTACTTTCCAGGTGAGTGGTTTTTCCAATGAGGTATTTCACATTGTCTTCTATTTTTTTTCTTCATTTGTTTGTATCTGTTTAATAGTGTCTTTGTTTCCCATAAAGTCACTTGCTTCTGTTTGCTCCACTCTCATTCTGAAGGAATTATTCTCTTCAGTGAGCTTTTGAGATTCCTTTTCCTTCTGGCAAATTCAGCTTTTTAAGGCATTCTTCTCCTCATTGGCTTTTTGGTCCTCTTTTGCCATTTGAGTTAGTCTATTTTTTAAGGTGTTATTTTCTTCAGTCATGTTGTTGACTCTCTTTTCATGATTTTCTTTCATCATTTTAATTTCTTTTCCCAATTTTTCCTCCACTTCTCTTACTTGTTTTTTAAAATCCTTCTTAATCTCCTCTATGGTCTCTAACCAATTCACATTTTTCTTGGAAGATTTTGGTGCAGAAGTTCTGACTTCATTTTCTTTCTGCCATTCCATGCTTTGATCGTTTTTGTCCCCAAAAAAAGAACCTAAAGTTGGGTTACTGTGCTTGCTTTGCTTCTTTTGCTTGCTCATGTTGCCACTCAATTACTTGACTTTTGAGTTTTTTGCCACAGTAGAAGTCCGCTTCCAGGGAGGAATGCTTTGTCCCAAATTGCTGGGGGTTTTGCAGCTGCCAGAGCTATTAGCTGGGTGCCCTCTCTGAAGCCTCCACAGGTTCTGGCACCTGATCACACACTCCAGGACCTCCATCCAAGACAGTGATACAGATCCAAACAGGTTAAAGCAAGAGTGATTATCCTTCAGAGTGGTCGCTTGATCCCCCTATGATCTTCAGGCCAGGAGCTCTGAAGCAGCCACATGGAGGCAGAAGCATGGCTGCCACACCTGAGCTGCTTCTCCCTTCTGGGGGAAGAGGCCAGACAGCATCCTTGGTCCCACAGTTGTCAAAGTCCACACTGACCTTTTATTTTGGCGTTTGTGGGTTGATAATTCTGGAAATGTCCACAGATGCTGGTGATCCACTGTCCCAAAGTCCCTCCATTCATGGCTGATTGAGGCTGCCCTGAGGCTAAAACTGCGGGCTCATGCAGGGCTGGACTCAGCTCCCAGTGCCCTGAGATGGACCCTTCCTGTTTGCCTGCCAGGCTGTCTTCAGCAGGACATTTGTTTCTCTCTGTCACTTTGTGGATTCTGTTGCTCTAAAATTTGTTTAGAGTTATATTTCATAGGTATTTGAGGTGGTTATAGAGGGAGCTCATGGAGTTTTTCTACTTCTACCAGCTGTGGTGGTTTCCAGATTTATCAACCCATAAACTGCAAAGAGAAAGTGAAAGGTCAATGGGGAACTCTGTTGGTGAGAGAAGCGTCTGGCCCTTTCCCCCAGGGTGGTGGAGATGGCAGTGCTGGCTGCAGCCACTGCCACATGGCTGCCTCTTGAGCTCCAGCCCTACAGATTGTTGGGAGAGAAGCAAACTTACAAGAGTAATTGCTCTTGCTTTGACCTGCTCAGATCTAGGTCATGGCCTTGTGTGGCAGTCCTGGGGTGAGGAGCATGAGCATTGCAGAGTTTGTTGAGAATATGGAGGAGTCATCTTCACAGTTCTGATGCAGGTGCCTATAAAAAGCTACAATAACAGTTATGAAAAACCCAGAAATTTTGTGACACAGAACTCTCCACTCTGGAAGCAGAGCTCTGCTTGTGGCAAAAAGCTCAAAAGTCAAGTAATTGGCTGGCAAGATGAGCAAACAGAGGAAGCAAAATCAAACTATAAATTCACTTTTTGTTGACAAAGATGATCAAAACATAGAACCAGAAGAAGACAACAAAGTTAAAACTTCTGCATCAAAAGTCTCTAAGAAAAATATGAATTGGCTGCAGATCATGGAGGTGCTCAAGAAGGATTTTGAAAAACAAGTAAGAGAAGTAGAGGAAAAAATGGGAAGAGAAATGAGAATGATGCAAGAAAATCATGAAAAACAAGTCAACAGCCTGCTAGAGGAGACCGAAAAAATACTGAAGAAAATAACACTTTAAAAAACAGACTAACTCAAATGGCAAAAGAGGCCCAAAAAGTCAATGAGGAGAAAACTGCCTTAAAAAGCCAAATGGTCCAGATGGAAAAAGGATTTCAAAAACTCACTGAAGAGAATAATTCCTTCCAAATTAGATTGGAGTAAATGGAAGCTAATGACTTTATAAGAAATCAAGATGCTATAAAACAAATCCAAATGATTGAAAAAAAAAATAAAAGGCAATGTGAAATATCTCATTGAATAAACCACTAACTTGGAAAATAGATCCAGGAGAGATAATTTAAAAATTATTGTACTACCAGAAAGCCAAGATCAAAAAAAAGAGCCTAGACATCATCTTTCAAGAAATTCTCAAGGAAAATTTCTCTGATATTCTAGAATCAAAAGGCAAAATAGAAATAGAAAGAATTGCCCAATTGCCTTTTGGAAATGATCCCCAAAAGAAAACTCCTAGGAATATTTTAGCCAAATTCCAGAGTTCCCAAAGTCAAGGAGAAAATACTGCAAGCAGTCAGGAAGAAACAATTTGAGTATTGTGGAAACACAATCAGGATAACACAAAATCTAGCTATTTCTACATTAAGGAATCAAAGGGCTTGGAATATGATATTCTGGATGTCAAAGGAGCAAGGATTAAAAGCAAGAATCATCTACTGAGCAAATTGAGTATAATGCTTCTGGGGAAATTTGGACATTCAATGAAATAGAGGACTTTCAAGCATTCTTGATGAGAAGACCACAGCTGAACAGAAAATTTGACTTTCAAATACAAGAAGCAAGAGAAGCTTGAGAAGGTAAATAGGAAAAAAGAAATCATGAGGAACTTATTAAAGCTGAACTATTTACATTCCTACATGGAAAAACTATAATTGTAACTCAAGAGATTTTGCTCAGTATGAGAATAGTTGAAGGGAATATGTGTGTGTGTGTGTATACCCACACATATATTTATGTATAAGTGGATATATGTGTATATATATATGTCAGTGTGTGTATATTTGTACATGTAGACATAGAAGACACAAGATGAGTTAAATATGAAGTCATGATATCTAAAAGCCAAAATTAAAAGGTGAGAGAGGATTGTATTGGGAGAAGGTGAAAGAGAGACATAGAATAGGGTAAATTATCTAACATAAAAGAGGCAAGAGAAAACTGTTACAATGGGGGGGGAGAAGGGCACGAAGGTGAAAGGGAATGAGTCAAACTCTCAGTGAATTTGGCGTAAAGAGGGAATAACATACATACTCATTTGGGTATCTTAGCCTATAGAACAGTAGGGAGAGAGGATAAGAGGCAGAATGATACAAGGGAAGGTAGATTGGGGGAGAGGGTAATAAGAAGTAAACACTTTTGAAGAGGGAAAGGGTCAAAGTAAAAAGTAGAATAAATCAGGGGCAGGATAGGATGGAAGAAAATATAGTCTTTCACAATATAACTACTATGGAAATATTTTGCATAACTACACATGTACAACCTATATTGAATTACTTTTCTTCCCAGTAGGGGTGGGTAAGGAGGGAAAAAGGAAAAGAATCTGGAAATTGATGTTTTAAAAATAAATGTTAAAAATTGTTTTTGACATGCAACTGGGAAATAAGATATACCGGCACTGGGATATAGAAATCCATCTTGCCCTACAAGAAAGTAAGGCAGGATCTGGGGGAGGATATAAGAGAGGGCAGATTAGGGGAAGGGATATTCAGTGTGCTTGCTATCTTGGGGTGTGGGATAAGGGAGAGATGGGGAGTAAATGTGTAACTTAAAATCTTGTGGAAATGAATGTTGAAAACTAATAAATAAATTTAAAAAGAAAAAAAGAAAGAAATGATAGTGATGCAAGAAAATTTTGGTAAAGGTAGCATAAAAATGAAGAAAAGATGTACAAAAATTCACTAAAGAAAACTCCTCTTTAAAGTAGAATTGGCCAAATAGAAAAAGAAGTACAAAAGTTAACTCAAGAAAATGTTTTTTTTTTTAATTTAGTAATAGACACAGAGAAGCTAATGATTCCTTGAGACATCTAGAATCAATAAAACAGAATCAAAAGAATAAAAAAAATAAGAGAAAATGAGAAATACCTCATTGGAAAAATAACTGACCTGGAAAATAGATCTAGAAGAAATAAAAATCAAGAATTTCTTGACTACCTGAATGCCATGATGAAAAAAAAAAAAGAGCCTGGACATAATATTTCAATAAGTTATCAAGGAAAACTGCCTGGATAGCTTAGTACTAGAGGGTAAAATAGAAATGAAAAGAATCCACTGATCTCTTCCTTAAAGAGATGCCAAAATGAAAATTCCAAGAATATTGTAACTAAGTTCTAGAACTCCCAGATCAAGGAGAAAGTACTGCAAGCAGGCAGAAAGAAGCAATTCAAATATAGTGGCATTATAGTCAAGATGACACAAGATTTAGCAATTTCTCTTTTAAAGACTTTGGTTTGGAATATGATATAACAAAGGGCACAGGAGCTAGCCTAACAACTAAGAATCATCCAGCAAAAACAGTATGGAAAAGAGCATTACAAAATGAGACATACACCAACATTTTACACCATATACCAAGATAAGGTCAAAATGAGTGCATAATTTAGAAAGAAAGGTTGATAACACAAGAAAATTAGGAGAGCAAGGAATTGTTTATCTGCCACATTTATGGGGAAGGGGAAAATGTACACCAAAACAAGAGATAACTTTACGAGGTGTTAAATGGATAATTTTGATTAAATTAAATTAAAGAAGCATTTGCAAAAGCAAAGTTAATGCGACTAAAATTAGAAGGAAATCACAAAGCTGAGAAAATTTTTATAGCAAGTTTTTCTGGTAAAAGTCTCATTTCACAAATATATAGAGACTGTTCTCTCTCTCTCTCTACACACACACACACACACACACACACATACACACACACATAAGTTTATAAGAATACAAGTCATTTCCCAGTTGATCAGTGGTCAAAGGATATGAACAGGCAGTTTTCAGATGCAGAAATCAAAGTTATCTATAGTCCTATGGGGAAAAATACTTTAACTCATTATTGATTAGAGAAATGTAAATTAAAACAACTTCGAAGTACCACCTCACACCTAACAGATTGACTAATATGAGGTAAAAGGAAAATGATAAATATTGGAGGGCATGTGGGAAAATCAGGACCTTAATGCACAGTTGGTGGAGTTGTGAACTGATTCAACCATTCTTTGAAATAAGTTGGAATTATGCCCAAATGGCTATAAAACTGCATATTCTTTGATCTAGCAATACTACTAGATCTACATCCCAAAGACTAAAAAAACAAAAGAAAGAAAGGGATGTAGTTATACAAAGAACATTTATAGAAGTCCTTTCTGTATTGCCAAACATTTGGAAACTGAGGAGGTTCCTATCAATTGTTTTAAATGCTGGTAATGGATTACTATTTTGCTATTAGAAATGAGCAGGATGAGCTCAGAAAAACCTGGAAAGACTTATATGAACTGATGCTGAAGTGAGGTGAGGTGAGCAAAACCAGGAGAACTTTGTACACAGTAGCAACAATGTTATATAATGATCAATTGTGAATGACAGGTATTCTCAGCAATATAATGATCCAAGATAATTCCACAGGACTCACAATGAAAAATGCTATACACATAAAAAAAGAACTAATGGTATCTGAATGCATAGTTAAGCCTACTATTTTTTACTTCTTCTTTTATCTGTGTCTTCTTTCACATCATGACTAATATGGAAATATGTTTTGTATGATTCCACATGTATAACATATCAAGTTGCTTACTGTATAAAGAGAAGGAAAGCAAATGGGATGGGGGTAGGATTTGTAAATGAATTTTTTTAAATGAATGTTAAAAATGTATTTACATATAATTGGAAAAAAATAAAATAATAGCTTTCCAGCAACTATCACAGAGGCATCTCATACAGTGGATAGAGTGTTGGGCCTAGATTCAGGAAGACCTGAAATCAAATGTAGTTTCATAAACTTCCTTGCTGTGTGATCCTAGGCAAGTCACTTAACTTCTGTAATAACTTTGCTTAAGTTTCCTCAAATGTAAAATAAGGATAACAATAACAATAACACCTACTTCAGAGTTGTGAGGATCAAATTAGGTAATATTTGTAAAATGTGCTTAGCACAGAGCCTGGCACATAGTAGGTGGCATATAAATACTTATTCCTTTCTCTTTCCCTGATTTAAAAGTTAAACTTTGAGAAGCTGGATTTATTCTCCTAACCAGAGCAGAAAAAGGTTGGGGAAAGAGGAAAAGGAATGAGCACAAATTATATGGTACATTCTCTCCTTCCCTATTAAACAGACATACATATATGTATATGTATATATACATATATATATATATATATAATTTAAATATATACACACACGTGTGTATAAAATTTCTTTTGAAATTTTATGGATTTTATTTTTTGCTTTAAAAGGTTTGTTTGGAGAAGGTATTCATAATCTTCTCCAGAGAGATGGACTTCCATCTCACACACACACACACACACACACACACACACACACACACACAAACACACACACACACACACGGATCAAGAACCTCAGACACATCTAGTTCAATTGTTACACTTTACAGATGACAAAACTGAAAAAGGGGACGAGTGACATGCTGAAAACTATCCACAGATTAAGTAAAAGATCCAAGATTTCAATCTGTGCTGTCAAGACCCCCAAATCCAGGGTCTTTTTCTATTATATAATATTAGCATTCCTCATTTTCACTGACCCCCCAAAACAGAATCAAAATAGAAATTTGAAAAAAATGGCAATGTTAATATTAAAAGTAAATTGGCACTTAAATAGTGCTTTAATATTTACCAAGTGCCTTACAAATGTCATCTCATTTGGGGCTGAGAATTATCCTGTCTTTCCCCCAAAATGGACCTATTCCTCTCTTGTCCTTCTTATCAAGAAACTGTATTTAAAACATACACTGTATTGTCTTCATCATTTTTATAAACTCTATCTCATTCTGTTCATCATCTTTTCCTCACACTTATGAGAACCTAAATCATATAAGGGTGAAGGATTATGAGAGAACAATGCCCCTTAGCAAAACTATGCTGAACTGTTTTCCTGATTGGTGAGTTCTTTTGAAAATTTAAGCGGATTTTCTATGCCAAAACTTTAGCTCTTTGCATATACTTCCTTATTTATTTGCAATAGAGTAAGACCAGTCCATCTTTCCCTCCTTTCTTTGCTCCCTCCCCTTTTTTATTGTCTAAGTAACAACCATGATTCCATTCTGATAAGCTTAATCCATTCAATCTATAATTCTAAAGTCACATAAGAGGAGCAGCACTTGCAGTAGCCAGAGTATTTGCTTTTTTCCTGTCTTAGCAGTCTGGTGAGAGATGTTTTGAAATATCTTTACTGAAGTCTGTGCTAATGACCTGGATATTGTTTTTATGTCTTTCCAGTAACATGCTTTGTACAGTGTCGCTTCCCTGAAGCTGTTAAGGGGAGGACGGGGTGTGAGAAAAAAATGATTTAACAGTGCCTCTTGTCTCCTGGTGGCAATGTCTTTGTATTACTATCTATCTGATATAGAACAGCTGCCCTTATAGCTGTGAATAAACTGAGGCGATAGGAGGGGATGAAGTTGAGAGATGTTGGCTCAGCCTTCCTGTTATAAGATATTTGTCAGTGGAAAAAGAACACCATCACACTAATCAATAATGCATCTTTATTTGAAACTGCTACTTTAAGTAGAGATCTAGGGTCAGCATTATGAATCCAACTATGTCTGCCTGTTCAAGGAAAACTTACCTATATAGAGAGATGGCATCAATTTTGACTTTCTGCAAAATGTTATATTTTGTTTTGCTTTACCAGAAAATTGGGTCATCTTAGGCATGCCTAAGATGTAACATTAATTCATAAAAAAGTAAGAAATTAGCCAATTAATAGAGTGATTGATGTTTATTATGGCTAATATATTCACTTCAGGTCAAATTTATCATATGCTTTAGCTATTTTTATGAGTTGTACACTTTGTAGCACCCTGGGTCTTTTGGCAATGTTTTTAATGGTATAGTTTCCATAAAGACATTATGACACAACTGGTAACTGCCTATAATTGTCTTGTCTTCTCAAACAAATATTAAGCCTTTTGGAATCTTCAGAAGCTTTGTCTGCTTATTCATGTCCTCAATGCTTACTAAAGTGCCTTAGGAGCAGTCAAAAAACAATTTTGTAATTGGTGATAACCATGTTGATGATGATGACAGTGATGATAGTACAGGATAATGATGTCACAGCACAAGGTTAAAACAACATGTTAAACTAATAGTATAATACAAAAACAAATGCTATAAAAATGTTAGTAGCAATGTGTTTTTTTGAAATATGCAAAAAGGCATAGATTTGGAATTTTTAAAAGCGTCCACTTCTGGCTGATCTGCTTACTAATTCTGTGGCCTTGAGTAATTTACTTAACCTTTCTACATCTCAGCTCACTAATCTTCAAATGTAGATAATAATATTTACAATAGTTACCCAAAGGGGCTATTGCTATCACCAAATGGAATACTAGATGGAAGAACACTTTAGTTTTTAATAAAATTTTCTTTATATATTTTGACAAATCACCAGTATTTCCCAGCATTTCTTCCCCCCCCAAAGAACCATTCTTTATTCCTATTTATAACAAAGAATGAAAAAGAAGTAGAAAAAATTGTCTAACCAACCAAGAAAATGAAAATCTCTGTCTCCCCCCACCCCTCTCTCTCTCTCTCTCTTTCTCTTTCTCGTGTGTGTGTGTGTGTGTGTGTGTGTGTGTGTGTGTGTGTACTATGTATGAAATGAAATGGGAAGGAATGCCTTTTAATATTTCTTTTTCAGGGTCAATCTTGGTCACTGTAATTTGTATGTTAATATAGTGAGTGTGATAAAGGAGTTTACAAGCCATCTACTCTTTCCCCTTCAATTAATAAATGAGGTAACTGAATATCAGAGAAGTGAAGGTTCTTGTCCAGGCTCCCACAGATAGGAAGCATCTGAGTCAGGATTTGAACCCACATTTTCCTGTTAGTAAGCTCACCAATATATTTCCTTAAGTTATGCTACCTTTGTATTATACAGAATTCAATATTAATTATTTTATTTTTATTTTCTTTCCATTTATTTTTGTAGTCATTGTTTATTTTGTTTTCAAGTTCTTTGTGTTGTATCTTTTTATTGTTCTTTCCATGCTCTCTTGTATTTATCATATCAAGTCAATAATATTATACTACATTTGTGTACCACAACTCATTTAGTTATTCCCCATTGATTGAACAAATACTTTGCTTACAGTTACTTGCTATTGCAAAAAAGGGTTGTTTATTTTTTAATATTTTAGTGTAAAAGGGATATTATTATAATTTTAAAAATCATTTGCCTCTCCAAGATATTGCCTAGAATTGAGATCTTTGGGAGAAAGTATTATGGATATTTTAGCAAGTATTTTCCCCCCTATAAATCCAAAGGTTTATTTTTTTTTCCTCCATAATGATCAGACAAACCAAATATCTGTTAATATTCCTCTTGGGAAAGCATTTTATAACAGGGTAATAGTATGTTATTGGTACATTTAAAAATCTGTTACTTGTGTCAGTAAATATATCCCCACACAGATGCTGAGACATTAAGGTGTTTTCATTCCCCCACCCCTTCAATAATGCCCAGGACTTCAATCTTACAATGATTACTTTTTAGATGTTTCCTCTGTATACTGACAAGGTTTGTTCCCACATGAGAGTCTGTTGTGGGACATGAACTTAAGATACTTTCCTAATATGACCTTTGAGGCCCCAGGATAGCAATCATGACATGATGAAGAATTGGTATAGGACTTTCTGTGGAAGGTACATTTGTTGCAATTAAGCATTATTTTTACATTCCATTTAATCTGTGAATCTGTAACTTTCTTGATATGGATATTCCTTCTACTTCGACTATTCATCTTTTCTAATTCTGTGAAATTTTGAGATGTGTTTTTATACCTATATCATCCATAAAAATTGAAGCAAGGTAAAGGACACCATGTTTAAGGTCTTTCTCCTCCCCCCATTTCATAGATAAAGTGGAGAATTCAGGCTATCAATCTGTATTATTTGCTCTTTAAAAAAAATCTGTTTGATTTTTCCTTATATAAAGGTAATTTTAAAAATTTAATTGGTTTTTAATTTATGGAATGAAGCAAGCATTTCCATAATATAGTCCAATTTTAAAAAATTATTTCACATGGAACATCAAACGTACTATGCACAACTTGCTATTCTTTTCAAATGGACAACAAAGTTGTCAGGCAAATTTCCTTTTTTTTCCCCTTTTCCTCGCTGCCCTAGAGATGGCTACCATTGTACACACACACACACACACACCCATTCACCCACACACATACACACACACACACACTTATTTTATATATACTTCTATTTGTCAGTTCTTCCTCTGGATGCAAATAACATGTCTTCATATGTCCTTTACAGTTAATTTGGTTATTTATAACAAACAAAATAATTTACTCACTCCAGGTCATTCTTAAAACAATATGGCTGTTACTATATACAATGTTCTGTTGGTACTATTCATTTCATTCTTCACTATTTTGTATAAGTTTTCCAAGTGTTTTCTAAGATCGCTGAGTTCATTATTTCTCATAGCATAGTAGTATTTCATAATTATCAGGTAAAACAACTTGTTATCTATTCCCCAACTGATGTGTATCCCTATAATTTCTGGTTCTCTGCCACCACAAAGAGAGCTGCTATAAATATTTTAGAACACACACACACAGACACATACCCACAGACACACACACATACATACATATATATATATATTTTTTTTCCTTTTTCCCTAATCATCTTTGGGAACAGACTTAGTAGTGGTATTGCAGGGTCAAAGGGTACAGATAGCTTACTGATTCTTTGAACATAACTCCAGAATGTTCTCCAAAATGATTAGATCAGTTCACATTATCATCATCAATGAATTAGTGTCCCAGTTTTTCCACATCCACACCAACATTTTTCACATTCTCCTTCAATAATTTTAGCCAATTTTGTTCATGTAAAAAGATATCTCAAGGATGTTTTAATTTGTATTTCTCTGATAAGTAATGATTTAGAGCATTTTTTTTGTATATCTATGAATTATTTTGATTTATTCATTGGAAAACTGCCTGTTTATATCCTTTTACAATTTATCAATAGGGGAATGACATATTCTTATAGTTTTGACAAAGTTCTTTATACATTTCAGAAATGAGACTTTGTCTGATAAACTTTCTACAAATTTCTCCCCCCTCCTATTTTCTGCCTTCCTTCTGATGTTGACTATATTTATTTTATTTGCACAAAACTTTTTTTAAATTAATGTATTTGAAATTACTCATTTTACACCTAACTTTGCTCTCCATCTCTTGTTTATTCACAAATTGTTTGCCTTTCTGTAAGTCTGATGAGTAATATATTCCAAGTTCTTTGAATTGTTTTTGTACTTTCTTTATATCTAGGTCATGTATTCTTGCTATATTTTATACAATTTAATTCAATACAACTAATTTAAAAAAAAATTACATACTATATGTAGGATACTAAGTTATAATATGAGAAGACAAAAACAAAACATCAAAGATTCCCAACCCTTGATGTACTTGTATTTACTTATAATAAGCAATGGAGTTGGGAGGCAGAGCAAAGATGGCAGAACAGAAGCCGAGACTCACATGAGCTCTCCCCTCAAATCTTCTAAATACCTTCAAAAATGACTCTAAACAAATTGTAGAACAGCAGAACCCAAAAAAGAGATGGAATGAAACAAATTTCCAGTCCAAGGCAAATTGGAAGGCCAGCAGGAAAAATCTGTTGCACCAGAGTGAGAAAGGAGTGCAGGCCATGTCAGCACAGACAAGGTCTCTACAAACCTGGAGTAGGCCTCAGGGGTATTGAATCACTGGCAGCAGTGGCACTTTCAAGACCTGTCAGCCCACAGATGCCAAAGAGAACTTAGAAGGTCAGCAGGATGGGGCTGTCATACCTGGATGAGAATGGAGCACAGTCTAGTGCTGGTCATGCCAGCACAGTCTGAAACCCAGGAAACCAGGGGCAGGCCTTGGAAGTGACTGAATCAGCAGCAGTAGTGGCAATTGCTTCCAGTGCTCTTAGCCCACAGATGGTAAGGGGATCAAATAAATGGTCAGAAGAATATTACAGGGATCTTTTTTTTGCTAGCCCTGAGGAGGACTCTTCCTTTGCCCATACTCAGATCTGGGTGGCAGTCCTGGGTGGAAGTCCCAGGGTAGGGAGGAATGCTAACACACAAGAGCTTTTGGCCAGAGTGGAAGAGGGACTTTCTGCATATTTCCAAAGCAGAAAAAAGTGCTTTTGGCTGCTCACAGACAAGATCATAGGCTAGGAGAATAGTAAACACCTCTCCTTAGATCATATCACCTTGGAAGAACTGAAAACTTACAGGTCCCTTGAAGTACCTCTGAACAAAGCAGCACTAATCCCCTGAAGCATAGGACCCTGCACTTAGCACCCTGAAAACAAAGCTCTAATTTAATAAATAGTTAAAGTCAGGTAATAGTCTGGAAAATGAGCAAACAATGGCATGGGAGGGGAATTCTGACTATAGAAAGTTACTATAGTGACAAGGAAGATCAAAATATAGACTCAGAAGCAGATAAGGAAGTCAAAGGTCTCCTACATCCAAAAGCCCCAAGAAAAATATAAATTGGTCTCAGGCCATGGAAGAACTCAAAAAGGATTTTGAAAATTAAGAGAGGTAGAGGAAAAATTGGGAAGAGAAATGAGAGTGATGCAAGAAAATCATGAAAAATGAGTCAATGGTTTGGGAAAGAAGACATAACAAATACTGAAGAAAATAATACCTTAAAAAGTAGAATTGGCCAAATGGAAAAAGAGGTCTAAAGGCTACTAAAGAAAATAATTCCTTAAAAATTAGAATGAAATGGAGGGCAGAGCCAAGATGATGGAGTAAAAGCAGGTACTTTTTTGAGTTCACCCCTAACCCTCTCTAAATACCTGTAAAAAATGAGTCTAAACAAATTCTGGAACCGCAGAACCCACAAAATGACAGTAAAAATCATCTTTAGTTCAAGACAGCCTGGAAGGTGAACAAGAAGGGTTTATCTCATGGGGCTAGGAGCAAAGTGCAGTCTGATGTGTGCTGGGCACAGACAGGACCAGAGAAGGCCTCAGGGGACTGATTAGCTGGCAGCTGTAGCCATTTCTCAACCCATAAACATCAAGAAAATAATGGAAAGTCAGGGCAGAGGGGAGACTCTGTGGGACCTGGGTGAAAGAGGAGTGCACAGTCTATCCCCTGCCCCAGGGTGGCAGAGGTAGCAAAAGCAGCAGCAGTGGCTGCTTGCAGAGCTCCTGTCCAACAAATAGCGGGGGATCCAGAGCCTGATAGTATACCTACCTCCACCCCAAACCTCACCCAACTGGAAGCAGAGTCCTGCATTGACAGGGAGTTAGAAATTCATGTATTTGGCTGGGGAGATGAGTAAACAGCATAAAAAAGTCAGACTATAGAATCTTACTTTGGGGACAACTGTGAATGACTTAGCTATTCTCAGAAATACAATCCAGCCAGTACAATACAATACTACAACACAAAACACAATACAGTACAAGACAAGACAACTTTGAAGGACTTATGATGAAAAATACTATCCATCCCCAGAGAACTGATGGTGTCTAAATACAGATTGAAGCATACTTTTTTTTATCTTTATTTTGAGTTGTTTTTTTGTCCATGCTTTCTTTCAAAATATGACTATTATGGATATGTTGTGCATGACTACAAATGCAATAATCTATCTCAAACTGCTTGTCTTCTCAATGAGGAGGTGGTAAGGGTGGGGAGGGAGGAAAGGAGAGAACTTAGAATCAAAGTTTTAAAAATTTATGTTATTTTTACATATAATTGGGAAAATTTTTTAAAAAATAAATATAAAAAATGAGCAATGGGAACACATTTTCCCACCAAAATTCCTTGAGTGATATCTCTCCTGACACTTTAGGTTCATATGTCATATTAAAAATATGCTGCAACGTATTTTGCCTGATATTATTTTCTCCGTTGCCTTTTGAGTTACTGATAGCTATGGTTATTTGAAGACTGTGATAACTTGAAGTCATAACCATACTACATTTGTTTGGTTTTTCAAGAGTTGTTTTTACTAGACTGATGTCACCTAATGATGTCATCAACATTATGACTCTATAAATTTCTGAATTCAATAGTGTTCATTCTCTTTATCTTGTCTGATTCCGAGTCTAACTCACTGTTCATTTGTGATGCTCGTCTCAGTTGTGTGTGTGATGTGCTGACTCAAGAAACTGGCATTTCTAATGAATATCATTGCTTGGATATTTTTGTTTAAAGGACCTTTCAATGTATAGGCCTCTCTCTTTCCTTGGGATTTTGTGCAGGTTATATTAATGCAAAAGTGAAAAATTAAATGCTAGCAAGGGTATTTCAAGAATATATCACAAAGATCATACACTATGGTGTATCAGCAATGCAGTATTCACAATGCCTACAGTAACTATAAACATGCTGATATAGTTATTAATCACAAAATGGAACAGGCTCTCTACATAAGAAATATAGATAGTGCATTCATTTAAATACCAGAAAACTGAGTCCCA
>CM053586.1:52103212-52115712 GCA_028646515.1 Pseudochirops corinnae
TCACCTGAAAGGTTCAAAAATATATTGACTCTATTTGCCTTCGATGAAATCAGAGTTTTATATAATGAGTTTTCCTATTCTAAGTGTCTTTTGCAGAAATTAACTTTTTTTATCTCTTGGCTTTCATATAAAATATAGGGAAAGCATTTCTTTTCTGTCCTAGACCTGTGACTTTCCATTAAGCATACTTTGTGCAAAGTCAACCTCAGAGTACTTTAACAAATCTTTAGTGTTACAGGCTAAACTATATTACACCACACTTTGCCTTGGTGAAAAACAACTGCAACAAAAACTGTGTCAGTACCTTTTCACCTTCCATTCTATCCCTAATTACTGAGAGGCATATAAATCTCTCTTAATAAGAAAACAAACAAACAAACAAACAAAAATCTTTGAGTCACCAAGAGCTTAAATCAATGGTCTCAAGTCTTACTGCACATTCCTATTTGTATATGAATGGTAGCCATTGAAAATTTAGTTACCAAAGATGCTTTCTGAGATTATTTTAACTGTTAAGATTACTGATCCACAGAATGCAGGAAACTATACTTGTTGCTGATGGGGTAGCTAGTTGGCAACTGTTCATATGTATGTCTAAAATAAAACTCATTTAATTCTACAATTGTAAGATTCTCTTATCTTATCACTTCCTATACTTTCTAAGTGAGACTTGAAGACTGATTTGCTCTTTATCACACTCCAAATCAGGAATTACTCACTTGTTCTCTGATAGTATTTGGTCATATTTACTTTTTATGATGTTATTTTATGTTCTCTATATTTAATTATTAGTTTTTTTTGCCTTTATAATTTAGTTTCAACTCAAAAACATTAATTTTCTCATCTTTTCAAGTAATGCCATTCACAATAAAAGGAAAAAAAAAAAAGCCTGACAAATATATGTATAGTCAAGTAAAATCAATTCCCTGGTTGGTCAGGTGATCTTGTCCTGAATTGTTAATCAAAGTGTAAATTACACATAAAATCATTTCACTAAAATGAAAAAAAAGAGTACAATATATTTCATCAAAAATGCAACTTATGAATAGATTGTTGAATGATTAAGGAGAGAGAGACAGAGGCAGAGTGAGGCAGAGAGAAACTACATATGCAAATTTTGGGTGCTTCTAAGCTCAGTTATGAGCTCTTATACTTAAAAATAATATTCTTTGATGAGTTTTATAAATAATTTTAACTATAGTTTTATTGCCTAAACATGCAATTGATACAATACTCTCAGTAGGGATCTATCAATAAATATTATTTAAATCAGAAAATGTTTAATGTTATTAGCCTGTGGGATTAAATTTTAGGTCACGTGTAATATCTTTGAAGGTGAGCTTAAAAAGATGATTGACAAAGTACCCTGTTTTTTTTTCCTTTAAGTATCTATGTAATAATTACTTAATTTGCCCATAGACAAATAGTCTGTTTCTGCAAAAGGAGTATTTATTTAATTGAATAAATATACATTATAATTATCATTCAAATGAACCAAAACTTTGAGGGTAAAAGCAAAGAACCTTGGGATGTGTTGCTAAAGTATCAAGCCTTTCTACATTTATTTTTAAATTGGTGCTCTTCAAAACAAAATTTCATTCTTTGGTAAATGAAAATATGATATAGTTAAATAGTAGCTTAATACACTTATAATCCTTCATGGAGAAAAATGCTTAACTTGTAGAAAAGGATTTCCTTTCAGAAGTGATGATTTTCCTGTGGGATCATATACATTTCAATGGCATTTTTTTTCCCTCTAGGTTTAAAGGAATGTGTTTTACTCAAATGAGGCCATTTCTTACAAGCTGACATTTCTTTTGAGAACTTCTTCTACTACTGGTATTTCTGCCATCAATTTCATGTCTGCTAATTAAGATATAAGACATTTTAAAAGCACTAGAAAAATATATTGCCTACTGCCTGAACCTGTTCTCGGTGGATGCTATGTTGCATCATGTAAGCTTTCATAACTTTGTTATTGGTGTCTTTGAAAAAAATGTCACCATGCAATTAGGAGGCACGTTGGATAGAAGGCCAGGCCTGGAGTCAGGAAAAGTGATTTTCCTCAGTTCAAATATGACCTCAAACACTTACAAGTTGTGTGACCCCAGGCAAGTCCCTTAACCCTCATTTGTTTGCCTCATTTTCCTCATCTGTCAAATAAACTGAAGAAGGAAATGGCAAACCATTCCAGTATTTCTGCAAAGAAAACCCCAAATGTGATCATAGAGATTTGGACATGATAGAAATCACTAAAAAAACAACAGTAATTTACCAAGTATTCCTCCTTTTCCCCTCCCAAAGATCCATCCCATGCAAAAATTAACATCATCTAAGTTTGAAGTTTTCATTAAAATATTTTACTTTTTACGAAGAAGCACTAGTTTCACTAATAAAGATATTAACTAAAATTTTAAAGAATATTGCTTAAAAGAGAATTTCATGGTTTTGTTTCATTTTGTTTTTTAATACAGAATTTTCTTTAGTTCCTTATTCCACGGGGGAGGGGTGGTGGTAGTAGTGGTGAGAGACAAAAAAAGAACAGCAAGAACAAAAAAGAATATTAACAAACCTTCTCATCTTGTAATTGAAAGTCTTGCATAATTTTTATCCAGGCTACTTTTCCAGGTTTGCTAATTTCTTCTCCTTTTGATGTGCACTATATTCTAGCCAAAGGGACCTACTGTAGTTTTACAAACACAGCTTTCTTTCTTTCAATACTACACCTTCACCCAGCTTGGCTCACTTTGCCGTCTACAATGCCCCTTTCTTGATTCTACACCCCACACTTAACAACTGCTAGTGTGTTCCCTTTTAGAATACTTTTCTATCCACACAGGCGTGTGTGTGAGTGTGTGTGTGTGTGTGTGTGTGTGTGTGTGTGTGTATGATTTAATATTGTTCCAGATTGATTTATTTCTCATATTTCTGAGCACAGGCCATTACAGTGTCCATACTCTCTCTCTCTCTCTCTCTCTCTCTCTCTCTCTCTCTCTCTCTCTATATATATATATATATATATATATATATATATATATTCACAATTTGAGAAATTTGAGAAACACTGATTTTTAAACATGAATGTTTAAACCAATATCGTTGAAATCATAGACTGAGCTGAGTTTTTTGGAGCAGTGCAGAGTAAAATCTGTTATTTCTCTGAAGTAGAAAAACATCTGCAAATGCCTGCTACTTTTCCTGTGTGCGTTCATCAGGTGTACTCTAAATGTGTGCATACACTGTCTTTAAAAAAATATTTTTTAGGGCTGAGATTAAAATGACATGGTTCATTAACTGCTAATGTCTTTTCTATCACCATGATTAACTTTTTCCATTCTTTTGGGAATCTTTTCCTCACTGAATTATCTTAAAAATTAAACCCAAGTATCTTTAAAATTGTGTTGGCTTCTGTGTACATTTTTTCCCTATGCATTCAGTGAGGTTCAGTTAGTTTATCATGACAACCTTACTTTCTTAAGTGCCACTGTCATTTCTGCACATAGAACTTTAGATACTGACATTTCTACATATAATGACAATATTGTTGTTCTTAATGAGAATAAATTGATGTAGAAACAATAACAAATAAACTAGACATTATATCTACTTACTATACATTTTCCCCATTATAAATACTCATGTTGAATTTGCATAACAGGATTTAAAGTTCTAGACACAATTTTCTCCTCAAGAATATTTATTTAATTAGTTCACTGAGCAGGCAGGTTTTTTTTTTTTTATAATATTACATTTTAATTTTCTCAATGTTTTGTGAACTAATTTGTATACCAAACTTGGATTACTTGGCAAGAATCTTAACTCATGGATGCTAATTGACATGGTTTCTGGGCTTATAGGGAAGGGTACTTGGGGGAAGGCCTGCATAACATAAGGTTACACTTCTCTACAAAATGATATTATAAGCCAGAGTTCTTACTTTTTTCCATTTCTAATTTTTTAGAGACAAGTTATTTTAAAAGGTCATATTAGAGCTGTTATAATCACATAGAGTATGTTCTCATCCTTAATTTTTCTTTTCATTTGGCAGCTCATATTGACTAACAAGACAGTGACAAGACTGCTCAAGACTGTGTATCTTCTGTAGAAACAGAAGGGGGACAAGTTGGGACAGTAACAAGGTAAGAGAGCTAACATATAATATATATTTATGATAATATTCTTCATATAATTATTATATATTATGTAATCCATATAATATATATAATTATTATGTTTATATAATTTGTTATATAATCATAAATATAATAAACCAGCTGCCTGAAAATATCAAGGATTTATGTTTCCCTCTACAGTGTCTAGGAACTTTTTCTAGGGAGTCGAGGGGTTGAGACCTGGAAAACAAGACAATGTCATTATCTTGTTAGTCACTATGAGCTGACAAATTAAAATATATTTTAAGATTTTAGAACCACACTGACCCCAAAGACAATACTCTAAGATGACCATTTATCCAGTTCTGATCCAATCTTATGACAATGTCAGAGGGTGTCTGGGATTTAAAGGCATAAAACTATTTTATCTAATGATTGCAAGGTCTTTGTCTTTGGATCTGTTCTTACTTCTTGTCTCTCTGTACATTGTCTATTGTTGATCCAGTCCCATGGTTGAATAAAATTCCAAATTAAAGCTGAGAGCTAAATAATACTCAGTCCTTAAGATGTTTATATCTTTTTCCCTTTTTGTGTGTGTGTGTGGAGGGGGGCGGGGTAGAGAGGGGAGGTAAGATTTAAGCTACTTTTCTTGTGAATTACTATTGAAGTTTTCCTTAATTCCCTTTCACTTTGCGGTAACAGCAGAGATGAACAATTAGTGAATGCAGATACAATGGAACAACATACTGGAAGTACACACTTCAGAGGTTTTACATGCTCAATCACTAAATATAAAATGTTTCATGGCATTCATATTTCACATATTAGTGCTTAGCCTAGGAAAACTTCCTGCTTGGTCAATGAAATCTATTCATTTTATGATGGTAATTCTAGTTATGAAATTTATGGCTTACATCCACCTGGCATGCAAATCCATGTTCTTCCTATTCCTGCTTTATTGAATAGAATTTATTGCAGCCTTCTAAATAAAATGAGATAAAATAAACAATTTCCCACAATGATTCATCATCATCAGGCAATGATGATTATTTTGCTAATATCAGGTTTAGGAGGTTGAGTTCAAAATAACTCTTAAAGATCATTAGGAGACCAGGCAGTTTGGGTGCAAGCTAGACTTAATTATATAACAAAACAGAACGTGGCAGCAGTCTGTGAATTTGCTGCCATTGTTGCTAGGCAGGACACTATGGGGGAGCAGCATTCTTTCCTGCTCTTGCTTTTACCTGATGTATAACTTTGGGTCTGCCACTTGTTATTAAGTAGCAAGAAAACACACTACTGGAAGGGCGCTTGGAATGATATATGCTCCATGATGCTACAATGTGACCTAAACACAACTGAATTCTGCAGATAGCGACAGTTAGACAGCATCTTCAAAATTATTATGCCCAGAACAATTTTCACTGTACAATAAGTTCCCGACTACTCGGTAATGAATAAGTGAGGCCTCGTAGAGCAGCATCTGCTCTTTAGACAAACAAAATATGGAAAAGATTTGGTGCTAAATAATTCACTTTATTATATTTAGAAAATACTTAACATGCAGGTCTGCCTCACTTTTTTCCCACTAGATTGGCCCCCAGTAGAGTTACAAATAAATTATTTTTTTGGTAACTTGAAATGCAGAGGGCTTCATTGACCAAAGGAAACATATACTGAATTCTTTTGCAAAGTGAAGAACCCCAATATACAATGAAACAGTAAATATGCTAGTATCCTGTGCAATGACTATATAAACTGATAATATAGTAAAAGCAGCATTATATTTTCCATAGGAAACTAGCCTTTGCGTTTACAAAATCTGGTCATATATGCAGGCAGACCACTTTACCTTGTACTCATGAAGATAAATTTCTTACATTCAAGTTATAGAGGAGTGGTAGCAATCTACAGTAGTCAAGGGAGTTTTCATACTGGGAATTCCATGCACTGATGAAATCAAAACTTTATATACTTGAAACAAAGATAAAGACAGAGAAATTGAGATATAGTACTCCCATTCTACTGAAGGACAATGAAGATCAAATTAAAGAAGTTTTAAGCAAGTTCCAAGAGGAATATTCAGTGTGAATCAATTTCCCTAAAATATGTTCAGCATTGTGGTAGGTTTGATGTGAAAGGGTATACACCAAGAATGTGAAACACACTCTTTCCCCTGAAGTAATATTGAAATAGAGAAAATAAATTTATAGAGAAAAAACAAGAGAAAAGAATATGTCAGGTGAAGGTAATCAAATGCCCAATTATATGGGCACCATGATAAAGGCTCTTAGTGAAGATAAAGTCAATATGTCTGGAGGTGTTTCTGTTTTCAAATGATTCAGATTTCTTTTTTTTTTTAGATTTATGGAGGTTTCTGTCAAGCCTAGAAATAAAATATTGCTATTGCCTTATTTTTATTCCATGTTGTGGTTAATTTTCTATTTGTTTTAATCATATTTTCTATATAATAAACCTATTAGAACCATTAATTTCTGACAATTGAAAAAGCTACTCACTTTCAGCATCAACAATTGACATATAAATAGAGAGCATAGAATATGATAAAGAGTGTTGGATTTGACATTAGAGCCCTGGGTCCAAACCTTATCTTGGTCACTTATTGTTCATATGACTTTTACCTCTTAAGGAACCTCTGCAACTTTGAGCCAGCCATTTCACCTCAGGGCTCAGTCTCTTCAGCAGTAAAAGGAGAGATTTGTAATATATGCACTCTACGTTCTCTTCCACATTGTATAGCCCTCCCCAAACCATTTTGAATCCCCATTACTTGAGAAAGACCTATTTAACATGGATTGGCCAACTAGAAGAGACTTTTCTGGCCCACTCTGAGCTTAATCTACCATGATGCTTTGCATGCTCTGCCATAACAGACATGCTTTGCTTTCTGAGTGAAATCAAAATAGTCCTTTTCCTGTGTCAGCCAGTAAAAGGCCAAATGAAGCCGATAAGGAGCGTTCCTCTGTTTATGGCTACCAAGGACAAGGTACCTTGAAGCAGACACTATCATGAATAATGGGACTTATGTTTTCTTATGTTGGTTTTGTCATGTTAATGGTAATAGGAACACAAACATCCTGGACCTCTAATTTCAACTGACACCTTGGCACTCTCCTATCTTATTGTGTTTACAACCTATCCAATTAAAAAAAAATCCTTTCTTATATCATGGCTAACCATATGGAGACTATAATTTTGACTGACATAGATGTCCTAAGCCAGGGAGAAAGTGAAAGGGAATTGCTCTGAAGATATAAGGTATCTTTTATCTGTCCATCCTTGGGTTCATTGTTGTAAAGCCATGCACAAGCAGCTTTCCAGAAGAATGCTGCTGTGAATAGCTTTCAAGATTCTGATTGCATAGTATAGCAAACACTCTATTTATTCTATAACAAATCAAAGCAAAACATTCACAGAAAATCAAGGTATAGCATTCACAATGTTACAATTTATCACAGAAAAACAAAATACAGCATTCATCATGTCACAACTCAACAACTTATCACTAAAATGGCCACATAGTTTTCACCAAAGTGGTCACATGGTTTTGAACAAAGTATAATCATTTTATCAATCATTTAGTAACTCAATCATACAATCATCCTTAAGGTCCCTCCTTAAGAGACATAAAGTACAAAAGTGAAAGTACTCCGCCCCTGGGGTAGTCTCAATTGGAGATTAGCTTCCAATCATAAACAAAGTACATTCATTTAGTCAATCACAAAATCCTTAATTCAATCACAAAATACAAAAGTCAAAGTTCTCCACCCCTAGGTCACAGTAAATCATAATAATCTCAGTCATTACACAGTATCCAAGTAAAGCCTTTTGTCAGATTGACTCAAGGCTTGCTCTCAGCTTCCCTGGTTCGCCTTGCATGGTTCTAGTCCCTACCTGAATTCACCAAATTGTCACCTGGGTTCAAAGGCAGAGAGCTCCCAGCTCCTCGTCCAGCTATCCATGCAGTTCATGTTCAACACTGAAACTCACGGTGTCCAGTCCACCTCAAATCCTTCACAATCTCTATTCTTGGGAAGCCAAGGCTTAACAAAGTCACAAATAGACAAAGTACTGGACACCACAGTCATGCTTCCTCTAGCAGCTCCAGGCTGGCCCTTGGAAATCCTCAGCAGCTCCTCAGCAACCCCTCAGTAGCTCTGGCTGGCCCTTGAAAGGCTTTAGCACTATAAGCTCCCTTCAAAAAATCAAAATCACTTTATCTAGCCTCCACGTGGATTGATCCAAGAAATTCTGTCTCAGTTTTCTCTTCTAATTTCTCCTCAATTCTCAGTTCAGTCTTCAGTCCAGCAGCAGTAGCTGCCCTGCCTCCACATGCTTATCTCAAGAAATTTTGACTGTCCAGCTTGTGCTCTTCTTTATATATGGTATAGATTCTCCCCTTCCTGTTACAAGACTTCATGAGCTCTAGGGTTCACAAGTTGTGGGGTTCACATGATTTGTTTCTTAACAGACTTGATACAAGGCTTAAAAGAAACTGGAACTAGAACAAGGTGTTAATTCAATAGCTGAAACAAGGTTTGAACTACTTCTGTGCTTGCTATTATGATTGTCTATAATGAGCTCCCATGCATACCTCTATATGCATGTTCTGCAACCTTTGAGAGAAATAAACACTCATATACAGCCTAATTTTGCTTGTCTTTTTAAGAATGAACTTATTGATGGTTGACAACATCTACCTATGTGCTTCTCTGAGTAGCATCATCTTTCTGAGAACAAGCTTTCTCATTTATCTTAGTAGATAATGAACCTAAAAGATAGATCTAAGTCTGAGGCAATATGTCACCATGGAAAAGGACTTGGAGTCAAGAAAACCTAAGCTCATCTCTTGCTTCAGACACTTCCTGACTATGAGACCTGGACCACTGACTCAACCTTTCTGTGTCTCAGTTTCCCTTATAGTTTAATGTAAAAAGAACATGTTGGACTTCAAGGTATCTAAAGTTCCTTGAGAGTAGGAGATGTCTTATTAACAACAGTCTGTGCCCTAAATGAGTTTACGTTACAATAAAGGAAGATAACATATCATAGTGGAGATTGGGGACTTACCCAGGTAGTTGCAGGTATACTTCCTAATTTAACTAAACCAATGTTTGAAAGTTGTTGGAAGCTCAGAGAGGGTAAATGTCTTCCATGAATGAATGAAAAATGTTTATTACGTGCTTATTATATGCAAGGCATTGTGCTATGTGCCAGGCATACAAATAAAAAAGTAATTTATATAAAGTTATAAAAAACATCTCCTGCACTCAAGGAGCTCACATTCTAATGTAGAAGATGATCTATTTCAAAGGGACAATCTGAATATAATCTTTTTGAGCAGAGGGACTGTTTGGTTTCTTATCTTCAATAACTAGCCCATTGCCTGGCTTAGTGTAAAGAATAAATACATGTTTGTTCATTAACTTATTGGATTATTGATCCCTTATTTCTAGTTCAATACTATATCCATGATGCACATAAATGTTAGTATATTAGCTAGAATAGTTGATGATCATAATTATATGATCATGTTATTCTATGACCTAAATTGAGTCAATTGACTTTAAAATGTTACATCAAACCATTATAACATCAAAAAAAAAAGAAATATCTGTATCTCAAATGATGTACATGTATATAAATATACATATACATATTCATACAAATTACCATTGGAAAATATAGTGCCTGGTGTGACATATTAGGTCAATCTGTATTGTGTAGTTGGTGGTCCCAAAGTGCTCTGTAAATCCTGGAAAAGGCAGCTGCACCCATGAGGGCATTTTGGTAGCTTCTTGTAATTTTTCTCATATATTGCTATAGCAATCTATAGCTCAGGGTGAATTGTGACTGAGGTAGAGAAATTTGAATTGTAAATATGTTCATTCTTACCCAACATGGCTCCTATTACTTGACTAATGCTTATATGTATTTATTGAAATTGATATTTATTTCTAAGAAATGAATTTTATCTAGTAGGTGACAAATGGAGAAGCATAAATCATTTGACCAGTATACTGTTTAAAGTATATACACATGCATATATATGAATATATTCATATAGATATCAAAGATGTATATGTACACCAAATACATATTAAAATTTTGTGCATTAAATCAAAGAAATGGAATTGTAAGTTCTTTTTTTCCTGTTTTTCAAAATGTGCTTAAGTGACAAAAATAGCAATCACTGAAATACTATTAAAATCAGCTAAGTTAAGAGGAAGTTATATTAAAGAAAAATCAAAATTCGACACTTTTCAGAAATGAATAATTTTCATTAAAATATACATTATGTAAATGAGTTGCTCATCAGTTCTCAAGGTATTTGAACTGAAAATGTATATTGAAAGTCACAGCCTCCCTTGTAGTATATCAGGTCAGATGATTTATAAAGTATATTTAATTGTTTTAAGAGCAAAATTTATTCATTTTACAGTCAGTACAGTGAATGTAGTACTTCTTTCCATTAGAAAAAAATTCAAAAGAAATAGACTTTTTTTAGGTTCTAGAAATATAGTTCAGCATTTTGGGAAAACAAATTTATCAGTTCACAAACTTCATGGTCTCTCAGACCACTCAGAACTCTCTTCAAATGTGGAGAATTTCCTTGCTATGTCTTTGAGGACACAAAACACAAAATTTCTGGGTTAAATGGGCTATCGGGTCAAAATTTCAGAGAAAAACCATACTACGTGCAAGGAATCTAATTCCGAGTCATTCTGCATGGAAGCTTTTTTAGCAGAAAGGATTGAGTAGTGCTTGAAAACAAAGGACATAAATATTTAAAAGCAAGGCCTGGGGAACAACTTTGGAAAGTTAGAGTTGGATTTTGGGAGAGCAGAACAAACAACAGAGAAACTAAAAGCTTAGATACTGGGATTGAACATAATTTTCCTTGTTTTCTGTAACTGGAAATCAGTCAGTCAATAAATATTTATTAAGCCTATTATGTGCCAGGTACTATGCTAAGCATTAAAGATAAGAAGAAAAAATTTTTAAAAAGAATTGCTTCTTTCAAGGAACTCACAGTCTGCTTAAGTAAACACCATGGAACCAACTACATACAAAAACAAGCCATACATAGGATTAATTGGAGAAAATCCACAGCAGGAAGAAATAAGCATTAAGAAGAAATAAAAAAAATATCTTTGTAGAAGGAAGGATTTTAGCTGAGGAATGAAGAAGGCTAAGGAAGAAAGAAAGCAAAATGAAGAAAGAAAAAATTGCCGACATGAGGGTCAGCCAATGAAAATGTCCAGACTCTGGAGATGGAGAGCCTTGTCTAAGGAAAACATGGAGACATTTGTCTCTTATTCATATGCATGTGCTTCTGTAAGGAGGGTACTGTAAGGTCTAAGAAGACTGCATAGATTGGAGAGAGATAATAAGGAGCTTTGGAAACCAAAGTATTTTATATTTGATCATGGAGGTGATAGAGAACAACTATCACTGATTATATAGAGGAGTGATATAGAGAAGAGCAAAAAAAGAGGGGGACACTATTCGAGATATATGGCAAAGATAAAATCAGCTATACTTGGCAATGGATTGAATATGAGATCTGAGGGAGAGTCATATTCAAGGTTCTACCTCCATTAAGTACCAGAGCTAAAACTCAGACTCAGATTATCTGATGCCAAGACCAGTACTCTTTTGTTAGATGAAGGTCTTTTTTTTTTTCAAAATTTTATTTTAGATGCAAATGCCAGAACACAAATATAGTACAGAGAAAAGAAAGAAAAACACATCATAAATTTAAATACTGGAACTTAAATAAAAAGTTAGAAAGAAAAAAAAAAGCATGTGATGTGCATAACAGAACATGAGTGGATTCAAAATATGTAACAATAAATTTTCATTTCAAGAAAGCCTATATGATAATTAGTGCCCATTGTGTTGAGAATTGTCCATCTTTGTTTCTTTGTGAGTTTTCTTTTGTTCTCTGCTATGCACTTTTTTACTTTGTTTTTTCCCTCCCTCCAACCCCTTACCCCCAGAAGGCTTCAGTATAGTTTAGATATGTTTCTCTATAGCTATAGGTATACATACACACACACAGACACACACACACACACACACACACACACACGCACACATAGACATATAGACATATATAGACATATACTTTACCAAACCTATTGTACTCCTGATATTTGTTTTTATATATAATTATATCTCTTATTTTCTATCCCTCCTGCCTCCTCTACTTTATTTCTACCCACTACCTTGCTCTCCTAATAACTTGCCTAGTCCCCTCCAAGGATCCCTCCCCTATCCTCCCGTTCCCATAAATCTAAACACCCTTCTCTACCCCTCTTTAATCTATTCTCTCACTCTCCCCTCTAAGGATCCCTCCCTTGT
>CM053586.1:52120712-52124701 GCA_028646515.1 Pseudochirops corinnae
AGAACCCCTGAAAAGCAGTATGTGGGAAATTTCTGTATTCTGACAAGTGCAATCACAGCCAGAATCCGACTTAGATCAGACACAGAGAAGAAAGCTTTTAAGTAATTAATAACAGGATGTTTAAATCAAGGAAAGTAATGGAAACATTATCATCTTTGAAAAGCCAGAAAGCAGTAGAACTAGGAAGACTTATAATTATCCCCTAAAATGTTTCATAGTAGAGCATGAAGTATTTACAAAACGCTTGAGTATCTTCCTCTCAGAATCAAGCCTAATATCACCTTTCTTAACAGAAAGCACCACATACCTATTATCAAAATGTGAAAACTCCAGTACCGCCTTCAATCATAGGTCAATTTTGTGTTTAAGTACTCAATTCAAAGCGTTCACATCTTGTGTCCCTTTAAAACAATCTATATGAATACTTACAAAAAAGAACATATTGGCTAAGATAAGAAGGGTATGCCAAAAAGTCTTATGACTATAAAAAGCAACTCCTCATTGACGTGGTAGCCTTTTATTCAGCCCCCTGAAAGGGCCATAACATCTATTCTACATTTATTAGTGTAAAGCTTTTGACTGACCACATTTGCTCTGCCATATGATGGGGTTAATCTTACCACTTCCCTCATTAAGTTGCTGTAAAGAAAGGTCTGTTTAAACCTTTGGAAAAACTCTAAAACTTGACTTGCTTTGATTATTTTTTGCCACAGTAGAAGCAATGTTCCATAGTGGAAAGCCATCCTGGGGGTCAAAAAGACCTGGATTTGAGTCTTGCATCTGGGGCATCATGGCTGTTTAACACTGGGCAAGTAACACCATACCTGAAGGGAAAGGAAAGAGGAAAAAAAAAACCTTCTATTAAGTACCTGTTATGTGTCAGGCTCATTGTAAGCACTTTAAAATTACAAGTGCTTATGATTATTATGTCAGATGATCACAACAAAAATCCTTGAGGTAGGTGCTTTTGTCATTTCCATTTTACTGCTTAAGGAAACCGAGTCGGACAGGAGTGAAAGTCCAATAGTTGGTCATACTCTGAAGCTGTATTTGCTCTGTTTTCAGGCCTAGTGCCCTACATACACTGCATGATTTGACTGCCCCAGGCAACTCTAAGAATTTAAGAACTTAATCTGTACAACAGTTACTGTCTGGTACTGGTAGAAAGGGGGTTACCTTGTACATTCAAAATAATGAATGAATGAACAAAGCTACCGACACTACTACCTCCCATCTTTAAAATGGAGAGAGAATGAGAACGCTGAGAATAGCAGTACCTTTGCTCCCCAATTATCTGCCCTCTTTCCTGACTTGGATTTTGTAACCAAAATCCAGAGAATGAATCCTTGTGGAGCTGAAGCCTGACAGTTCCTTCTGTGGTCCTGCAACCTCTACTTTCTCAGCTTCTAGAGAGAATGAAGATCTGTGGAAAGAAAGTTTTAATTACCTAGGACCTTACCCCATATCAAAGAGTCCATTAGAAATGAATATAGTCTTACCAGTTGAAATGAAATTAAAGAAGGTATATTGCCATCATTTTTACCACCATACTGTAAGTATAGTGGAGCTTTTGCATCTGATTTAGATCTAAACCTCCTACATATGTTTTCATCCACTTTTCATATGCAAGCTCCTTGAAAGACTGACTACATACATCCAGTGTTAAGCATAACAAGCTCACAATAAATGGCTTTTCATCCATCCATTCATTCAATCATTGAGCCCTTCATTCTTTCAATATATTTTTTCATCAACTTATATACATTGATGTGTCCACAAATAAAACATAAGCTTCTTGAGGGCAGGAGTTACTTTATTTTTGTCTTTCTAATAGAAATTAAACAAGTGTTTATTGATTGATTAAAATTCTCTACTGTGCATTTGTGTATGTGTGTGTGTGTGTGTTCATGTGCTCACACACAAACAAGGCAAGCACTATGGTAAGTACTATAAGATGACTAAGATGTGTTCATTGCCTTCAAAAAGTTTACAGCCTAATGAATATCATGCCTCTTACCTATTTTTTTTTTGCTAAAAAACATATTGTAGAATAGAAGAAATTTCTTTTATAATTAAAAATCCAATCTTTTCAAATAAAGTTTGTGTATTCCATATTTCCTCATGCTTCTGACAATTATTTACTTATATTTTATAAATATGTCTTCTCCTTAAAAAAAACCCTCAGAACTGAAAAGGAATAACATTAGTCATTGAACATTTAAATGAGAATCAATGACAATGCAATGATGATGAAAAAATAAAAGATTTTTTAAAATGACAACTTACTTCCTTTTACTGAATCTTTTTTATTTAGAAAAACAATATCTTGGTTTCATTCATATTAGCAAATATTAATGATTAAATCAAATATAAACAATGTCAGAGGTTTCCTTTGCAAGTCTATTTCTTAAATATCCAATATTTTGAAATAAGTCAAAGAAGTCTATCACTTTCTAACTCTGGCTCACATCTACGCTGAGACTAGTTTAATAATTCAAGTGCCTTATTAGCAAATGATGACTTCTAGGTTCATAACTTGCATAGTTCAATCTATGTGATTAAAAAGTAGCAAAGTAGAAACCCTCTAAAAATGAAGCTTTAACTAGAAGGAGTAACTGACTTAATTAGTGTCATAAGCTGATATTTTAACAAAGTAGAGTCTGAGAACCATTAAAAGAGACATTATATAGCTCCATAAACCATGAGACTTCCCTGAAAATTGTGGCGCTTTTATTTATGTTTTTCCTTATATGTTGATTTTTAATTTTTTTAAATTTTTATTATTTTTAGGTCAAAGATTCTGTAGCCTATAAATTACACGTTCATGTTAAACACTGACAATTTTCAATTGATTAAAAACATTGTGAAGGGATGAATATAGATATTATTATTTTTCCATATGAAATGAAAGATAAAAACCTCCACATTTCCAACTTTAAAAAATAACAATAAATGTCTTTTTTTCAGTTTTTTTGTTGTAAAAGGGATGTAGAAGTTAACTTACTTTTATTTTTTCAAAAAAGTAAAATAGGTAAATATCAACTATTATTTTTTATGTCACTTACTGATAACAATTTCTGAAGATGGTGGAGTGAGAGGCAGAATTTCATATTACCTAGCCCGATATATTTCCTCAAAAAGATAGATTCTAGAAAAGGCATAAGACTGAACTCTGGTTGAGAAATCTGAGAAAAATTCAGAGTGTCATATTTTTTCAGCCCATGTCAACTTTTCTTTCTTTTTTTCAATATTATCTATTTAAAAATACTTTTGTTCTTAAAATTTTCAGTTCCTAATTCCCTTTTTTTTAACTTTTGTTAATTTTTAGTTTACATCATTCATTTCCATGAAATTTTGATTTACAAATTTTCTCCCCGTCTTTCCCCTCCCCACCACCTGAAAACAGTGATCCCACTGTATACCCCCATCCCCACTCAGCTCTCTCCTATATCCTCTCCCATCACCACTCTGACTTGCCAGTAGGGCAAGATGGATCTCCCTAACCCAGTGCCTGTATATTCCCCTCCTTCCTATTCCACCCTTCTCTTGTTCTGTTCTCCAATTTGTCCCTGTCCCTTTACAAAAGAGTGTGGTTCTAACAAAGCTCCCCCGCCCAACTTGCCCTCCACTCCATCATCCCCTCTATCAAACCCTTCCCCCCTACTCTCCTGTAGGCCAAGATACCCAGTTTAGAGTGTATGTCATTCCTTCCCTAAGCCAACTTCAATGAGAGTAAGGTTGACCCATTGCCTTTTGCCTTCCTGTTCTTCCCTTCCATTGTAACAATTATCCCTTGTCTCTTCTATATGAGAAGATTAGTCCTGTTCTGTCTCTCCCTGTCTCCTCTCATATTATTCCTCTCTCACCTCTCAATTTCACCTTTTAAAATATTATCCCATCCTATTCAATAGATCTTGTACCCTCTGTCTATGTACACATATATATGCACACACTTGCATATGTATTCATATGCATATACACCCTGGTAT
>CM053586.1:52125201-52141988 GCA_028646515.1 Pseudochirops corinnae
CAATTTTTCCTCCACTTCTCTTATTTGGTTTTCAAAATCCTTCTTAAGCTGCTCTATGGCTTGTAACCAATCTACATTTTTCTTGGAAGCTTTTGGTGTGGGAGTTCTGACTGTGTTGTCTTCCTCCCATTCCATGCTTTGATACATTTTGTCCTCAAAAAAGTAATCTAAAGTTGCATTGCTGAGCTTGCTTTGCTTCCTTTGCCTACTCATGTTTCCAGTCAATTACTTGACTTTTAGGTTCGGTATAACTCTGCCTTCAGAGGGGAGAACTCTGTCCCAAATCTCTGGGTTTTTCACAGGTGCCAGAGCTATTAGGAGGCTGCAGTCTTTGCTGCCCCCACCAACTTTGGCTCACTAAAAATGCACCTCAGGACCACCACCCAAGTCCTCAATACTGATACAGGCAGCTCAAGGCAAGAGCACTTAGCCTCTGAATGATCTCTTGGCCCCCCTGCAATCTGCAGGACAGGAGCTCTGAAGCAGCCATGTGGAGGCAGCTGTAGGGCCTTCACTTCAACTACTTCTAGCTCTGGGGCAGTTGGCCGGAAGCTCTCCTCCAAATTTATCCGAGTTCCAATGACCTTTCACTTAGTCCTTATTTGTTATGGGTTGGTACTTCTGGAAAATGCCACAACTACCAGTGATTTGTGCTCCAGCCACAGCTTCTTCTGGCAGTCCCAGGGCTCCAGTAATGGGTTCATGCGGTGCTGGTGTGGGCTCCCAGTGTGGTGTGATGAACCCCTTCCCGTCTGCCTGCCAGATTGCCTTCAGCAGATGTGTTTTTCTGTAATTTTTGTGGGTTCTGGAGCTTTAAAATTTGTTTAGAGCCATGTTTTATAGGTGTTTGAGGTGGTTATGGTGAAAGCTGTGGAGTTTTGTTGCTTCTACACCACCATATTGACTCCGCCCCCTAGTTCCTAATTCTCTTACACCCCATAAACCAAGCACTGAAAATCAAGCAATAGAATATCAATTATACATGTGAAATCATGCAAAACATATTTCAATATTAGCCATATTTCAAAATAAATTGAGAAAATTACACCTCACATTACACTCAGAGTTCATCAGTTCTGTCTCTGGAAGTGGATAGGTTTTTTTGTTGTTGTTGCTTTTGTTTTTTTTAACTCATGAGTCCTTTGGCATTGTCTCAGATCATTGCACTGATCAAAGTAGCCAAGTCTTCATAGCTAATCATCATTAGAATATTGCTTTTACTGTGCACAATGATGGCCCAGTTTGCCATGTTTTTTGTTTGTTTTCTGAAACCAGCATCCCCATTATTTCCCATAGCACAGTATTACTCCATTACTCTTATTGCCACAATTTGTTCATCCGTTCCCCAACTGATGAGTATTTCCTTGATTTCCAATTTTTGTCAGTATAAAAAGAGCTACCTTAAATATGTTTGTATATATATCCTTTACCTTTTTCTTTGATTTATTTGGGATACTGATATAGCAGTGTCATTACTCAGTGAAGGGCTATACAGTACAGAGTTTTACAACCCTTTGGTCATAGTTCCCAGATTGTTCTCCACAATAGTTGAACAATTCACAACTCTACCTGTAGTCCATTAATGGATGTGATTTTTACCTCATCCCCTCCAGCATTTGTCATTTCTGTGGTAACTAAGAGTTGTTTCAATTCACATTTCTTCAATCAATAATGTTTAGAGCATTTTCCCCACATGATTATAGATTGCTTTGATTTCTTCTTCTGAAAATTTCCTGTTCATATCCTTTGACCATTTATCAATTAAGGAAAGACTCATATTTTTATAAATTTGACTTAGTTCTATATTCAGTATGTATTCAACAACCAAAGTCTTTATCAGAGAAACTTGCTAAAAATTGATATTATTTAATCATCTATGGTACCTTTTAGCACAATGTAGTTTCTTTGTCTATTTCTTTTAATTAGGCCTATTTCTGTTTTTTATTTGTCTAAGATCATAACTACCTTTTTTTTTTTACTTCAACTGAAGCATATTTGATTTTCCTCCAGCCCTTTATTTCAACTCTGAGTATTTGTTTCAAGTGTATCTTGTGTAAACAACACATTGTTGGATTTTGGTTTCAAATCAATTCTGCTATCTGCTTTCATTTTATGGGAGAGCTCATCCCATTGACCTTCATGATCATGATTACTAACTGTGTATTTCACTCCACCACATTATCTTCTCTCTCTCTCTTCCTCCCTCCCTCCCTCCCTCTCTCTCCTTTCCATCCTATTTTTCTTCTAACCATTTCTTTCCCTAGTCTTTCCTCCCCTTTGTTTTCCCCACCCCCTTTTCTATTTTCCCCTTCCCCTCCTAATTTCCTGTATTTTTTCTATACACAACTGAGTATGTACATATATGTATGTACACATATGTGTATGCACATATGTATACATACATATATAATAGACACGCACATATAATTTCCTTCTTTGAACCAATTCTGATGAAAGTGTGGTTCAAGTATTCCCTGCCCCTCCTCCATTTCTCCCTCCATTTTAAAAACTTGTTTTTATTTACTTCTTTTATTTCTGAAAAATGTCCCAATTCTAACCTCTCCCTTCCCTCCCCTCCCAATGTACCCTCTTCCTCCATCTATTTTTTTGACAACATTTAGACATAATTGACTCATACCAATATCCTTTGTGTCAACTTTTTTAACTTCTCTGACAATGGTAAAGTTCTTGAGAATTAAAGAAATCATTTTCTCATATGGGAATATTCCTGTATGAGTCACCAGTCACCAGTAAACAGTTAATATTATTGAGGGTCTTGTAGTTACTCATTCATGTTTACCTTTTTATGCCCCTCTTAAGTCTTTTATTTGAATATAAAATATAATATTCAGCTGTGGTCTTTTCATCAAGAATGTTTGAAATCCTCTATTTCATTAAGTATCCATTTTCTCCCCTGAAAGAATATACTTAGATTTGTTGGATCGGTGATTCTTGATTGTAAGCCTAGTTCTTTGGCCCTCTGAAGTATCATAGTCTAAATTCTCCAATCCTTTAATGTAGAAGCTGTTAAATTCTGTGTAATCCTGACTGTGGCTCCATGATATTTGAAATGTTTCTTTCTGGTTGCTTGCTGGTTCTTCTTGACCTAGGAGCTTTAGGATTTGGCTAAAATATTCCTGGAGATTTTCATTTTGGGATACCTTTCAAGAGGTAATTGGAGTATTCTTTAAATTTCTATTTTACCCTCTATATCTGTGAGATCAGAGCAGTTTTCCTTGATAATTTCTTGAAATGTGATATTTAGGCTATTTTTTTTTATCATGGCTTTCAGGTAATCAAATAATCTTAAATTATCTCTCCTCTATTTATTTTAAAAAGCAATCATTTATCTAATTAGATAATTCACTTTTCCTCTATTTTTTCTTTCAGTATTTTTCTTTTGTTTTATTATTCCCTGCTGTCTCATGGAGTCATTAGCTTTCACTTGCCCAATTCAATTTTTTAAGTAATTTTCTTCAATGAGCTTTTGTACTTCTTTTTCCATTTGACCTATTCTGTTTTTTAATTGAATTCTTTTATTCAGTGTATTTTTCTACCTCTTTTATCATTAGGCCAATTCTGTTTTATAAGGTATTATTTTCTTCTGTATTTTTTTTGCCTCTTTTACAAAGCTGTTCAATCTCTTTTCATACTTTCCTTCTGTCACGCTCATTTCTTTTCCCAATTTTTCTTTACCACTCATCTCTTTCTTTAACTCTTCTAGGAATTCTTGTTGGTTTTGAGTACAATGAGAATCTTTTTTAATGCTTTTTTTTGTATAGCCATTTTCATATTGCTTTTTTTTCTTCTGAGTTTCTATCTTGGTCTTTGCCATCATAATAGCTTTTATGGTCAAATTGTTTTTCTTTGTTTCTTCACTCATTTTTCCATCCTATTTCTTAACTTTTAATTTTGTGTTTGGTTCTTCCCACCTGGTGCTGAGAAGGCAATTCGCCAAGCTTCAGGCTTTATCATGCTGCTGTTTCTTCCATTTTCAGAGTTAGTTTTGGGTATGTACAAGGTGCTTCCATGGTGGCATGGTCCTCAGAAAGGTGTAATCACTGCTCTTCTGGTCTTCATTCTGGTCTTTACCAAGGAAGGGCCTCTGTCCTTTTGCAACTTAACTCATTTGCACTCCCCTCTGCTTTGGGACTGTGACCAGGAGGGCTCTGCTCCCTTTTGACTATCAGTGTTCCTCTCTACTTTGGAACTGTGACCCAGAACTGTGTATACGCAATGGAGTTTCTACTCAGCACCAGCTGTACCCAGTGCCAGCAGAGAGTCCCTCTAATCTCTAAACAGGTTTCTCAAACCTTTATAATTAAGATTCAGACATTTTTCCATGATAGAATATGCATAAAAATGGTAGATCAGTTTTCCAGAGCAAATAGACTGGCCAGTATCTTGAAATTTATAAGCTCTTTCCTTTGATATTGGAAATTCATGTAGGTGACTTATCCCCTCCCCAGTCAATCCACATTTTCACTTCCCTTTTGTGTGCCCTTTTTTCCCTCAATAGAATACAAGCTTCCCAAGGATTTGCACTTTCCTGTCTTTATGCTTATATTTGTACCTTCAGTGTATAATACGTTATCTGGTGGAACACTAATAAATGCTTGCTGCCTTATGTTACAGTGGCTATCACCCCCAAAATAAAAAGGGGGGGTCAAGAAAAGAGTACCTGTTATGTCTCAGGGACTGTGCTAGATTTGAATACAAACACAAAAATAAACAATCACTATCTTCAAGGACCATGCATTCTATTTGAGGATATAACACTTGTGTAGATAAAGATGTAAAATATATGCAAAATAATTATATATATATATATATATATATATGTATGTATATACACACACACATATCTATATATTCACATATATATGCATGTATCTGTCTACTTATCTATATAGATATATGTATATTGATAGATATTATGAAGAGGCTTTGTAATTTGAAGGGAAGCACTTTCTCAATTCTCACTGATTGGTTTCCTACATATGATACAAAAAATGAGGTACTGTTTAACTGGGGATCTAAGTATCTAGTCTGGAAATTAGCCTAAAGTAGATTCCAGATGTTAAAAGGGGAATCTCCAAAAGCCTAGGCAAAAAACAAAAAACAAACAAACAAACAAAAAAAACTTGATAGACCTGAATGTTTAGGAAAGGCATATTCTTTTGGATAGGAAAGAGAGAGTCTTTGGTAATGGAGAGATCTGAACTAAATTTTTCATTCATTTTTTCTTCTTTCCTTCTTTTCCTCCTTTTTAAAGGTAAAAGATAGTCTTCATTTTTCCCTACAGAAAATGTGAAATGTGTAAAGCATTCACAGAAGTTGTAAGTTGATATAGAAATCACATAAAGCACTCATGGTGACCCATAAACAATTGACACAATTTTCTCAAATACCAATTTTTTGCCCCTATTAAAAAATGAACTGAATAAACACCTACTGAAATGAGCACTTCCACATATATGATAGAAAGAGAAAGAGGGGGCTATATGTGCTATTACAAATCTCTGTTATTGACTGTTTTTTTTCTTTAAAAATATATTATGAATTCAGTTTGTTATTTTCACATCAGCCCTTGTCTGTAATTCCTTATTGACTTCCTTCTATTCTCTTTTATGAATTTCAAAATCATGCTCCAACTACTATTTTTTATTCTTTTTTTACCTATTCCTAGCTTTCCTTTCAGTTCCCATTCTACCCCCCAAAATTAAGAAAAGAAAAGAAAAGAAAAACCTTTGCTCTGAGTATGAATAGACAAGCACAATATATTTTCAAATTGGGGTTTTTCTCAAAATGCATGTTTCATTCTACAATTTTTCTCCAAAACCTTTCTGACAAGAAGTGCATAATTTTTTTTATCATATTCATCAAAGTCCTCTGTAAATGTGGTACATTGTTTCATTATCAAAGTTTTCATGGCCTTCATTTTTTCTCCCTGTATGTTATTGTATAAATTGTTCTCATGGTCCTTAGTTCATTTTTCACTTTTTCCTAATGCATAGCAATATTTCATTACATTTGTTTAACATAATTTGATCCTCTACTCCTCAATTTATGGCCACTCCCTTAGTTTCCACTTCTTTGCCACAACAAAAAAGAGCCATTATAAATATGAATATGTATGAGACCACCAATTTGAAATATGAAATTGTTGATGTGGAAATCAGGGGAAGGATTGGGGATGAATATATATAGATGAGATGTGGATTTCAATACAATAGAAGATGATAATTAAATCCATGTTCATTGGTGTGGTCACCAAGTTAGAGAATTTAGATGAAGGAAAACAAGGTGGGGAGAGGGGGCTAGGGGCAAAGTCCTTCTCTGTATTCAAGAGCTGGGAGGTGAGTATGACATAAATGATAAAAGAAGGAAAGGAGATTAAAAAGTAGCACTCAGAATGGGTATAGGAATGCCAAGGGAAAACCGTTTCATAAAAACTCAGATGAGAGTATAACTGAGAAGAGACTGGTAAAAAGTGCTAAGCACTTTAAAGAAATTAAGATGGACAAGGAATGATAAAAATATGGTATCTATGACAATCAAGGGATCATTATGATTCATTAGGTGATCATGTGAAAAAAGTCAAGGAGATGTAATAGATTGTAAGGTCAGTTGAAGTCAAGTGAGATCTAAGAAGTATCTGTGACTTCTTCATTAAAGAAAATCTTTGCAGAGGAATACATCCATCAGTACAATTCAAATTCCTAATTCTAAAGTTAACCAGTAGGTTAACTTCTAAATCTATACCCAATCCTTGATTCCTTATTCCCATAGTCCTCAGCCCTCCCACCCCAAATTGCAAGCCACAATGCATTCTAAAATGACTGCTCCACAGGCAACAACATTCCCTTCATCCTTTTTTTTTTTTTTTTTTTTTTTTTTTAGGGCATGGGGCAAGGATTATGAACAATTATGTAAAATACAGTACAAATGTAGAAGTAATGTTTTGTGTGAAAAACATCAAGAAGTCCCCAGTTTTTCATGACCACATTTTTCAGAAAGTTAAGCCTTTCAAAAGTAGGTTGGATCCAGGTTTTTGTGGACTTTATATTCCAAACAGAATAGTTTATATTTAAGTCCAGAAGGGAGTAACTAGAGTTAACTGAGCAGTTGAGTAAAATGGTCAGATTTATGCTTTAGGATATATGGATAATGTATAAGAGGTGGGGACCCTGAGAATTTGAAACAAATTAGAAAAACATTGCAATTACATAGACAAGTGATGATAAGCATCTGAACTTACAGTGTAGCATTCTTGTATATGAAGAGAAGGGGGGTTGATGTGAGAAATGTGAACTGATTTACTCAGAATTGACATTCATTAAATATATGGCATTTTTAAAAAAATAAAGAGTAAAGAACAAATCTGAGATTGCAAACCTGGATTACTAAAATGATTGGTCTTTCCTTGATAAAAACAAGAAAGCTTAGAAAGGTAAATATTTGGAGAAGAAAGGTGATGGATTTTATTTTGTAGTTTTTCTATAGGACATGTACAGTGAATTCTTATGATTTACAGTACTTATGCTTTATAAAATCACTGTAAACATTGTACTAGTAGATACTGAGCCATCATTCCTAAGGAAAATACAGGGTTAGGTTCCTGTGAACCTCTTGTCTTAACAATTATTATAGCTCTTTCTAGAGAGGGCTCACATACATATCAATAAATTTCCATTTTATTTATTGATTTATTTTGCTTCTGTATGTACCATATTGTTGATTCATTAACATTGAACTCATGGCCATAAACACTCTAACTCATGCCTAGACAAAGCTTATCTAAGACATATATTTTTCTCTACAATGCACATTATAGTATTTTTGTGATTTGAAACACTAGTCAGCACTTCAGCAGGGTGGGGACATTTTAAACCGCAGAATCACCACCATCACCACCACCAACAAAAAGCACAAAAAATTTTGAAAAGTATGGCACTATACAGACCGGAAAAAAAGGATACATGTTTACAGTATGAGAATTGAAACAAGAAGGCAGATCATCATCTTGTTCAACCTCACCTAGAACATATTCCTCAGGGAACTAAAAATTTTCACTGTGCCTGTTCACGAGTGACCTCAAAAGCAATTTGAGTATAATTTTGAGGTTACAAATTTTTTTTTTAGGGAATAGATTAATTTCAAAATATGAAATCCACCAGTAATGAAGACTGATTCTAGTTTGAAGTGCCCATAACAGTTGATAATGTGGGACTTGTGCACAAGAGAGAGGCTAGGGCTCTCTGTATTGATCTGGATGTCATTTATTTTAAGAGGGTAACTAAACTGATAGAAGATAATGGGGTCACTGAGAGAGAGTTTAAAGTGATAAGAGAAGAGAACCCAGGATTCAGTTTTGGGGGTGTACTCATATTTAGGGAGCATGATATTGATGATGAACCAGCTGACTGAGAAGCAATTCAGAGATCATTGGCAATTTTAGAAGACCAATTTCAGCTAAAGGAACAGAAGTGGAGACAATTGATGTAGATCTAGGAATTAATCTGTAAAAGAACAATGATAGGTGAGAACATGATGGGATGATAGGGTCATTGGGGTCTTCTATGTATGGAGGAGACTAGACGTATATATAGGCAGGAAGGAATGATTCAATATATAAGGGTACATTGAAGATTAGAGAGAAAGAGTTGATGATTATGAAAACAAACTGCTACAGGAGAGAAATGGGTGAATATGGAGTCAAAGGTAAAAGTAAAGTATTTGACCTTAGTTAAGAAAGGCCAATTCACTATCAGACACAAGTAAAGGAGGAAAGAAAGAGGGATGTTGTCAAAAGGCTTTTAAAAGTGGACTAGAGTGAAAGAAGTAATTCAGGCAACCGGTCTCTATTTTCTTAATCAAGTATGACCCAAAGTCTATTGTTGAGATAGTTGGAGAGGGACAGTGTAGGAGGCATATGTAGGAGGCATATATTTTGGAAGAGCACTATGGGGAGTGTAGTAGAGAACTAAGAATGGAGGAGAAAAAAAGGATTCCCTTAATGAAAATAAGGGCCAGGTTAGACTAAATAACAAATTTGAAATGGGTTCAGTTAGCTCAGTTCTATGACATTATTCCATCACCATTCAACAGCAAATAAGAGTAGAGGAGAAAAATGGTGGGAGTAACCTAATTGAGGGTTTAGTTAATCAAAATTAGTTTTACACTAGAACTAATTAAAAACAACCTTTGAATAATCACAGTTCTTGTAATAGTATCTTTTGTTCATTTTCAACTGAGCAAAGAAAGCAAACTATTGTGAAAAGATGGAAGATATGGTTAAAATCTATTTTGAAGTTCAAGAGGTCTACATCTCTATCTTCTGAAGAAATAATACATTTTTATCATGTTGTACTTATTTAGATATAAGAATAAACTAAAGATTTCCCAATTAATTGAATTTCAATGGGTGAAATCCTAGAATAGATTAGACTGGAATAGGCAAAGTGCTACAGAATGCACACTAAACATGAATCCAAATCCCAGCTCTGCTCTACCTTATCTATATGACTTATGCCTGTAAAATGTATTTAAAACATTGCTTAAAAATCTTACTACTTCTCTCGGAGCTTTTACAAGGAGTAGATTAGAGTATATGTAAAGCAATTAGCAGCAATGAAAGATTAAATATAAAATAATTAAATTACAGAATAATATGAAAGTTGCATTAGGCATTGTCTAAATAGATATAAATAAAGGTAGAGAAATAGAATTGACTAAGGATATAAATATAGATATCCCCAAATTTTCTTTTTGTTTTTGAAGGAAAGACAAAAATTATTATGATTAATAATGAGGCATTTAAAGGAAGAAAAACTATGCTTGAGAATATATGAAAGGTGAAATAGTACCAGATATGGGATATGAGCTAGTTTACCAAAATTGAGGCACTAAATATGTTTGGAAATTATAAGCTTCAATTTTATCAAGTTTACATTTACTAGAGTGACAGCATTTCAAATTTAATGATATGACATATTAAGAGAAATTCACACATACATGCTCTGACATACACTAACATACTTTATGTAGTATGAGCAGGACAACAATCATTAATGATAACAACAACAACAAAAAAGAGCATATCCTCTCCTAAACAACTTTGTTTCACATATCAGCCCTAGGAATAGCAAAATTGTTTCTCACCTCAACCACACAGTGAACAATTTGTAAAAACTCAATCACATGACCCAAGTGCCATTACATAGGCTTTCAGTTTTATGGTTATATTTTCTTGGCCTTAACCAAGGGTAAAATATGTTTTTAAACTTCTATATATAAATTCATCTATATCTCAATAAGGCAAAACATACTCAAGACTCCTAGGTGGCACAGTTGTTTTTAATTAGTTCTAATGCAAAACTAGAGTAAGAAAAAAACCTTGATTTCAAATTCAACTTCAGAAACACTTAGATATGTGATCATAAGCAAGTCACTAATACTGTGCCTCAGTTTATTTATCTGGTGATTCTTAAATATCCTAGCGTGGAAAGGGGCTGAGACACTTTTAGATACAGTGTCCAAGGAAACTCTCATCAGAGGGGAAAGTCAGCTAAAATAGATTTCATCAGAAGCAAAAAATAGGGAAACTACACTATATGTCAGCCACATTAATCAATATTAATTTTAATAATTAATTTTTAATTATTTAGAATAACCAGACAGTATTATAATGGAATATTGCTGTGTTGTAGAAAATGACAAATTGGTGGAGTTAGAAAAATATGGAAAGGCAGACTTCTGAAGGAAGAGGTTATCCACCCTCAGAGAAACAGAGGACAAATAAGTATAGTACAGTCTTGCATAGATGCATATGAATGTATAGTTCTATATATGAGTATGATTATAGATACATAAGTATGTGTAAGTGTATATATGTGTGTATATGTACGTACATATATTTGTGTGTATATGTGTATCTGTGTGCATGTATATATGTAAACATGTATATATGGTGTGTGTGTGGGTGTGTGTGTGCTTAATTGTACCTTCTTGAAGTGGGGAAGAAGAGAGAAAAAAGAACAAAGTAAAAAGTACACAGAACAAAAGAGAACTTACAAAGAAGGAATTAAAGATGGATAGCTCTGAACATAATGAGTAATATTTATTATATAGGCTTTCTTGAAATGGAAATTTATTGCTCTATATTTTGAATCCTTTTATTAAGCTCTGCTGTGCAATGGCAATGTTTGTTCTTCTTTTCTACTTTTGTATTTGTTTTAATATTTAAGCTTATAACATATTTTTTAATGTCAGTTTGTTTAAAATAAATTAATTTAAAATTAATCAACATGTTCAAAAGATTAAAAAAAAACTTAAATAGAGGAAAATCAATAATGGGAGGGGGAGACTGAAATCATCAAACATAAGAATATAACTGTTCTTCCAATTCTCACATTCTTACTTTGAAGTCATTGGTAATCTACCATTATATCTCACTATTGTTTATCTTGCAACATTCAGAGTTTATATAATACAGTATTATTTAATTTAATTGAGAGGAAAGTTTTTGCCAGTACTGAGTCCTTAGGTCATCTCTTCTTGATACTTGACGCTACTGTGTCTTTACCAATATCAAAGTCTTTTCCAATGAGTCCCATTTTCTCATAATATGGCCAAAGCATTTAAACTTCAGGTCAGCATTTACTCTGAATTAATTTCTTTAAATATTGACTGATTTGGTCTCCTTGCTGTCCCAGGGACTCTGAAATGTCTCCTTCAGCAACATAATTCAAAAATGTTTATTTTGTGACACTCAGCTTTCCTTATAGTTCAACTCTCATAGTCATTTATTGCTACTCGAAAAAAACAAAACAAAACAAAATGCATCTTTGACTACATGGACCTTTGTCTGCAAAGTGATGTCATTGTTTTTTAGTGTGCTGTCCAGATTCGCCATAGCAATGAGCAAGTGCCCTTCTAGTGAGCAAATGTCTTTTATTTTCATAGCTGCAGGAGTCATTTGTAGTGATTTTTGAGTCCAAGAAAAAATCTGACACTGTTTCCATTTATTCTTCCTCTATTTGCCAGCAAGTGATGGGATAAATTGCCAAGATCTCAGGTGTCTTTTGTTTGTTTTTTAATGTTAAGCTTCAAGCCAGTTTTTAGACTTTGCTCTTTCACTTTCTTCATAAGGCTTCTTAATTCCTTTATGCTTTATGACATCAGAGTGGTATCATCAGCACGTCTGATGTTACTGATATTTCTCTTGGCAACCTTACTTTCTGCTTTTGATTCATCCATCCTGTTATTTTGCATGATGTACTCTACATATAAGTCAAATAAATAAGGTGACTACATATAGCCTTGTGGTGATCCTTTTCCAATTTTAAGCCAATCAGTCATTCCATGTTAGGTTAAAATTGCAGCTTCTTGACCCACATGTAGGTTCCTCAGGAGACAAGTATAATGATTCATTGTTCCCCTCTCTTTGAGAATTTGTCACATTTACTTGATCTTTATAGCAATAGACTTTTCTTTTGTCACTAGACATATCTGCAGCTGAGCTTCCTTTCAGCTTTGGCCCAGTGATTTCATTACTACTGGAGCTACTTGTATTTGTCTTCTACTCTTCTCCAATATTGTGTATTGGACGCTTTCCAGTCTGAGGGTCTTGTTTTCCAATGTCACTTTTTAAAAAATTATTATAGTATCATCCATGAGGTTTTCTTGTTAAAAGTAATGGAGCAGTTTGCCATTTCCTTTTCCAGTGAATCAACTTTTGTCAGGGATCTCCTCTTATGTCCTGTCAGGTAACACTGCATGACATAGCTTATAGTTTCATTGAGCTACAGAAGCCCCTCTGCCACAACAAGGCCATGATCTGGAGTTGGTGGGTGGTAATCTCATCATTTCCTTTAATTCTTTCCATGTTATTTTCCTAAGCTAAAGATGAGTCTTGATATTTCTTTAAATTTGAAATCCCAAGCAGAATTCCAAGAACTCACATATTAACATATATATAGTAGGTGTTTACCAAACATTCATTGAATACAATTAAGTTTGTAGAACCATAAATGCAGAACTAGAAGAAAATTAAAACGTCATCTCATCCAATACGTTCATTTTGCAGAGGAGGAAATCAAGTCCTAGAGAAGCTATGTAACATTTCCCAATTTAATAAATGGTCGAGTTATTTGAATACAGATTATGAGTGGTAGTAAAGAAAAATGTCCCTTTTATAAATATAAGACATTTTATTTTATTAGTTAATTGTACACGAAGGCCTTTGAAGATTAAATCACCTCTGAATAATATTTAGGGTCCTGAATGTTATTTAAATAATAGATTAGAGAGAAAGAAAGGTATGTATACATATATGTGCTTATACATATATGTGTGTGTATTCTCTCATTTATTATGCAAGGGCTAGAGACCACTTAGGAAAGAATGAGGAACAACGTCTCAGCAGGAATTGAACACATAGGACTGTTTATTCATACAGTCCCCTGATTATTATGGAAAAATTGAACCCAAATTAACAAATAGAAAGGTTGTCCTAAGACAACCTTGAATTTCCTCCTTACCTATCTTTTTAAAATAATTGTTATAGTGAATAAACTTCCTACTGAATATCTCAAAATGGTTTATACACATTAATTAATCAAATTTTACACCGCCCCAGTGTAACTTTAATGAACCAAAAGTAAACAATGAAATGTCTGTTGGCATTCTAGGTGTTCTTGTTCAAGTACCACGCAACTCTGCATCCACAAAACAAGACTTTTGCTATTAAATTTTAATTATTTTCTATGTATCACTGCCAATAAACTGAACACAACTGCTCAGTTACTTTTAATTATCTCTGGCCTTGTTGGTAACAATGTGACCCAAGCTCATTTGATAATACTTGTGAATTTATTTTCATTATGGAGAGTATGTGCTAAGTTATGTTTACTCTTAACACACGGAAATGTAGAATCTTTGGTAATATTATGAATTTGGAAAGGTGATAAATTAATGCCTGCAGCCTTACTTTGAATTTAATTGTATGATTGTCATAAAGCAAGTTTTCCCCGGCTTGGAATGAGTATCAGAGAATATCCAATGGGTGATAAAAGTGGCAAGATTAAAAGGAATCTAAGGATCTGGGAACATTAAGCATTTTTTCAAAGATCAGAGCAACACATTTTCATGACAAGGTAAAATTCTTAAATTAAATGCCAAAAAGAAATATGGGAAACCATTAGAGTCACATGGCCCATGAACATAAACCATCTGAAACAAACGTTCAAAGCAAGAGTGATTGGAGCATGAAAATCCATTGTCCTAAGCTCATAGATGTAGGTAATAAGGCAGATTATTACATTTTGTAATCTATTGTCCTGAAATCTGTTGACAGATCCGATAGGATGAGGATGAAATACCTCAACTTCTGCCACCACAAGGTTAATGCACACCTCATATATAGAAATCTCAATCAAATGACCAATTCTGCACCTCATTTCTTTTTTTCAAATTTAATTAATTTATTTTCTTGTTTACATCACTGATTTCCACAAGATTAAGAGTTACAGGCCCGCGGCGGCAGCAGGGAGGCAGCTACCGGGGCCCTTCAGCACACTCTACGGTGGGTCCTGGCCCCACTGCCTGGGCCTGGGGCGAGGCCTCCTCGGGGCTGGGGGAGCTGGCACGCGGGAAAGCCGCATGTGCTGCCGCCTCAGCGCCAGCCCTCGGGCGGGGAGAGCGGACACCTAGTGGCGGACACCTAGTGGCGGGCGGCCCCGGTGTGCGCTCTGCCAGCTCCCGAGGTCACTCCCGCACCCCACCCCCATCCCCATCTCCCACACCTGCAGCCCGGACCATGTCCAAGACCGAGGAAACCACGTGTCTGGCTGGCCGCGCAGCTGTGGAGAACCATGTGAAGAATAATCAAGTGCTGGGAATCGGCAGCGGTTCTACCATTGTCCATGTTGTACAAAGAATAGCTGAAAGAGTCAAACAAGAAAACCTGAGCATTGTCTGAATTCCTAAGTCCTTTCAGGCCCGGCAGCTCATTCTTCAGAATGGCTTACCCCCAAGTGACCTGGACCACCACCCAGAGCTTGATCTTGCTATTAATGGTGCTGATGAAGTAGATGCTGACCTCAACCTCATCAAAGGTAGTGGAGGCTGTCTGACCCAGGAGAAGATTGCAGCTGGCTACACCAAATGTTTTATCGTTATTGCTGATTATAGGAAGGATTCAAAGAACCTCGGTGACCACTGGGTTAAGGGAATCCCCACTGAAGCCATTCCAATGGCATATGTCCCTATGAGCAGGGCCCTGGCCCAAATGTTTGGTGGGGTGGCCGAGCTGCGGATGGCCGATTGCAAGGCAGGCCCTGTGGTGACGGATAATGGAAACTTTCTGCTGGACTGGAAGTTTGATCAGGTACATAAATGGAGTGAAGTGAACACGGCCATCAAAATGATACCAAGAGTTGTGGACGCAGGTCTCTTTATCAACATGGCTGAAAGAGTCTACTTTGGCATGGAAGGTGGCTCCATCACTGTGAGGTAGAGACCATCTCACTGACCGAGGCCTTGCCCATTGCTGAGGCAGAGAAGCCTGGGAGCCTTTGCTTTAATATACGTGCCCCAGGATGGACGGTCAGAGCGTGAGGGTCTCCTGAAGTGTCGTTGAATGCCCGTTTTTTTTTTTTTAAGGAAATAGAGAAGCCTATATTTTTTCTATCTAAAAATACTCACTTTTTTAAAGAAAAAAAAACTCGATTTCATGTTTTATATGAAATACTACCACAAAAAGGACAGTTTTTGAATCCTTAACTTGAGGCTGCTGGTTTCTTACTAAGTTTCTGAGTGCTTGATTTGCTGGGGAATCACACAATGTCAGCCGCTGTGCCAGCGCAGTCTGTAAAGGGCCTTGCCAGCATTCTCATGAAGTCTTACTGGAACCATTGACCATCTTCATGCCTTAATTCTTGGCTTGTTGGTTTGGTTTTGAGTTTATATTTTAATAACTCAGAGTATGCAGTGACACTTTTAGATCAGGCATTGTGGAGCTGAGTGATGCTCTTTCAGTGGCCTTCATGGACAAGCTGCATTGACCTCAGTACCATTGCCCCTTGGCGAGGTCAGACTGCTCACCCAGACTGGGAGACGTGAGAACCTCGGCCTCCCTGCCCAGAGAGACTTTTCCAGTACAGACCTAATGCTGCTGGGAGAGCCCTCTCTTGGCGGGTGGATTATTTTCTGTTGTCGACCTTTCTTGGATTTTTTTATCTGCCTTGCTCACCCCTTGAGTTCATCCCTTGCACAGTTGGGCATCAGATGTCTTCTCTTTTCGTTCTGTGTGCATTGAAATAAAACAACTCAGTGCCACTTCAAAAAAAAAAAAAACAGTAACAAATTTTCTCCCCATCCTTCCCCAACCTCAAAACAGCCATCTCACTGTATAGCCCTTCCCCCAATCTGCTCTCTCCTATGTCCTCCCCCATTGCCCCTCTGACTTTCTGGTAGGGCAGGATGGGTCTCCCTACCCCAGTGCTTATATATCTTAATTCCCAGTTGGATATAGTTAATAATAAATATATATATATGTATATGTATATAACTATATACATATATAGTTTTAACATTTGATTATAGAACTTTAAATTCTAGATTTTTTCCCTTCCTCCCTTCCAGCTCCACTGGAAAGACAAGCAATACAATACAGGCTATACATGTGTAATTACGCAGAAAATCTCCATAATGGACATATTGTAAGAGACTGATTATATGACCCTCCTTCCTATTCCCCCCCCCACCTTGTTCCATTCTTTATC
>CM053586.1:52142488-52177470 GCA_028646515.1 Pseudochirops corinnae
ATGTCAAACTTTCTTTTCAGTTCTGTTTTTTTCAGTAAGAATGTTTGAAAGTCTTCCACCTCAGTGAATGACCATATTTTCCCCTGGAACACTATACTCAATTTTGCTGGGTAGGTGATTCTTGGTTTTAATCCTAGCTCCCTTAATCTCCAGAATATCATATTCCAGGCCCTTCAATCCCTTAATGTAGAAGCTGCTAGATCCTGGTTTATCCTGATTGTGTTTCCACAATATTCAAATTGTTTCTTCTTGGCAGCTTGTAATATTTTCTCCTTGATCTGGGAACTCTGGGACCTGGCTATAATATTTCTAGGAGTTTTCTTTCGGGGATCTTTTTCAAGAGTTGATTGGTGAATTCTTTCAAATTCTATTTTGCCCTCTGGTATAAAATATCCGGGCAATTTTCCTTGAGAATTTCTTGAAGGATGCTTTCTAAGTTCTTTTTTTGATCACGGTTTTCAGGTAGTCCAATAATTTTTAAATTGTCTCTCTTGGATCTGTTTTACAGGTCAGTGGTTTTTTCAAGGAGATATTTCACATTGCCTTCTATTTTTTCATTTGTTTGGATCTGTTTAATAGTCTTGATTTCTCATAAAGTCATTTGCTTCCATTTTCTCCACTCTAATTTTGACGGAATTATTCTCTTCTGAGTGCTTTTGAGATTCTTTTTCCATCTGGCAAATTCGACTTTTTAAGGCATTCTTCTCCTCATTGGCTTTTTGGGCCTCTTTTGCCATGTGAGTTAATCTATTTTTTAAGGTGTTAATTTCTTCAGTTAGGTTGTTGACTCTCTTTTCATGATATTCTTGCATCATTCTTATTTCTCTTTCCAATTTTTCCTCCACTTCTTCTGGTTTTCAAAATCCTTCTTAAGCTGATCTCTAACTTTTAGGCAATCTTCATGTTTCTTGGAAGCTTTTGGTGTGGGAGTTCTGACAGTGTTGCTTTGATTCCTGCTTTGATCCTTCTTTTCCCCAAAGAAGGAATCTAGAGTTTGGTTACTGTTCTTACTTTGTTTCCTTTGTCTGCTCATGGTTGGCCAGGCAATGATTTTTTAGCTCTGTGGAACTCTGCTTCCAGAGGGGAAAACTCTGTCACAAATCACTGGGGTTTTCCCAGCTACTGGTGCTTTTAGGAGGCTGCTGCAGCCCCCACCAGCTCTGGCTCACTGACAACTCACCCCAGGACCACCACCCAAGACCACGATCCAGATCCAGGCTGTTCAATGCAAGAGCGCTTGGCCTCTGAACGATTGCTTGGCCTCCCTACAGTCTGCAGGCCAGGAGCTCTGAAGCAGCAAGGTGGAGGCGGCTGCATGGCCACGGCTTCTGCCGCTTCCTTTCCCTGGAGGCAGTTTGGCCCAGACCTGTTTATCTCTCCCGATCTTAGCCAAGTTCCACTGACCTTTCACTTAGTCCTTTTTTTCTTATGGCTTGATAATTCTGGAAACTTCCACAGCTGCTGCAGATCCACTCTCCTGAAGCTCCAGCTGCGGCTGGGATTGGCTCATCAGGCTTCTCCCAGGGCCAAGCCACGGTTTCAGGCTGGACTGGTTTTGACTCCCAGCAATGAGATGGTCGCTCCTAGCCTAGCTGCCTTCAGCAGGAAGTATATCTGTGTGTGTTTTGGATCTCTAAAATTTATTTAGAGTCATATTTTATGGGTATTTTGAGGTGGCTGTGTGGGAGCTGCTGAACCTTGCTGCTCCCACACCGCCATCTTCCATTGCTTCTTCTTTAACACATAATATTTCATCTCATGTCTTTATTCCTTTGCATAGGGCATCTGACATCCATAAAATCAATTCCATCCTTACTGTTACTTCATAGAATTCCTTTCCTTTAAGATACATATAATGTGTATATACACTTTCATATATGTTTATGTGTGTATGTAGAGATAGAAAAATGGGTTGATATGGAGTTAGCTATACTTATATCTGTAGAAATAAGATTTCCATACTGATACATGTAGATATGGGGATAGATACAGGGATAGATTGCTTAGGCCCCCATTGGAATATAATCTTAACCAGTAGGATTGTCATCTTTTTTCTGTATTTCTTTGCTCTAGAATTTAACATAGGTCCTGATACATAGTAGGTGATTATATATACCTGTTGATTGATAAACTGATTGACTATAACTGTTAAGAAAAAAAGAGTCCTTTGTCATCCCAAATCCTTTACAACCTAGACCCAATTTACCTCTTTGACCTTAGTAAACAATTTTCTCTTTTTTATCCACTTCTTTTTGGTTGAGCAAAATAGCACTGCTTCCTATCCTTCATTTTCCATGTCTCTGACATATTACTGTCTCTCTCTCATACCTTGAATGCTCTTCCTTATCACCTTTGCCATTGTTCAAGTAAGGCAATTGGTACAAAGTCATTTCTATCCATAGTCATCCAATTTCTGCTCAAAGATCTACACTACTCAGAATTCAAAACCTCACAGGATGCTTACTTTGCTTTTTTTACATATCTAATTGGAAATTTTATTGAGCCAAAATCTGCATCTTATTTATTCTCACTTCTTGCTTAATCCCAAAAATTCTATCCTTTGAAACCAAACAAAAACACAAACCTCTGTTCCATATGAAAGCCTTTTTTAATATAGGAAGATAATATACTCCTCTAAAGGTGTCTCTAATTGTGATTATTGTCAGATCAGTTAACCTAATCTCCAATGTGATGGTCCAGAAAGTTCTAACCATCCTTGACATCCTTCTCTTGATAAACTCTAATTTTTCAATATCTTTCATAAAGGACATTTTCTTGAATTTTACATAACACCCCAGATGTACAGAAGACTGAAAGTCTATCTTTTCCTCCCTTTTGGAAAAAAATAACATCCTCTCAATGAAGTCAAAGGTCGTATTACCAAATATATATCTCTGAGACAGTCATTTCAACTATCAATGCCTCATGCAACTCTCTAAGAAAAATAAACTAAATTGTATAAAATCTGTCATCTTACACTGATAGAAGGAATGCCTTCAGTAGGATTTTCTTGTATCAATGAAATTAAAGTCTGAATCCAAAATTAAAAACATAAAATATGACAAAATCATAGTTCCTCCCCCCCAAAAAAATCTATTTTTTTTTCAGTACTGACTTTTACTGAGCTTGCATTCTTCCAGAACTGGATCATTTTCTATTCATATGAACAGTTTCCTAGCTATACCTCCCTCATTCTAGGCTTAAATGTTTTGTTTTGTTTTTTAAAGACAGCAATTTACATTTATATCTATTGAATATGGTCACATTCATTCCATTGTTCTCGCCAGTTGCTATTTTGATGAATTCTCTGATCATTCAAGAAGTTTGAAATAATTTCAGCTTCATGTCTTCTAAAAATTTAAAAGTGTAACTTCTATGTCCTCATCTAAGACAATGATTTTAAAACTGAACAGAACTTGATCAAGGACAAAGCCTTGTAATGCCCCATTTAAAACCATCACTCCATGATGACATTTTATTAATTACTTCACTTTAGGGTTATCATTGATACCATCAAACAATTCTAACTTAGTCTACCTTATATCTCTACATCATTTTATAATGATACCATTGGAGACTTTTTCAAATGCCTTGCTAGAATTCAGGTAAACTATATCTTCAGCATTTTAGTGATCTACCATAGAGATAGTTCTGTCAAAAAAGAAAATGAATTTAGTCTGTCCTGAATTAATCAATGCCTGCTGTCTCTTAAAAATCAAAGCTTGCCTTTATGAATGTTCACAATCAATTCATTTTAATATTATATATTTGGATTTTGTCAGGAATTGAAGTTCAATAATTTAAATATGACATTCCTTTTCCTTTGTTAAGATTGCCATAGTTTCTTCCATTAAGGTATGGCTGAACAAGTTGTGAAAAATGATTCTGATGGAATTCTATTGTGCTATAGGAAATGATGAGGGGGATAGTTTCCAATAATCATCAGAAGATGTATATGAATTAATACAAAGTGAAGTGAACACAACCAGAAGAACATTGTATACAAAAATAGCAATATTGTAAGGATGATCAACCTTGAACCATTTACCTATTCTGATGAATACAATGATTCAAGACTATTACAAAGAACTCTTGCCGAAAAAATATTCTACCTTCAGAGAGAGAACTGATGAACTGTAAATGAAGGTTGAAGCATATTTTTCCACTTTATTTTTCTTGCTTTTTGGTGGCAACACAGCTAATATGGAAATATGTTTTCTATGACTTCATATCTATAATAGTATGTATAATATGGCTTGCCTTATCTATGAGTAGAAGACAAGTTTAAAGAAGGGAGCAAATTTGGAATGCAAAATTATATCTCTATATCTATCTATCTATCTATCTATATCTATTTATCTATCTACCTATCTTTCTCTATCTATCTATATCTATATCTATCTATCTATCTATCTATATCTATATCTGAAATCTAAATTTAAAAAAAGACTGGTATAGTGACAGTGACATAGCAACTACACATGCAAATATTTTTCAAAATAATTAGGCATTTATATAAGATTAGTAACTTCAAAAATTGAAAACAGTCCCATGCTCTTTTGAAGAGAATAGGAAAAACCATCAGACCATATAAGATGGCCTAAGTAACATCCCTTATGAATATTAAGTGGAGGTGATGAATATATTTAAAGGATTAGATCTGGTAGATAGAGGGCCTGAAGGGCTATGGACAGAGGTTGGCAATATTGTACTAGAAACCCCTACAAAAAAAAAAAAAATTAAAAAGAAAAATAAGAGGAAAACAAAATGTCTATCTGATGAAACTTTAACAATAGTTCAGGAAAGAAAGAAAGGGATAGGTAAAGGAAAAAGGGAAAGATAGATGCAAATTAATGCAAAATTCCAGAGGACAGCAAGGAGAGATAAAAATGTTTTCTTGAGTGATAAATGGAAAGAAATAGAAGAAAATAATAGAATTGAAAAGACAAGAAGTTTCTTCTAGAAAACTAGAGATATTAAGGGAAAATTTCATGTAAAAATGGGCATGATAAAAAAGCAAAAAAATATAGTGGTAGAGACTTAACCAAAGCAGAAGAGATTAAGGAGAGGTGACAAGAATACATGAAGCAACTATACAAGAAAGCTGTGAACATCACTGATAACCATGATAGCATGGTTACTGATCTAGAGTCAGACAACATTGGAGACTGAAGTCAAGTGGGCCTTAGGAAGCATTGCTAACAATGTTAGTGGAATGGTAGAATTCCTGCTGGGCTATTTAAAATTCTTTTAAAAATGATGAAGTTAAAGTACTTCATTCAGCAGCAAATTTGGAAAACTCAACAGAGGTCACTGCATTGAAAAGATAAATTCATATCCCACTTCTAAAAAAGGGTAATGCCAAGGAGTGTTCAAATGACCAAACAATTGTACTCATTTCATATGCCGGCAAGAATATGCTAAGGGTTTTACAAGCTAGGCTTTTAGTAATATGTGAACAGAGAATTACCAGAAGAGCAGGCTAGTTTTTAAAAAAGGAAGAGAAACTAGAGACCAAATTGCCAGCATTCTTTGGATTATGGAGAAAGGAAGGGAGTTATAGAAACACATTTGCTTCTGTTTCACTGATTACAGTAAAGCCTTTAATTGCATGGATCACAACAAAATGTGGCAAGTCCTTTAAAGAGATAGAAGTACCAGATCACCTTACTTGTGTCCTGAGGAGCCTATCGGTGGGCTAAGAAACAACAATTAGAATCAAACATTAACAACTGATTAGTTTAAAATTAGAAAAGTGGTACAAGGCTGTATATTATTAAATTATATTTTTTCACCTATATATAGAGTATATCATAGGAAATGCTAGGCTGGCTTAATTAAAAGCTGGAATTAAGGTTGCCAGAAGAAATATCAACAATTTCAGATATTCAGATAATATCACTCTGATGACAGAAAGTGAAGCAGGAATAAGAAACCTCTTGATGAAAGAAGAAAGTATAAAAGGTGGCTTGAAGCTTAACACAGCACACACACACACACACACACACACACACACACACACACATTGTAAGATTTTAGTCCCATTGCTTGCTGACAAATAGCAAAAGAAGAAATAGAAGAAGTGTCAGATTTTATATTCCTGGGCTCAAAGACTACTATTGATGGAGACTGAAGTCATGGAATTAAAGGAAGCTTGCTCCTTGGAAGGAGCTATGGTAAACCTTAACAGTAAACTAAAAAGCAGAAATAGCATCTTACCAACATAGGTCCAAATAGTGAAAGCTATGGTTTTTCCAGTAGCAAAGTATAACTGTGAGAGTTGGACTATATTGAAAGCTGAGTGCCACATAATCGATGCTTTTGAATTGTGGTACTGGAGAAAAATTTTTGAGAGTTCTTGTATAGCAAGTCAGGCAATACTTAAAGAAATTAATTCAGTCTATTCACTGGAAGGTTAAATACTAAAGCAGAAGTTTAAATAATGAGAAGATGGGTCTCATCCAAAAAGATTCTGAAGTTGAAAAAGAATGAGGACAAAAAGAAAAGGGGACAGCAAAGAATTTGGTGAATAGATATTGTCATGGAAACAACTAATAGGAACTTACACCACAATAGTAGAGGATAAAGGGCCTGGCATTCTATGGTCCATGGGGTCACAAAGGATGAGATTCAACTGAATGACTGAACAACAGCAACAACTATACTATCTTAAGATCCTATTTTTATTGGGTTTCATTTGCTTTTAAATCATTTTATTTCTTTTATTAATTTTTATTCATTCTATTTTTATGGTGCTTAAATCATTTTATTGTGTTCTCACACCAACAGTTCTTTTCCTTAATAAAGACAAGAGAAACTAAATAAAATGTGAGTGGTTCAGATTGGTGTTTTTTTTGCTTTCTGGAAGGGCAGTTGGGGTTAAATGACTTGCCCAAGGTCACAAGGCTAGTTAAGTATTAAGTGTCTGAGGTCAGATTTGAACTCAGGTCCTCCTGACTCAAGGGCCAGTGCTCTATTCACTGTGCCACCTAGCCACCCCAGATGTCTTTAGGTCATTCATGAGCCTTACCCCATTCTTTAAAAAAAGCAGTCATCTTATGCTTTCTTTGATCTTTTACTTGCCCTGGTCTACCTAAGAAAAAAAATAAAGTGCTTTAGGTTGGCAACCTTAAAGGCCAACCTCATGAGCTTCTGAAATATTATGCTGTAGATGTCATATTTATAAGACTGTGCCACTTGTCTGAATTCATACTTTTGATAAGAGGTTGGAAAAGATTAACTCTCATGTTGATTGTCACTCTAAAGAATCAATGATTCCAGACCAGAAGGAATCACACCCATGAAAGACAACCACAAAATACACGTCAAACTTATTAAAAACTTGAAAATAAAAGCAATCTCTGCATAATAGAACCTTATTTCATGTTCAATCCTCTTGTTTTTCAAGGTATGTGAAAGTTCTAATTTTATTTGGTGATTCTTAAGTTCAGAATTTTGAAAATGAACATTTTAAAACAAACAAACAAAAGGCTTATAATTATGTCTGGAAGCATACTCAAGAACAAAACAGGATATTAATGTTCTGGATTAGAGACATATTTTAATATCTATCCCTGAACTCCTAGCAATAGGAATGATGGTTAAATTAGCTACTTTTCTTTGGTTTTGTTGCCCTTGAATTTCTCTTTGGGTAAAGGCTAAATAAATTGTACTACTTACAATTTATAATGAAAAAAGACAATGATAGACACAATATTTGCAAAGGAAAAGTAGGCTTCATTTGCTACCACCCATGTCCTTATTTATTTGACTTGATGTGCAAAATAGTACAATGAAGCCATTAGATTCTCTTTCCTGGCCAGGAACGTGAATGCTTTTTGTTTAATATCTGTTCCTGCCTTGCTTTGGATTGAGGAGTGGAGCGTCTGAGTCTTACCTCATCTCATTTTGCCTGATTGCAGTCTGTTTCTCTTGCAACAGGTAGATGATGTCCAAGTTTCTGGCTTGAAATGTTGGCCAGAACTGGGGAGCCCGATAGTTTTGTATCTGTTATAATTCTACGAGAGACTAATGAGGGACAGCAGGGTTGGATTTTGCTTAATTATCTCTAACTTTTCCTCTCTCAGGTTTATGCTATGTAAACTTTGGGGCTTTTTTCAAGACTTCTTTTAAATTCTAGTAAATTTCTGATGAGATCTTCCACTTGTTGCTATTTTTAAAAGACATTATTCTTACTTCTACAATTGTTCCAAATAAATAGTTGAGAACAACTTACATCTTCTGATAGACAAAAAGGCTTTACTTGTTCAAACTAAGCATCATTTTGCATTAGTACTATTATTATTTTATTACTTTGTCTTTCTTTAAGTTTATCTAGTTATATTTTAAATTATTTCCCTTCCTAAACTTTTTTAAGTTTTTAGAAATAGTTTAAATTGTATATAAAAGCACTAACAACAGAAGTAAAGCCAATTGGTTTGTCCACGTCTAAGAAGATTTTTTTTTTTTTTCACTCAGTCATGTCCTAATCTCCTTGACCCCATTTGGAGTTTTCTTGGCAAAGATACTGGAGGAGTTTGCCATTTCCTTCTCCAGTTCATTTTACAGATGAGGAAATCAAGGCAAACAGGGCTATGTGACTGTCCAGGATCATACAGCTGGTAAGTGCTGAAGCTGAATTTGAACTCAGGAAGTTCCCAGTTCCCTGACTAATGTTCTATCCTCTATGGCAAATATTTTCTTTCCCAGAAACCTCTTTGACAAAATGAACCAGACTTTTCACTCTATCCAGATCCATTTCAATTGGAATTGAATTCAATCTAACAAACATTAATTGAGTGGCTACTATGGGCAAAGGATATAAAGATGAAAATCTTTACATCTCTTGTCTTCAAGAAATTTATAATAAAAGGATGGGATGTGACATGCATGTAGATAACTATTTAATAAAAATTATAAAATGAATACTATTTTCTTATGTCCCGAGTGATAATATCTAAGAATTCAAAATGGCCATCTGTGGAGTTATTCCAGGGGTGGTTTCACTGACATCTCTAACCAAGGAGCCAGGGTTATTGATGATTTAGTGATCAGTGCTTCAAGGCTTATCTCCATTCTTCAGCTGTATATTATGGAGGAGTTTTAAAGTAATCGTTTCTTCAAACTTCTGATTTTCAATATCACTTTTCCTGAGTTTGCTCATACACATAACTGAAACCAGCAGATTATAGAGATAAGAGAGTTAAAATGGAGCCCAGGTCTCTCTAATCTCTATTTCTGAGAACTAAAGAATTTTCAATACACTTCTCACTCTGTTTGAGGGTAGAAGTTTTTCCCATAAAATATAGCCATAGGTGAAATAAATTGAAATCAGCTTTTACTCTTTCATGCCTGAATAATCAGCACACTGGCCATTCCATACACAGACACACACATATACATACAGGCGCACACACACACACACACACACACACACACACACACATATAATCCTATCAAAATTATTGAGATAATAAAGGTGATATCACGTGCAATGATACTCTGTAACATAGCATTGATCCAGAAGTCAACAGATATCTGTTGTTTAACCCTACATTGGACATCATATGACAACAGGTAAATTATTTAACTCTGCTAAGTCTTCATTTTTTTCATCTATAAAATAAACTTGGAATATCTATATCATAGAGTTGTGAAGATGAAATGGAATATTTATAAAATTCACTGAATAAAGAGCCATTTAACTTAATAATACCAATACTAGGCTTCTATCACAAAAATGGATTTTTTAAAAAAATAAAAAAAGAACCATGTACATTAATATTTATTTTGTTATAGCAAAGAACTAGCCTAAGCAGTTCCCATAAAATGGGAGAGGGTTGAACAAACTATGATATATAATAGTAATGATGATGATGATAGCTTGCATTTATATAGTTTTAGGCTCTCTACTAAATGCTTTAACATAAATATCTCATTTAATATTCTCAGGAATCTGGGTTCTGAGGTCAATAATTGTTTCCATTTTATAGCTCAGGAAACTGAACCAAACAGAGATTAAGTGATTTGTCCATGGTCACATAGCTACTAAGTGTCTGAGGCTGAATTTGAACTCAGATCTTCCTAACTGCATCTCATTGTTCTATCCACGGTATCACTTAGCTGCCCCCTATGAATATTTGAATGCAAGATAATGTTATTACACTGTAAGAAATAATGAAAAAGACAGTCTCAGAAAAACCTAGAAATTTTCTATGAACTGAAGCAGTGTGAAATGAGAACCAGAGCAATTTTTTTTAAAGAACTCTCATGAATGAAAAGCCCAACTACAATTGCAGAGTACTCATGATGAAGAGTACTACCCACATCCTCAAACAGAGATAATGAACTTAAGAGGCACAAAAATACATTGATTTTGGACATGGTCAATGGGGAAATTTGTTCTGTTTGACTATACATAGTTATTACAAGTGATTTGTTTGTGTCTCATTGTGTGGGATTGGAAAAAGACAAGTAGTGGCAGTGTACCTCTGTAATCCCACTAAAAAAAGAGATCTATTGAACTATTTTAAAAGACATGAGAAAGTGGATCACAGTCAAATAGTGCAACTTGGAAAATTAAGCTTTACATGCATTATACATCTCAAAACAAAAGCAAAAATGACTTAGATTTTTATATATAATCCTTATTTTCTTTTCTACGTCTCTTATTTGATACTTGTTTGAAACTGAAAACAAATTAAAGTGCATTTTAAATATACATGTGTACACATTATCTTTTAGAACAAAATTAAAGAAACCATATATTGCTATGATATAGTGCACAGGTTCATGAAGATTGGGACAGAACTAAATAACAATACCTTATTTATTTTGGGGCACAGTAAGGTGGCACAGTGGATAGAGCCCTGAGCCAGGAGATAGGAAGATCTGAATTCAAATCCAGCACAGATACTAGCTCTGCAACCATGGGCAAATCACAAGCCATTTGCCTCAGTTCCTCATCAGTAAAATGAGCTAGAGAAGGACAAAGAGAATTCTCCAGTATATTTGCCAACATAACCCCAAATGGAGTCATGAAGAGTCAGACAATATTAAACAACAAACAAAAAGTCTAGTCTAAATAAGTTGACATAACAATTGGTAGGTCTTCAAAATGAAATAGAGAAGAGAGAAGGGTAGGTAGCTTATAACACATTTAAGTAAGGGATGTTGGATTCATTCATTATCACAATCAATGAAGATTTAGGTAAACTCTAACTTATGATCACGACTTTCCAAAATTTTGGACATTTTATCCCTCAGTTATACTCTTAATATCACCATTCTACTTAAGTCCCTGGTTATCTTTGATCCAAACTATTTCATCTAAAAACATTATTTCAGAGTTAAAATGGAACCGAGTGGCCATTTAATTCAACCAATAGCAGAAAAATGTTTTCCTCTGCAACAAATCCTAAAAGTGGCTATGTAGACTTGAAAACTTCCACAACTGAAGTGACTAAACACAATTATTAGGGATTATATATATATATATAATTATATCCCTTCTATCAAACATAAATTTGCCTATAAATTCACCATCAACCTAATTACTTTGTTGTCAGGCTTATTAATACCTTGTCTAATATGTGGAGGGAAATCTTGTTTAGGTACTAGAGACACTTTGAGCTATCTTATAATTCTGAATTTGATATAGTTTTGACCTAGGAATCTACCAGTTAGTTTCACTATAATCCATGACAACAAATGACTCCCTAAATTTTAATCAGATTTTCCTTAAGTGTGAATTACCTAGAAGTAATAATACTAATACTAACAATGTTAAAATTATATTGCAGTTATATTAGCATAAAACAGCTCAGTACTAGAAAATCATTTAGATTACCACTATTGGGTTATATTTAGAAAAGAAATTTACTGTATTAATGCTTTCATCATGATGAACTTTTTTTTTAACAATGTGTCTATTTCACACTTAAGAGATATAGTAGCATATGAATTGGAATATGAGAATCCTTTCTGAAATTTCCTCATCAAATGACCATGGGGGGGAGGAGTCAAGATGGTAGCATGGAAGCAGGAGAACTCTGTGAGCTCCAACATAACCACCTCAAATACCTATAAAATATGAGTCTAAACAAATCTTAGAGCTCCTGAACCCACAGAATGAGGGAGTAACAAAGTTCCCACTGAAGGTAGCCCAGCAGGCAGACAGAAAGGGTTTATCGCAGAAGGCTGGGAGCAGAGCCCAGACCCATGCAGTTTAAGCCTAGGGCAGCCAGGAAAAGCCATGGCTGGAGCTTTCAGGAAAGCAGATCACCCAAAGCTGTGGTGGTTTTCAGAATTACCAACCCATAAGAGCCAAGGACAAAGTAAAAGGTTAATGGAACTCAGATAAATTTGGGAGAGAGGTTCGAGCCAATTGCCCCAGAGCTAGAAGCAGCAGAAGCTGCAGCCCAGCAGCCACCTCCATGTTGCTGCTTCAGAGCTCCAAGCCTGCAGATTGCAGGGGGGGTCAAGAGATCATTCAGAGGCTCGGTGCTCTTGCCTTAACTGGCCTGGATCGGGATTGCGGTCTTGGGGTGTGGTCCTGATGTGTGTGACCAGTGACCCAAAGCTGGAGGAGACTGCAGAGATGGCAGGCCCCTAACAGCTCTGGCAGTAGTGAAAACCCCAGAAATTTGGGACAGAGATCTCCCCTCTGAAAGCTGAGTTCTACTGAGCCCCAAAGTAAAGTAACTGACTGGCAAAATGAGCAGGCAAAGGAAGCAAAACAAGCTCAGCAATCCAACTTTAGATTCCTTTTTTGGGAACAAAAAGGATCAAAACATGGAACAGGAGGAAGACAATACAGTCAGAACTTCTGCACCAAAAACTTCCAAGAAAAATATGAACTGATTACAAGTCATAGAGGAATTTAAGAAGGATTTTGAAAACCAAATTAAAGAAGCGGAGGAAAAATTGAGGAGAGAAATGAGAATGATGCAAGAAAATCATGAAAAGAGTCAACACCCTGACTGAAGAAAATAACACCTTAAAAAATAGACTAACTCAAATGGCAAAAGAGGCCCAAAAACCCAACAAGGAGAAGAATGCCTTAAAAAGTCTAATTTGCCAGATGGAAAAAGAATCTCAAAAGCTTACTGAAGAGAATAATGCCTTCAGAATTAAAGTGGAGCAAATGGAAACAAGTGACTTTATCAGAAATCAAGATACTATTAAACAGATCCAAACAAATGAAAAAATAGAAGGCAACGTGAAATATCTCATTGAAAAAAACCACTGACCTGGAAAATAGATCCAGGAGAGACAATTTAAAAATTGTCTAGAAGTCATGGTCAAAAAGAGAACCTAGAAATCATCCTTCAAGAAATTCTCAAGGAAAATTTCCAAGATATTTTAGAACCAGCAGGCAAAACAGAACTTGAAAGAATTCACCAATCACCTCTTAAAAAAGATCCCAAAAAGAAAACTCCTAGGAATGTTATAGCCAGGTTCCGGAGTTTCCAGCTCAAGGAGAAAATATTACAAGCTGCCAAGAAAGAACAATTTGAATACTGTAGAAACACAATCAGGATAACCCAGGATCTAGCAGCTTCTACATTAAGGGATCAAATGGCCTGGAATATGATATTCTGGAGATCAAGGGAGTTAGAATTAAAACCAAGAATCACCTACTCAGGAAAACCGAGTACAGTGTGTCAGGGGAAAATATGGTCATTCAATGAGGTGAAGGACTTTCAAGCATTCTTAATGAAAAAACCAGAACTGAATAGAAAATTTGACATTCAAATACAAGAAGCATGAGAAGGTAAACATGGAAAAGAAATGATAAGGAATTTATCACAGTTGAACTATTTACATGCCTACATGGAAAAATGATAATTGTAACTTTTAAAACTTTTCTCAGTATGAGGCTAGGTGAAGGGAATGTATATATGCATATACATGTACATATACATATATGTATATATATATATATATGCATGTATACATGTGTATGTATGTGTGTATACCCATATGTCTGTATAGAATGGTATATATATGTATGAATACATATGGGAGTGTGTGTATATATATATATGTACAGGTTTACATAGACAGAGGACACAGGATCAATTGAATAGGAAGCGATGATATTTAAAAGGTGAAATTGAGAGGTAAGAGAGGAATATAATGAGAAGAGACAGGGATAGACAGAATGGGGTTAATCATCTCATATAGAAGAGGCAAGGGATAACTGTTACAATGGAGGGGAAGAACAGGAAGGCAAAAGGGAATGGGTCAACCTTACTCTCATTGAACTTGGCTTAGGGAAGGAATGATATACACTTTAAATTGGGTATCTTGCCCTGCAGGAGAGTAGGGAGGAAGGGGATGAGAGGGGGGATGACAGAGGGGAGGACAGGTTGAGGGGCGGGGAGGGTTGTTAGATACACGCACTGCTGTAAAGGGACAGGGACAAAGTTGAGAATGGAACAAGTGGAGGGTGGGATAGGAGGGAGGGAAATATAGTCAGTCTTTCACAATATGTCCATTGTGGAGATGTTCTGTGTAACTACACAGGTATAGCCTGTATTGAATTGTTTGTCTTTCCAATGTCTGTCCTCAGTGGGTGATGAGGGTGGAAGGGATAGAATCTGGAATTTAAAGTTTGAAAATCAAATGTTAAATATATATATATGTATTATTATTATTATTATTATTATTCTATACATGCAACTGGGAAATGGGATGTGCAGGCACTGGTGTAGGGAGATACATCTTGCCCTACTGGAAACTCAGAGGGGTGATGGGGAAGGATATAGGAGAGAGCAGATTGGAGGAGGGAATATACAATGGGATCGCTGTTTTGGAGTGGTGGGTAGGGGAAGGACGGGGAGAAATCTTGTAACTCAAAATCTCATGGAAATGAATGATATAAACTAAAAATAAACAAAAGTTAATTTAAAAAAGCAAATGATCATTACCTTTTCTTGAATACCTTAAGGAAACTCATTGCATTGTTCAATATCTAACTTCTGAGTTTCACTCTGGTTTTAAATACACCCTTTCATAAAAGGACAGCACAAATTAAGTATTTCTCCTTTTTTTTTTATAAATTATTGAATGTATTGTTACATCAGCTATCAAATTGTTAAAAAAAAAATTTTGTTGCTTCCCTTAGCCTACTCCTCTCCACATAAAATATAACATATTGCTTCAGTGTCATAACTTCTGAACTCCTCACCATTCTGGCAACCTTTTTTAGAGATTTAGTCCAATGACAGTGTTCAAATGTTGAATCCAGAAAACTAGTAACCCCAGATTGGGTCTAATTTGTGAAGAGTATAATGGAATATTGCTTTACCATAATAAATGCACTTTATTTCTCTGAAGGTGGCCAAAAATTATATGTGCATTTTGAGATACCATAACACATTTTAAGTTCATATTAACCTTATAAGCAACTAAAACCCACAGGTGTTGCTCTTGCTGTTGTTTTTGTTTTCTTACCAAAAAATAAAAGGTTTCTAATCAAGATTTCTTTATATTTGCATAATTATACATGTGCACATATACATATGAACATAAATATACTCATATACCTATAGCATCTATTAAAATGCATATGTTATAATAAGCTAGTTATAAAAATTACAGGAAACTTTCCATCTATTCAGAAGTTGGTATCATGTAATGGTCTAAATTCTTCCATTTTTATTTAATAATTTGGGGGAATTCCTTCTGCCTTCTCCTGATTTTCTGTAACAGATTTATGACTAGCTGCAAAAATGAGCGCATAGTTCCTGAGGCTCTGCTTCCCAGATTCAGATAGCGGCAATGCTTTAATAGTACAAGTGTACATAGCAAAACTTCTTTCATGAGTGCATATCCTTGGTAATTCCTGTAGAAATACATTCTGCATTTGTATCCTGATGCTCTTGAAGAATATGTAGCTTTGGTTATATTTGGGAACATTGGGTATAAAGTAGATGAAAGATGATCCCCCAACCTTCTTTTCCCCCCAGGATAAGAGTAATTGAACCTGATGTCCAGAGGAGGGGAAGCTCTGCAGAAGTAAGCAGTTTCAATAATCTATTAAAAATAACATCACGTGTTTAGGAAGAAATGCAGGACTGTAGAAGACATACTTAATGTGGAGGCAATAGGTTGTATCTGAGTTCTGGTTTATGCTAAGTGAAGGATAATAGAACTTTCCTTACCTAATACAAAAGTTTAAAGTACAGTGAATGAAGTTATATATTTTATGTTACCCAATGTGTATATGTGTCTTGTTGAGATGGAAGGGGAACAGTGAGGGGAAGAGAAAAGAGAGGAGAATAAAATGAGAGGAAGATGGTAAGTGCTAGATTTATAATCAGGAATACCAAGTTTTAAATCATGTGGATGAAATGTTACTATCCATGTGATCAGAGATGAATCATTTCAAGTAAGTCAGTCACCTGTACTACAGTATTAACCTCTAGGTTTGTTACACAACTCAATTGAGATGATCTATTAAAACATTTTGAAAACTTTAAAGGATTCTATTGCTACTAGTAATTATTATTAAATAAAAATGAACCTTATCTCCTACATTTGATAGCTGTGTGAACGTAAGCAAATCCTTTAACCTTTTTGAGTCTAAAATGACTCTCTAATATTGGTAAATTCTATATGAGTTGTGATCTTCATCAACAAAGGGAATTCATATACCCTAATATAATAGATGTTCCATGTAGTAACATAAATAACAGCATCTTTGCTACATTGATTTATGTGTCTTTAAGTAAATCAAGGCACTGTAGTGGAATGAGAGAGAGAGACAGAGAAAGAGAGAAACAGAGAGAAAAGAGAAAATATGTACATGTAAAGATATGTGCATATATAGATGTAGATTAATATAGATAGATTCATATAGAGATAAATATGTATGCATATATATTTATTTATCTATAATATAGGCTTTAGATTCTCAAACATTTATGAATGAATGGAATTTTTTTTTTAAATCCTTACTTTGTGTGAAGAGGTGTATTAAATCAAGGCATCTGAAAACAAAAGCCTTCAAAAAGATGACATTTGAGTAGGTAGAAACAGCACAGACATGTGAGGGATGATGAGGGAGAGGCTTCTTGGTCTGGAAAGTCACAAGTATTTTGAGGGGAGTTTAAAAAAATGGATTTATGTAATACTTCCTAGAACTATAGCTGAGTAGATTTAATCATTTTCTCCCCCAGTAATAGAAAAAAAGTGAGAAGGATCATATGATAGTCCATGAGTAGACTAGCAAAGCAGATGGCAAATGAATGCCTAGGGAGTTATTGTTCATCTATTCAAAGAGGACCAATAACATCACCAGGTAAACAGGATTTAAATGAGGTAGAGTTACATGAAGGCATTAGCCTCACTTTTTCTTCAAGATTCATCCAAGCCCAGTGGCAAGACAAAAGTCAAAATGACAGGCAGTAATCTGGAATGCAGGGGATGATGTTGGCATCTTCAATGTCTGACCAGGCTCTAACTGCTACACATCTGCTTCCAGCATCTTTTTGACTGTTGGTATTATTCTCATTTACCCTTTCTGGAAGAGGGAAGTCTTCACATACTTGGGGTAGACATCTCCCCAATTCACTATTAGGTTTGAGACCTGTCACTTACCTGGTGTAGCCCATCTGCTAAGATGGTTTTACCAGGATGTAACTGCTGCACATGCTGCAGCTTCTTAGACCCACAGGTGAGAGTTAGGTAAAAAAAGTGGACCCAAAGGTGGACGAGAAGCCCTGAAAGTGCTAGTCCTCCCTGAATACCCATACACTCTGGTTAGGGAGTAAGGCTTGAACTGAAGCATTGCAAGGGATTTCTTGAAATAATGTAACATGTGAGGCAGTCACTAGTCAGGAAAGTGGGGATCCAGGGAGTAAGTTCTAAAGAGGAAAGATTTAAAATTCCCAGGACACAGTCTCTTCTTAAAAGGAGAGTGGTAGAATTAGGGAGTGAAACAAAGCACGTCTGAGACCAGGGGAAGGAATTATCAGAAGCAGAGGATATGTCTATAATGTAAAGCCTGAAGTTCAGATAAGTTAGGTGATTTTCTTTTGATCACATAACAAGTTAAGTATCAGAAGTACAATTTGAGCAGAGGTAGCATCATTCCAAGTTTAGCATCCTATTATTAACTTTGCCTTAATGGGTCATTTGTGTGAGAGTATCATTACTGGGGACTGCTTTCTCAGTGCTCTATACTTGTGTGAGGGGCAGAGTTGACAAGAGCTGGAGAGAAGACAGTTCATTATATTCTGGTTTCCATCTTTATGGAAAGGTGTGGGGTTCCAGGCTCTCTTCTAGTCTCTAAAGGGAGAGAAAAACTCTGGAAATAAGCCAACACGTAGAGGAACCTAAAGCCTCAATCATATTATTATTGCCGGCTTATTATACTAGAGACTTTGGGGAAAATTCCTCCTGAATGAGATCTGAGACTTTCTCTCTTGGATGAGCTGAGTTATCTGGCTCCCAATGGAAGATATTATTTTTTCTGTATTTTGTCAGGAACATATTCTCCTATGTATACTTTCTCTGATTTTTACTTTTTTTTTTTTTTGTTTTGTTTTGTTTGGAGGTGGGAAGGCAAGGCAATTGGGGTTAAGTGACTTGCCCAATGTCACATAACTAGTAAGTGTGTCAAGTGTCTGAGGCCAGATTCTACATTGTTTTGATTTGGATAAATGGGTTTGTTTTCTATTTGCTATGTGTATTCACTGTAGAACTGGGATTTTCTGGGAAAGGGTTCAAGCTTTGTATACATAAATATATCTATTTGTATGTACACATGTATGCATGTATGTACATGCAAATATCTATATGTATATATGTTTATATAAGTACATATATATGTATTGTGTACATATACATATATATGTACATGCATTTTACATATGAAAAGTCTCTCCCTAGCTATCACTCTCCTATCTGTGCTATTTCTATATACTAGAATGTCAGCTCTTTGAAGGCAGAGACTTTTATATTTATGTGTGCGTGAATACATATACATATATATGCATATACACATCTACCTATATATGTATTTAGATGTATATCTATATTGAGAGAGAGAGAGAGAGAAATCTTGGAGGTATTCTGCCATTGATAGTCATCAGAAGCACAGCTTGAACCTAAAAAATATTTTCCCTACCTTAAAAGTGGTTACAATTGTACCCAGTAAACTTTCATCTTAGAAGAACAGTGGCCAGCCTCTGATCCCAATTTCCTTCTTTCCTTCTTGCACCAATCAAGGTTTCATTTGGAGAAGAAAGGCTCTAGAAATATCTATTCTTTTCTTTCTGCAAGCCAAATTTAGAAAAATCCGTATGGACACATATAACCTACATAGGCAAAACACATAGAATACCATATCATGCTCATTTCCTTCACTATCCATTATTTTGCCTACCTTTTCAACCCTTTATCATGGTAAAATCAATAAAAAGTGTTACTATTCCAGTAATTAATATACTATAGAAAAGAAAACAAATATGACTCTGTATTATTACAGTATATCTATTGTATGTATTGGGTTAGACTTTATGTTTACTGATTTCCAACCCATCATTCTACTCACTAGACAATATTGCCTATGGCTATTCTTAACTTAAAAATGAAATTCTTAAAAAATCCCACAACACAGTGTCTAAACCCATTCTTCCTGAACATAACCTTTCCCAAATTTAATGCAACTTGAGGTTTTCTCACATTTTCTTAATCCTATTAATGAATCACTCAGATCTGCCTGATTGTCTCAATGTTCTATATTTCTTCTCCTAACACTATAATGTTTCTTAGCCCTTAGGAAGGTGCTTTACTTATATTTTAAGATTCTTTCTTTGAAATATATTCAGGAAACCCTGAATTGTGCCATTTCTCCACAGCTCCAAGGCAAGCATTTGTACAAGCTATCAAAAGCTTAAAGAAGCGTATCTGTCTTCCTAGAAACAATCTTATCAAAATATATAACTTTGCTATTACATCTATGAGAAATAGAATATAGAAGAATTTGGTTCAGTTAAAAGAAAATAATTTTCCCATAAAACACTGACTACCTAAATGTAATAATACATTAATCTAGTTGTGATTATATTGAAATTATTGGCAACCAGTCTCCTCTAACCAATTTGTCCACCACCCGAACAGCTAGCTTCCAGAATAACCTTACTTATCAAAGCCACCCTTCTGAATATGCACTGACAGTTTATTTTTCCTAAATATATTTCCTTTTCTTGATTTAAAATATTTATTCCCACTGTTCACAGAAAAGAATTCCACCATACCTGAAAGTAAACTGAATTGTGTTTAGCTTCTCAAGAGTACTGATAATTTACTTCAAGGGATTAGAATTTTCTTGTTTTCCTTCCTTTCCTTTTTCCTTCCCTTTTCCTCCCCTTTTCTTTTCCTTTCCTCACTTTTTTCTCTTTCCCTCTTTCTCCATTCCTTAATCTCTCTCTTTCTCTCTCCCTCCTCCCTTTGATTTTTTTTTTTTCTTTTTCCTTTATCCCTCTGCAAAGCATGTTAAAGGCATGGGAAAGATTTTCATCCAAGTTTGACCTTTCCACAGCTCAAAGGACTCAGGTGGTTTTAAAATACTTTAGTCATCTCCTAAGTCAAGTTTCAGAGGCATTTTGCTCCCATTCATTCAACAATATGTTTCATTTGTAATATTATAATCATATAATTTCTAATTGTTAGTAATGAATATACCTAAAAATTTTGTGTAGCTCACTCATTTCTTCTTTTGTGAGCCATACTTCATGCATAAATTCAGTAACAGTAGCTGATACACATCTTTACGAGGGCTGATTATGGCACTGACAGTGTTATTCATTAATAAGTGAAACTCCTGTCTTGTCTCTTAACATGATTTTTGAAATACACTTTCACCAAAGCCCCCTTATACAATGCAGCAAAATTATTTTGTATATATTTCCTATTTCCTCATTTCTGTATATGCCATTTGTCCCCAGTAGAATGTATGCTACTTGAGAGCGTGGCTATTTAACATTTCATCCTTAGCTCAAGGTTCATGTACATTGCCTGGTACATAGTAGGTGCTAAAGACAACTTGTTGAATTAAATTAAAATGTATTTTAAAGCAAATCTCATTTCTGATGGCTCTGATTGGTCTGAGTATTGAAGGAAGTCTAATTTGATTTCCTAAAAAATGAGCAATGCAGTGTTTAAAATTATTCTGCTAAAACTGGAGGTAAATTTGTAATGTGGTCCTAAGCTCATATTTGTGGCTCCAGAAGGAACCTCATCAAATCAACTCAGAAAACATGGATTGTTTCTGAACATTATTTAATCAGATTGTTTCAGATCATTCTCAGCGGAGTAACAAAGCTACTATGTACTAAGGATGCTGAATATCAGTAACTTTATTTGAAAGTATCTGTTCATCTAACAGGGAGAAATAATAAGAAACTTTTCAAGAAAGGACTTTCTACATATAGAATTGCTGCTAATTTTGTCAGAGTTAATTATATAGCTGAATCAACTTGGTAAAGAATATAACAAATAGTCTTCAGGTATTATGATCACCTACCATGGCCCAGTTGGAATCCTACATACTATGGAAAATAGCGTACAAGGACTGGATTGTGATTTCACTAATGTAATGAACTCATAGATGATTAAACTACCCTATAACAAGTAGGCACCTTTTCTGCAGCTTCTAACCTAAAAAATATTTCCTTGTGATTATTCGTATGTATGTATACACACATGCACATACACATACTTTACATATGATTACATATTATACAAACATATTTGTATAATATATTCTATATATAATGTATTAATATACATGTGGACATAGCTGTATATGTCATTTATGCATGTGTGTATCAGAAAGATCTGGATTCAAATCTTGCTCCAAACATTTAGTAGCTGTGCAACCATAATCAGGTCATCTCAGTTTTCTCAACTTTGAAATGGGGATGATAATAGCACCTGCCTCCCAGAATTGTTGTGAGGATCAAATGAGATAAAAATCTGTTAAAAAAAAAAAGTTTTCATAGTGACTGATATATCATATAAATGCTACCATAAGGAAATATGTACTATTTGTGTATGTATTTATATGTTTCTGTATGCATATGTATACATATGGAGAGAGAGAGAGAGAGAGAGAGAGATAGAGGGAGGGAGGGAGGTATAGAAAGATAGATATCCTCCTAGGGAGTAAATAGAATCATAGGGAAGTGAGAACCTAAATGCAAAATAATAACATGTTTATAAAGCACTTTCAGGTTTGCAAAGACCCAACTCAGTAAACTTATCGGAAATAAGCAGGGCAAGCGTTATACTATTTTATGGATGAAGAAAAAAGATTAACTGACTTGCCTTTGATGACACAAAAATTAAGTGACTTGTTTATGATAACACAATTTTAAATCCACAATTCCAAGCCAGAACTCCTGATTTCATGTCCAGTTTTTATTCCCCTATGTCTTGCTGTCTGGAATTAATATTCTGTTTTCATAAGAAAGAACTGGTAGAATTTGAGACCCAAATGGTTAATCAAGCTCAATCCTTCCAGTGGGAGATAGGGGGAATAGTATCATTTATTTTCCCCTAAAGCAAATCCCTTGTTTCTCCTTTCATTTCTGACATTCATTTTCCTGTGTTGATGCTCCCCATATCTGAGGATCATCAAGCATATTAATGGTGTCTTATAAATATGCAAATACATAGACAGGCTCAGTGGAAGCAAAGTAGTAAATCTGGACTGTAAGCTCAAGAACCTGCCAAACACATACCATAGGCTTTAGAGCACAGTGCTGAGGGCATAATCAGCTATGACAGAAGCAGAGGCTCAGTGGTGGATCAATTCCAATCAGTTGCCATCTCTATCAGTGGTGGGCTGTCAACAAAGCATAAAGTATGCACATAATGAAGAAGCTAATGCACTGAGCTTGGAGAGTGATAGAACTGTTGGGGCTGACATGTAGTACTTGGTAGCCTTTCTCTTTGTAGTCATTAAAAAAGCTCATGAGTTACCTTGTGAATATTTATTGTTCATTTCGTAAGAATGGCCTTGTAGTACTAGAACCCAACAATCAGAAGTAAGATAGCTAGGAATAGAGCTATATTCAATTTTCATTTATTGACTACATGCAATGAAAATAGTCCTGTGCTAGACACCAGAAAGAGTAGTGTGACCTTTAGTTAATGTTTACATTAGCAACATTTATTTTATATAACAGATATTCCAGAAGACTGAGATGTAATCTCTCCTGCTTTTGGAAAACAGAATAGGCTTAATTTGCTCACATAATTCCATAGTTTTAAATATATGGTAGATTAAATAAATCGAACTTTTTTTCTGTGATTCTACTGATATATTTGGGAAATTTCAACAAAGAAAAAAATCTATGTGTAACTGATGGATTTGTTGAGTTAGGGGAGATAAAAGTTTCCTGAGTTTCTCTCTCAATGGTCATGTTTGCAGTAGGAAAAGGCCCTGTGGCAGGGAAAATGTTAGTAAAACTGAAAAAGTAGAGTTAATGAATCCCGGTTAAATGGGTTTTAATAAGACCTATTATAGAAAGTTTGTAATACTTCCAATTTAAGGATATGTTAATTCATCAATGTGGATATTACTTCCATTGATGCAGCTGGCAATTAATTTGCACTTTAGTAGATGGTTTTCATGAATTTTCATAGCTGAAAAACAACCATCATCCATTAACCAACCTTCTAGTGATGATCCTATTTCTACTAGTTGGTTCTTGGACAAAAGACATTCAATATATTTAAAGATTGGAGTGTAAATAAGAGGATAAAAATAAAATCCTGAATCATAAACCTTCTTTTTCAGAAATATTTTACTTTTTCATCTACAAAAATAAAAACAACACTTTAGAAAAGGGGTTTAATTGGGGACTTGAAGCTGGGCTTTGGAAGGTAAATAGAATGTCCATTGTGGGATTTATCTCTTTTCTTTAAAATTTTCTGGCAAAAATGAAGATAAAGTCTATCATCTTCCTGAAAGCAATTTGGGAAAATGAATGTACCATCATTCTCTGGACATCACTCCAACCCCTGCCCCCTCCACAACCAAATATTCATCCTTCTCTAATATCTGATTTCATCTATTTGTTGACATTAGGAATATATCTTGTAAATGAATTCATATTGAAAAAAAAACGGACATTTTATTGCCCCATCTAGTTTAATTCCTGTGTTTACATAGGACCAATGCTTAACATGATGAAATAAATTTCTAAATGTTAAAACGTTATACATCATCATCAAACCGGCAAGACTTAACATTCTTTATTCTTCTCCAGTATACCATGTAGGCAGCTATCTATTCTGCCCCACTACTTTGTGTGAAATGGAATCCTGCAGAATACCATGAGGAGAAAAATTGTCAAGTGAAATAGGAATACTATAGCTCTTTCTCCCTGTCCTACTTTCCTTCTCTCCAATGGCTGTGATCTTATGATCACAGAGGAACCTAAAGGGTTTTCCATTTAAGATTTTGGTATAGTTTTATTTATCATTTGGCATACGGTCCATTGAGGCTTGTAGCCTGTTCCAAGTTTCATAAACTTTGGGAATGCCAACAAAAATGTCATAGAATTTTGATGCTGCTTACAAATCCATGTTTTCAAAACTTTCCCCGCACCAAATGGCTACCCTATAGTTATTGTACCTCCTAAGTACTTACATAATTAACTAATGTCATATATATCTGATTTTAAGTATGAAATCCCTTTTCCATTTCTATCCTCAGCAGCTAGGTAGTATAACAGGTAGAGTGCTGGACCTGGACTGTGGAAAAAAATTCAAATCCTGCCAAATCACTGACCATAGTGATATGGACACACACATGTTGTATGTATATGTAACATACATGTTATATATAACATGTGTTGCTATAGTTGTGACTCTGTGCAGGTCACAACATTTGTTAAAATCAGTTTTCTTGTGTGTAAATTTGGGATAATGATAGCACCTACCTCAAAGGGTAGTTGAGGATTGAATCATGAGTAAAAGATTTTGCAAATATTAAAGCACTATCTAGTGTGTCATTATTAGTGTAATTATGATTTTCTGTCATTTACGAGACTGAGTTATCCAGCTAGTAAGGAAATTAAAAGTATTGAATGATTCTTATGAATAATCTTTTCTTTGAGCAGGAAGTTCTCAGATACTATGTGGCTCACCAATTGCCTTACTCGATTGCATCTTTTAGAAAACCTCGACGGCCACGGAGCATTTAAATCCTAGGTGTTCCAATCCTAAAACTCCACGTATCCAACAAACCTCACTAGGAATTGCAGCAAACATCAGTTGAAGTTCCCAAGGTAGACTGCAGCAAGGTAAAGGGAAACAACTGATAAAATTTCATGGTACCGCGAAAGTATGGCACACTACCACGTTTGTTAAGAGCTTAACTGTATACCAGTGCGTTATTGTTACCGTTGACCAGCTTTCTTCTGGCCAGTGATTCCACACATTCCAGTTTCAGAAGTTGAATAAAACAATAACAAAATATCTAACTTGAAAAAAATAAAAACTTGAAAATATTTAAAATGGAAAAGAAAGTTTTGTGAAGTATGTGTGCATGTGTGTGTATCATACATTGATAATCTAAAAGTGAAAAAATTCAGATTTGGGTGTCTCCCTTTCCATTTAATGTTCTTCTTTTGACTCTTTCTTTGGTTTTGCTAATTCAGCTCTACAAAATAAAGTAAAATGAATTATTAGTTATTTTAGAGTCAACACTTTGTTGAAATATCCTCATCCCTTGTGGAACTGATGATAATTGCTTTAATGTTTTGGAATTTTAATGTTTGTTGAGGATTGCCTTAGCAAATACCTTCTCTTCAGCATTTTAACTGGCAAACAACATGGGCTTATTAAAAACAGGTCATGCTAAACATATCTAATAGCCTTTGTCAACACATTTACTCATTTAGTGTGAGAAGAAATCCATGTACTTATTTTTAAGCTGGATAAATACTACTGACAGATACCAAGAATTGTTTAAAGTTCTAAATCTTCTCAGACAGTACTCTCCAAGTCCATCACAAAGCGCACTGGGATATAGATATATAAATACTACCCTAGTCTCTGGCTTCTCATTCCCCTTTAGTTTATCTTCTGTGAAACTTATTTAAGTCAAATCAACAAACATTTATTAGGTTTTGCTTTGTAAAACTTTAAGTCATAACAAACAACCACAACTACAACCATAGTTCAAACAATGTGGGAAAAGTGAGAAAATTAGTGGGAAAGACAACAAGCAAGTAACTAGTGTTGGAAAGAGTGGGCAGGGATTTGGTATCATCAAGAGGGAGCCAGGTTTCAGTGAATGCAAGAATATGGAGAGAGTAAGAAAGAAAAAATTTTAAAAATATAGAACCTAGTTTGTTACCAATGGGAGCAGGTACTCCAGAGATCACAGAGAAAAGCGTGAATAGTTTTAGCATCAGACATTAGGGGAGTTGGTGGTGAAGTAGAGGGGAATAATTAAGCACTAGAACCAAGAATCTATACTCATATGCCCAAGCTTGTAACCTTGAATGTTTTATTACTCATTACAACACTAACTGATCTTTGGACTAATTGAAGTTATTTCCTTGAGTATTTTATATATATATATATATATATATATATATGAGCTTTTAATGGAATTACCCTGTCATGGAACTCTGTTCTTATAGATAATGTGGATCTAGTGTTAAACTTACAACCACAGGAATAAAGACAATAATTACCTCCACTATTTTGCTTGTGGATCACTTATTTGATTCTACAGTGGTTTTTTTTTTAATCATAGGCAATCAACATGCACATATAGTATACTGGAAATTAATATAAATAATGGCACTCCAGAAAAAACAAAGTATAACATATTTGAAAGATACTTTTGACATCTTATGGTCCTACACCCTCATTACACCTATAAGTAAAATGAGGCTCATATAATTTAGGCACTTTTTGCAAAATCGTGTCTGTGTTTACCAATATCATAGTAATAAAACATTATAAGTAAGAGTAATAGACAAAATGACAACCCAGGGACAGTGGTTGATAATTCAATGATATTTCTAATATATGCCACTAAGGTGGAGGAACATATGAAATGTAAATAACTCTAGCTAGGAGAGACTTCCATCTGACATGCTGGGTTCCCAAATCTTACCACTGCTTCCTAAAAAAAAAAAAAAAATCCTGATTATATACATCAGGGTAGATACACAAATATGCATGTTACATATAAACTTCAGGGGTAATTCTGCCTCGATAACTGAAATGAAATTGACTTTTCTATGTAAAAATTGATGAAATTGAATCACTGTGAATAAAATGTAAACTTTGAGCTTATATTTTCCTGTAACAGCTATAGGTTTGTGCTCAGCTGTCTAAATCCTTTCCTCTACTTCCTGAAGTGACAGTTTTATGATATAATTGGTAAGGATTGATCAGGACTCTGTGTTTGTTTCTTATTGTTTTTCTTCTTGTAGTGTTTCTTTTTTGTTTGTTTTATTTTACCTTTGTTTTTCTGTTTATGTCTTAAGTTATTGATTTAGGAACTGAACTCAGAACCTTTGCTGCAGGCTTCATAGCATTATAGAATATTTAGAGTAGAAGAGAACATTCAGTGTCTTGTTATGACCATCTGGAAACATATAGAGGAAATCCTTAAAAATATCCAATTTTCCTTCTCTTTCCAACAGTGGCCTTTAAGAAAATGATTCCTTTTTAATTTTTTTTTCTTTGTACCGATCTTTCTTCTTTCTTTTGGGGTCCCTCAAACACACAAGTTACAAATTATTGGTTTCAAGCACACTATTCTTGCTCATACAGAAGCACCTACCACAGAGATTTGTACCTACTACCCATAAATGTCAGTCAATTTCACAAAGACTGAATATTTTAATCCTTCATCTCATTAGCATTGGGAATGTTCATATTTCAATATGTCCATAATCTTCTCAATGTTTTTATTTTGAAATATTCGTGACCTTCCTTTAACTTTGTTCTTGTGCCTTCCCCTTTATATTCTTAAAAATCCTTGTCTACTTCAAGAGATTTCCTTTATAAAGATTATATCTATTGACATTTACATTAGAAATTCAAACAATTTTAAATAGTTATATTGTTGTTTGGTCATTTCAGTTGTGTATGACTTTTTGTTATCCCAGTTTGAGTTTTCTTGGCAAATATACTGGAGTGGTTTGTCATTTCCTTCTCCATCTCATTTTTATAAATGAGTAAACTGAGGCAAATGGGGTTAAATGATTTGCCTAGTATCGCACAGCTAATAAGTGTCTCAGTCTGGATTTGAACTCAGTTGTCTTCCTGTCTCTAGGTCCAACACTCCATCCACTGCATCGCCTCACTGCCCACTAATAGTTATGAATTATTTAATTTAAAATAACAGAAATTCAACTATATATTAAGATTAATAACATTTTAATACTATATTTCCTAAAACAAAAATTAGTAAGCTATGGCATTATTTAATTTTTTTTGCAAATATATTTAATATCTGATATTATAAAAGATGTTGTGATTCTCCTATGGTTCTGACTTCAGTTTTTTGTGATACATTGTTTTGGTTTAAGTATATGGAAAAATATGGATTTTCATAAATATATATATCATTGGTAAAAGGAGGTATATTTTAACTGGAAAATATCTTAGCATTTTTCTAAAAAATACTTTTAACCCCCAAAGACTCCTTAAAAGGGTCTTGGAGACCAACAGGAATCCTTCCACCACACTTTGAGAATCACTACCAATGCGGATGCTTCCTTTATTGGTAAAGCAAAGATTTCCTAATCTATATAATTCCTATTATTTTATCTCTATAAGTCCTTCAGCACATTGACTCTAGATGCTGGAGACCATCTTCTGATTTTTAAAAGTATTTTGTGTATATCATTTATTCACTTCCATCTGGTAGCCCTCAGCTTGTCACATGGCATACGTTCTTTTCTTACTATACATGCCCTTGATGTTTATGTGTGTGTGTATGTGTGCACATGTGTGTGCATGTGTGTGTGATTCTTTGAGCATGTTATCATTGGTAATATTCAGAAGCTTATTTACTGCCTTTTGAGTCAGGTGGAATTTTGGTTCTATGAACACAATGGTCCATGATTCATAGGCATATAGCACTATCAGGAAAATATCAGTGTTACAAAAGAGATATTAATAGCAAGAACAGCTTGATATCATTGAAAGTCATTTCCCAAATATAATCCGTAATTTTTCTTCTTCTCCTGTGTAATCTGATTCTAACCAATTGTTCACCTACGGTGCCTATCCAATACTGACATGTTGCCTATTCTCTTGCATTTTATAATCAGGCCATTTGCATTCTTCAGCCACTTTTATGTGTCAATGACTAGGCTGCTCTCTTTTAAGAAACTTAAATTAATCAAAAGTATCCAGGGCTCAACAAATTTAGTCCAGTGTCATGCACAAGGAAGAACATCTGGAGACACTCAAATACATTGGTCGTATTTGCACATGATGCAAAGCAACCTCCATGATATTGGTGAATAAACATGGTTGGTGAAGATAAATCTCCTTTCATGCCTTGTTTGATGATGATGAAGTTGCAGGTGATGATGATGATGATGATGATGATGATGATGATGTTAATGTCAATGATAATACAGAGGATTGTTGAACAATGTAATTTTCAACTCCAGGTATTTTCTTTGGCTGTTCCCTATGCCTGCAACATTCCCCCTACTTGATTTTGTTTTATGATTTCTCTGCCTTCATTTTCCAACTAAAATTTTACCTTGTAAGGAAGCCTTTCCCAAACTCTCTTAATTCCAGTGCCTTCCCTCTGTTAATTATCTCTTATTTATCTTGTATATAGTTTGTTTTGTATATATTTGTTTGCATTCTGGGTCTTCAATTAGATCATAAGCCTCTTTAGTGTACTCTTTAGATTCTTTTTTAATACATATTGTTTAGTTGTTTTAATTATTTTTTAAATTTATGTATCATTGATGTGAATTCAGGATTTCATCTTCTACCTATCTTCCCCCATGTATCTCAACTCTATTAACAAACCACACCACACACCACACACACACACACACACAGACACAGACACACAGACACACACACACATCATCATCATCATCATCATCATCATCATCATCAAAAAACCTGAAGATACGACTATGAGTGTAGACAATACATTCTTAACTGTGATTCTGGGAGAAAATGAATTAGTCACTGGTCTCAACTTACATGAGAAAGATATTGAAAAACCGTTTGAGACAGGAATGCAGAGGGGAGGAAACACACAAAACCTTGAAATCAATTTATCTAGACTAATATTGAATGTCAGATTCTTCTTCAGCACCAGAACCAAATGGTCTCTTCACATTACCAAACTGACCACCTGAGCATCAGAATTGATTGGGGAAGAAAATGTCCAAATCTATACTTCCTTTACCAAAAAAAAAAAAAAGGACACAAATTCCATACTGAATGTGGAGTTAGGAAAGCCTGAGTTCAAAAACTAGCTCAGATACTTATGAGCTATGTGAGACCATGCATAAGTCATCTGATTTTTCTAAATTTCAGTAACTACATCTAAAAATGGTGATAATAATGCCTTCCTCATAGCAAGAGTGTTGTGGGTAATAAATGACATAATTTATGTAAAGTATTATGTATTAAAACTCTATCTAAATATTAGATATTATCATGAATATTTAAAATAAAATAGATTTATGTGTGCGCTGTATGTAAAATTATGTGACATTTTAATACTTTAATGCCTCAAAATATGCAAAGTTTTATCAACACAATTTGCTTCTACGAAAAGAAAAATTGACTCTTTCACTCCTTAGGAGAAAAATTAAAGACTGTCTTTGGTTCATCATTACTAGATGAACACTTCATAACTAGGTTAGTCCTACTGTGACAGACACATAACCTATCACTGAACTCGTCATTGAAATTTTATCAGAATGGTTTCATGCACTCAAGCTTGCAATCTGCTGGCCCAAGTCTTTGAGAACTGAATTCATTTCTATGTATTCTGAGGAATCACAGTATGACTTTAAATAAAGCAGAATGCAAAATATAGAAAGAATGGAAAGATAATCTCACAGGAAGGGTATATCAAAGAAATATTCTTCTGGTATAATCTTCAGAAGTTAGAAATAGTTGAAATTTTGGGCATTTGATCACATCATCAAAATATGAATGAGCATTATTGTTTTTTTTTTTATTTTAACCTTTCCCCTCTTTGGATTGTCCAGTCTTATAAATGCTAGATATTGCATCCTGTTCAGAATAGAGTACATGTTTGTCAGTCAATTTGTCCAGGGAGCAAGAATTTTATCCATGTCCAAACCTGAAAGATCCCTACTGTCAGTTGTTTGAACCACTAAACCTACTATCAAAATGTTCAGTGTCTTTATCAAACTCATCTGTGATTGTGTCCAAAGCAAGATCTCTTCCCAATTCTCATTTATACCCTTTAAGCTTCAATTGTAACACACAGCAGATTCCCTGCTTCACTGCATTCAATGATCTGAGAGGATTGAACTATTCTCCTGGGGTCCTACAGTTGAGGAAATTTGAAAGCAGTATTTTTGCTGTCTTGTTATTTCCTTGGTGTTAGGGCAGACCATGCTAAAACTGTGGTGCTCTGGTATTTTGGAGCAAAATAACTTTGAGGAAGAGCATTCTACCCTAATAACGTCTTTGAAAGTTGTTTTTAATTTAAATTTTAATCACTGACTGGAAGTTAGCTTAGACAAATCGAGACTGGGAAAAATCTTAACTTAAAAAGACTGTCTCCCACTATATCCAGGGACATCTCTGGTTGTCTTGATCTCTATCTTGCCACTGGGACCAAATGGCTTCAGCGGAGAAAGTGAAGCTGATTACTTTGCACAACCCTTCCTGACATAAATCCAATTCGCTTTCAAGTTATGTCATCATCTTCCAGAGATGAGGGTCCTCTTCAAGAACTGAGAACAAACAATAAAAGCAATCTTTGAAAGTTGTTTTTAATTTGATAGTTATGAAAGACCCTTTTTTTCAAATATGATACAAAAATTCAGATTTGGGATAATTAAGGTAAAGTTTTGTAAATATTGGATAAAGGTATATTTATATTCATAAAATCAACTATACAACAAGATGCCATAAAGTAGTCATTTTCCCAGCCCTTTCTCTTTTGTAAATTAAAGAAGCAATCTGAGGATAATATAAATTATCTTGAATAAAAAATAATGTTGAAGTGACAGTCATTCAGTTAGCAAAAAAAATTACATGATTTTCCCCACAGATGATAAGAACAACTCAAATACTTTATAACAATAAGAAAATTCAAAATGTAACGTGATATAAAAAGCTGAGTGAGAATTTTATGAAAGTTTGGTCTGGGAAATCCCAGAAGTCTCCCAGATTTTTTTTCTATTTCTTTTTTTCTCTATTGTTTTTCATCCTTGAGAACTCCAGCTTTAGGCTGCACTTAATTGAATAGTTTCACAACAGGAGGACTAGGGCTCTATCAATGTAGTTACCTGATCTAAGTTATTAAAATAGCAACAACTCATATTTCTGCAGTACTTGAAGCTTTACAAAACACTTCTCACAGCAACCAGGGGAAGTACACAATGGAGGTGGTACTCTGCCCTTTTTTAGAGATCAGGCAACTGAAATCAGGGAAAATGAGGTGAGACCCAGAGTCATTGAGGTACGTCAGAGTTGGCACTAAAATTTATGTCAGGCCTACTGATTGTAATTCCAGGTGTACATGAATAATAATAAAATATTAATAATAATAAGCAGAATTTATATAGCACTTTGAGGTTTGCAAAATGCTTTAAATATTATATAATTTTATCTTCAAAAATACTCTAAAAATTAAAGCCAATATTATCACCATGTTACTCATAAGGAGGCAGCCAGCTGGCACAGTGGACAGAGTGCCAGACCTAGAGTCAGGAAGACTCAACTTCTTGAGTTTGAATCTGGCCTCAGACATTTACTACTGTGTGACTCTGGGCAAGTCATTTACCCTTGTTTGCCTCAGTTTCCTCTCTGTAAAATCAGTTGGAGAAAGAAATAACAAGCCACTCAACTATGTTTGCCAAGAAAATTCCAATAGGGTCACAAAGAGGTAGATATGACTGAAAAATGACTGACCAATTACAACAAACTCATCATGAAACAGAGACAGAGATTAAATGACTTGTCCAGTTAACATAACTTATAAGGGTCAACAGCTGGTTTTCAATCCAGTTCTTCCTGATCCCAAGTCCAGTGCTCTCTGCACTATGCCATTTAGCTGCCTCTATACTGAACATTTTGTGTGTTAATTCTTATTCATAGGTTGCCTAGATACCATCCAGTATCACAGAATCAGAAATTCAGAAATGAAAGGACCCTAAAAGGCATTTAGTATAACTTGCACCTGAAAAATAATATTATCTACAGTATCTCCAGCAACTGGCCAACCAACTTCTGCTTGAGCACCTTCAATGAGGAAAAAAAGGGCTGCCTCTCAGAATAGGCTATTCTGTTTTGGAGAGAATTATTAAGAAAGGTTTTATGTTATTTGCTTTGTTTTGACTGTTTTCCCCCCTTGTATGAATATAAACTTACTTCTTTTTTATTTCCATTCATTGTTCCCTTTTCTGCCCTGTGTGGCCAAAGAAAACATGTTTAACCACTCTTTATTTCATGAGTCATTGATATATTTGAAAACAGTTATCACATGTCTCACTTCACCAAACCTTCTCTTCTCCAGGCTAAATAAACATATTTTCTTTAACCAATTTTCCTATGGCACATATCTGAAGTCCTTTGTTTTCCACATTGTCCAGTCTGGAACAGTGTGCTAGAGTTTCAAGCATTCCAGTAGGCTGCCCTATATGCTGGAAGCAGAAAGCATATTTTTCTCCCTTATATCTGAAGGATGTTTGAAATTCCTCAATTGCTATATAGGCTTTAATTTCATAATGTGAGATAAAGTATGAAATACTAATATTACTAGAAGAAAAAACATATTTATTTATATTCATATTAACTTGTAAATTTCAACTATTTTTTTTATCCTGATTTTCCCAGAATCACTAAATCTCAGAGTATAAAAAGTCTTAAAAGATCCTCTATTGCAACTTATATGCAGAGACTAACCATCGCTACAATATCCCAAGCAGGCATTTAATCAGCTTTTGTTTAAAATTTGCTAGGGACAGAGATCCCACTACTTTACTAGGCAGTCCCATCTATGATGGGGCATCTTGAATAGTTATCATTACGTAACTCCAAAATCTGAAATCTTTGCCTACTACTCTTACTTCTTTCCACTGGAACTATGATAAATAAGTCTCTCTTCAAGAGGGTCGTTTCCTTCAAACATCTGAATTTCATGAAATTTCACGAAATTTGGAAATCATGATTTCCAGACAAGGATTCTTGATTGCCTTATCCCTGAAGCTTGGAAGTCTACTTAATTGGAAAGGTGTGGGAAGAACCTAATTGACTCAGTATCAGGAGACCATTTAAGGCCTATTAATGGATCGGGAAGATCTGATATTCCATGAACCCTACAAGGATTCTAGAGAAGAAGAGAGAAGGGAGGGATTAAGGGAAAGAGGGTGAGAGAGATAAACAGACAGGGAGACAGAGCAAGAGAGAGAAATACTGAGGCAGAGAGAGACAGAGAAAGAGATGGAGACAGAGAGATAATTGTTTATTATACCTAACATCAAATGAAATCATGCACATAATGTGCTTTGAAAAAGTATATACATCACAGATACTATTAGAAAGGACATATTTATCTCCTAAATCCTTTTTAATCTAAGTTTCTACCTTCAATTGTCATTAGTGATGAAAACACTGCAAAGGACCCAGGTTCTTCAATGTATTGTCCAGGAAATCATAATCGTATTATATTTAACTTATATTGTAATGAAGCTAAAGAAACAAAAAACAAACAAACACCTGGGGCTCTCTTGGCAAAG
>CM053586.1:52177970-52198354 GCA_028646515.1 Pseudochirops corinnae
TCTGCTTCCAGAAGGGAAAGCTCTGTCCCAAATCACTGGGGTCCTCCCGGCTGCCGTAGACTTCCGGCTGACTGGATAATGAAGACTCCAAGACCGAGGCCCAAGACGATGATCTGGATCCAGGCCGCTCAACGCGAGAGCACTGGCCTGAAAACAATCGCTCAGTCCCCCTGCTGTCTGCAGGCCGTGGGCGGGAAGCTACAACGCGGAGGTGGGTGCAAAACCTCTGCTTTTTGCTTTTCCGCTCTGGACACCTTTCGGCCAGACTGCTTATCTCCCCCTTTCACAATCCCCACTCGCAGCTGGTGCTAATCCGCTCACCTGAGAGGCTCTTCCGCCGCCCCCGGGGCACAGCTGCGGCTTCAGGCCAGGCTGGCTTCGGTTCGCAGTGCTGATATGGTTCCTCGTAGCTGAGCTGACTTTAGTGGGAAGTATCCTTGTGTGCGTTTTGGAGTTCTAGGATTGGTTTAGAGTCCTATTTATGGGTATTTTGGGGTGGCTATGTGAGAACTGCAATATGTTGCTGCTGCTACGCTGCCATCTTGGCTCTGCCCCTGTTTTCTTTTTAATATTAATCTTCAAGCCAGATTTTAAACTTTCTTCTTCCATCATCATCAAGAGGCTTCTTAGTTCCTCTTCATTTTCTGTCATCAAAGTGGTATCATCTGCATATCTGAGATCTGCACCCTTAATTGCAGCTTTTGATTTATCCTGTCTGGAATTTCATGTGATGCACTCTGCATATAATTAAATAAATAAGATAACAACATACAACCATGTCATATTCCTTTTTCACTCTTAAACCAAGTGGTTTTGTATGTTCAGTTCTAATTATTGCTTCTTGGGCCATATACAGGTTTTTCAGGAGACAAAGATGAACTGCTGCTCCCATCTCTTTGACAACTTTCCACTTCCTTTTTTTTTTTTTTTGTGATACACAAAGTCAAAATCTTTAGTGTAGTCAATGAATCAGAAGTAGATTTTCTTTTTGAAACTCCTTTGCTTTCTCCATAATTGAATGAATGTTGATAATTTGGTCTGTAATTCTTCTGCCTCTTTGAAAGCCACCCTGCTTTAATGGTAATTCATGGTTTGTTTTGCTGAAACCTTGCTTACAGAATCTTAGTTATAACCTGACTGGTGTATGAAATGAGTGCAATTGTTAACTTCAGCATTCTTGTCATTGTCCTTCTTGGCCTCTTTGGCATGAGCACTCAGAGCATAGATTTGTATTACTGTAATATTGAATGGTTTACATTAGATTCAAACAGATATCATTCTGTCATTTTTGAAATTATGCCCCAGTATTTTTTTGTCACCTTTTTATTGACTAAGAGGGTTACTCCATATCTTCTAAGGGGTTGTTGCCCACAGTAGTATATGTACTGATCACCTGAATTAAATTTATCTGTGCCTGTCCATTTAAGTTCACTGACACCCACTATGTCAATGTTTAATCTTTCAATCTCCTATTCGACCACATCTGGCTTGCCTTGGTTCATAGATCTTATATCCCATGTCTTATGCAATACTGATCTTTATAGTATCAAACTTTCCTTTTGTCATCAGATGCATTCACAATTGAGTTTCCTTTCAGCTTTACTTAGCAGTTTCATCAGTACTGAAGCTAGTTATAGCTGTCCTCCATACTTCTTCACTACCGTGTTGAACACCTTCTGACCTGAGGGGCTCTTCTGATGTCATCTCTCTCTCGCTCTCTCTTTTTTTAAAAATCATTTTAGTATTGCCTGTGGGCTAGTTTTGTTGAAGTTCTTTCTTGTCCCTTGGTTTTTGTGATGATATACTCTACTGCTTCTCATGCTTTTGCTCCTAATGCTTCTTATTTTCCTAGGTTGGGCCATCATCCATTTCCCATTCTAGTGATAGGTTAAAAGATTTAATGGACTGAAGTACCCCCTTCCTAAACATGACTATTGCCCAGACTTTTTTTTTTAAGTCCTTTTATTTTATCCCTCTGTTCATCCTCTCAGTGATCTTATCAGTGCCCAAGGGCTTAAAGGATATTGAATTTTGATTAAAGGATTTTGAATTTGAATTGATGTTAGTTTCAAGTTTCAACACTTTCATTTTGTGATAAAATTAAAATTTTGAGCCATGAAGAGGCATTCCCAGTGTCAAATATTTAATAAGTTTGTAAGTTTTAACACAGCTCTTCTCAATCCCAAGTCCAGTACCCCAAGCATTATATAACATTGCATATTGATTATCATTCACTTATCCTTATACAAATGATTAATCTTTCATTTAACTCCCAGTACCAGATGGATGACCAGGTGCCTATTAATAGACATCTCTTCTTATATGTCCCACAGATGTCTCAAATTCAACATTCCTCAAATTGATCTCATTATGTTGCATCCTGTATATATCCCATTACCTAGAAGGCTCTGCCCTCTCACCTTTAACTCTTAACTTCTCTATCCTACTTTAAGAATCATCTCAAATACTTCTTTCTTCAAGAGACCTTTCCCAGTTCCTCCTTCCCTCATTGTCCTGCTAATGCCTTCTGCTTTCTAATTACCTTCCAACTCCTCTGCATATATTTTGAATTTATCTAATTATTTACATGTCGGTCCTTACCATTAGTAGGTAAACTTCTTGAGAGAAGATGCTATTTTGCCTTTCTTTGTATCTCCAGTGATCATCTCAATACATGCCACATGATAAGCATTTAATAAATTTTTGTTGTCTGGGTCACTGAATTTCATCCTCCTCCAACCCCTCAATTTCCCTACTTCTGTTGAGAATGTCACTGTCCTTCAAATCACTAATATCTACAAATTTATAATCAAATACTTTACCTTATTACTAATATCTCCTTTCCAAAGACTTGAAACAATGAATTAATAAGTCATTACACATTATGTTTCTTGAGTTAGGATACAATTTCATTTGTTTCACTAGAAGTGTTAACTCACTACTTGAATATATTCTCCTCTTGGTCTAGCCACAAATCATCCATTCTTTCACATCCTGTGCAACTTAAGCTCATGTCTTTCCATATAAATTTTTGAGAAAGCATCCAGTACATTGGACTATTATATGCATACATAATACATATACACATATGTGTGTATAAACATACACACATACATCTATATGTGTTTGTGTATATATTATTCCTCCCAGAGTGGGTAAGCATTCAGGTCATGCATCTGTTATTCTTTCCCACTCCTGTAAGACTAGCTTATCTATTTTCAATTTTTTTTCAATCATACATGCCCTTAATATCTTTTTTTTAAAAGACCTTTTCTTGATTCAGTCATTAATAGCAGCATCCTGTAGCCAGCCTATGTCCTATACAACTAAACTCATGTGATCTAAAAATTAATGAACTTTTTTAGGTAGTTAAACGGTATATAGTTCAGGCTTTTTAAAATACATACTCCATCTTTATTTTGACTCTACATTTAGAATTCAAATATTAACCTGGGTAACCTTGATCTTGAATTCAAATGAGAGTATATATGCTTAGCCATGGTAGACTTCCATATCTGTGGCATGATTTGAGTGGAACAAGGGAAAGGTTCTCCTCTGCAAAAATGTTTCTCATGGTCTTTCAGTTTCAATGCCTGGAATATTCGTGATATTATTTTTTTTGAAATATCTGTCTAATGAATATATATGCAAGAGAAAACATAAAATTTAGTATCAACCATTCATACAATGCTTTAAAAATCTTTCACATAATCTAGCTGGTTATATTATATGACTCTAAGATGAGGAGAACAAGACTCAGTGTTTTGAAAGGAAGTATGTGGGAGAGTAGATACAGAAGACTGAGATCCTGAGCATGCAACATTGGATAAATTTTGTTAGGTGTTACAGTGAGAATCTCTGGACTTGAGGGGAAAAAAGGACATTGAGTGCCAGAGGTGGGGAGGACATTTGTAGAGACAGAAACCTGCTAAAGAGAAATTCTACCTATATACAAATTTTTAAGAGCGATAACCTAGCTGAAGGTGAAAGTCAAGGAAATGGTAGATGTCATTAGTTCAGTTACCATTCACCCACATTTCTGGGCTTTTCAGTTGGTATCTCCAGCTCTTGGGGCTTTTATATTATTTTCTTGAAAACAAGGTTAAAGAAATTTTCCTTCTGACTTGGCTCTTCTGTGTTGAATGAGATACTCATTGTACATTGTAATAATTTCAGTTCTCCCCCCCCCCCCAAATTCTTAGAATTATTTTCAGATAAACCTTTCCTGTTTTACCAGGATCAAAATATAGTCTATTGAATATATTCAGTGAGATTCTTCAAAATGTATGCTTAAACTTAAAATTGAAAATAACGTCTCTCATTTTGTAGAGTTTTGTTCATGTGATTTTGTAATGAGATGAACAAGTTTTAAAAGACCTAGGTTTTCAGGTAGTTAACATATCATGACTGTATTTCCCTATGTTAAAATACATGTATGTATTTGTATATGTATATGTAAATGGATATATGTGTATATATGTGTATATGTATGTGTATACTGTGTGTATGCATATACACACATACACGTATATACATATAATGTAAATTTAATTAGCCTTATGAAAGACAGTAATGTCCTCTCCTGAAGAAATTGAAGTTAAAATTCCCCAAATAATGCTCCTTCTTCTAAGCCAATACATTGACATATAGTCCCAAGTATTTTACAAAACACAACATGTGAATGGGTTAACCCTCTCTAGTTTTCACTACAAAGGAACTAAGCTGTAGAAGGCAATAAAAAGCACATTAACATCATGAATGTCTGTAAAAGAGCAAACTTGCAAAACAAAATGGACATTAAAAGTCACTGTAAGATGGAATTACATATTACGTTCACATTAAACTCCCATAGCTAGCAGCTTTAGTACATCCATTACCGGCATGGGATTTGAGTGAAAATGGGGTGGTAGTGGTGGAGCATTAGAGCCAAGTGATTTTCATTAGAGTTGATCGATCCATGTTATCACACTGGATATCAAAGAAATGAATTTGAATCATAACGTACTGTTAACATAGAAAGTTTGTACATTTCTGAGTAGGTTTCTATATCATAAGGGAGATCACTTTTCTCCCTAAGTAGTTCCAATCTAATCCAATGCATCAAGCATTTATTAAGCATGGACAATAAGCATCATACTGTACTAGTCAGTAGGGTGTAGCAGCAAGTACCCTAGCATACCCAGGATGGCTGCTAGCACAGGTTCTTTGATCTGCTTTTCTATAGGAAAGCAATTCAAAAAAGGGTTAACAATCTTACTTTAATCAAACAAACATATATCATTTACCTAGTTCAGGGGGAAAAGTCAGCACCCTGAACTTCAGAAAATACAAACAGAAGTTATAAGCAGACAAAAAATAAAGAGAAAATAACACGATTTAACACATCAAAAGACGCGGTTTCTAACTGTCTGACTATTACCAGAGAGAGAAGCACCAACGTGTGGGTTTTCAAAGTTGGGGGCTCAACAGATGCCCAGAGTCTCATCTGGCCAAATCACACAACTCTTCCCATGAGTGAGCCCCAAAGCAAAACCTCACCTCAGAGTCTATATAGCCTTCTCCAGGGTCAGAGAACATCACAAAACTCATGACCTACTGCCTGATTAAAAAGCAACAACATGGAGGAGTTCCTGAAAAATAAGTCTCCTCTAAGAAAGCTTCTACTGTTGGGCTCTGCTTCACCCTTCAGCAAATTTCTCCCACCATAGACTCCATGTGACCACCTTCAGCCTATTAGGGGCCAGAGTATATTTTTAAATCAGGGAAGGTCCTCAAATTCACTTAGACTTATTAAGGGGCAAGGAAGATCTTCAAAAAGAAAAGAAAAGAAACAGAAAGAAAAGCAAAAAAGAATTAGTGCATGGTCTCAAGGAATTTACATTCTTTTGTAGGGATATAGGGCATGTAAAACAGAGAAGTATACACATAACAAGTGACAATGTGGTTTATTGTCTAGAAAGCTGGCATCAGAAATGGAATGACCTCCAAGGAAATTTTGCCTTTGAGACATAATTACTGTGTGACATTAGGTGAGTCACTTAACTTTTCCATGTCTTATGGAACTATCTTAAGTCCTCATACTAAAGAACAGTTAGAATTTAAGTTGCTAACTATGGACATGGCACTTTCCCTCACTCAGCCTCAGTTTTCTTATCTGTATTATGGGTATAATAAAAACTGTATTATCTACTACCACTAAATAAGATAATGTATTTATAGCTCTTTTAAAAACCTTTTATCATGTAAATATCATTTTTAACAATTAAGAATTTTTTAAATAACAATTCAAAACATCTAAAATTGTAATGGATTTTCTCAGGTAGTGTGGTCTTTCCCCAAACTGAAGTTCTCCAGTTAAAAGGCTGAATGACCATTTGCTGGGTATAATTTGGGGACGATTATTGTTCAGGTATAATTCAATAATATTTCTGGAATCTTTTTTTTTTTTGATTGGTCATTAGGTTGATGCAGAATGACACTGATATAATTTCTTGTGCTCTCTTTGAATATTTAAACAATTGGAACTTGGTTCCCCAATAACTCAACAAAAATATGAAGTACTAGTATGTCTCTTTGGGAATATATACCACCATGCTAATAAATAAAAGAGAGAAATCCAAGCATCTCACCTATTACTATACTACTTTTCTTTGGCAATGTGGATTATTGAAATGGAGAAATCCCAACCAAAACTAAGATAGTAAAGGAATTGTGAGAGCAAGTAGGTGAACTTTATAAATGCAAGTTGTCTGACCCAGATGAACTACACATTAGGGTACTAAAATAAGACTTGATTTATATGTTTGAGTCCTTTTTACTGATTTTTGAAAAGTCATGGAGAATGAGAGGTTCTACAAAATCACAAGACAAATGTCCTACTTATCAAACATGGAAAGATGTTGATGTCTGTAAACCATAATGTAGTGAATTGTACCTCAATTCCTAGCAAAATTCTTAAATTTATTGTTGAAGGAGTTATTCTTGCACCTTTAAAAGAGTTAGGAAGAGTTAGCATGATTTTATCAAGAACAAATAATGGTAGATTAGCCACATTTATTTTATTGACAGGGTTACTAAACTGGTTTATTTATTCACTAGATCATTTATTAATTATATCATAATAGTGTTATTAAAATACCTATAATACACACACGTGTCTGTGTGCATGTGTGTTTGTATATGTGTGTTCCATGATGTGGATCAAAGCTTATTTGATGTAATTATCAAATATAAAGATAACAGCAATGTGGTAGGTGAAACCAAATCATTAAACATTAAACAACATGATCTGACAACAAAAATATTGAAATCAGCCTATAAGATGCAATTTAATAGGGATTGATATCATATACAACATTTGAGTTTAAAATATAAAAATATAAACTTCACTATTATGACATTTGAGTAGATAATTAGCAGTTCATAAAGGTAGGGGAAAAAGATTTGGGGTTTTTAATGAATTGTAAGCTCACATGGTCACAGAATCACAGAAGGTTAGAATTGGAAGGGAAGACAGAAGCCACCTAGTCTGAAAATTATGAAGAGCAAGTCCCTCTACAGTAATATTTTGACAAGTAATCACCCAGTTATTACTCAATGACCTCCAATAAACAGCGATCAATGGCCATCTAAGCTATTATTTCCTGCCACAATGAGGAAACAATAAACAGCCAGCAGGTGGGGTAAAAGTTATGCAAAGCACAAAGTGTCACATAAACCCTGCTAGGGATAAATAAGTTTCTAACTCTAAGAGAAAGAGAACCAGAAACTTCCACTGGATTTTATTCTGGTTAGGACCCTGAACTTGCTTCCAATATTCCAAGACTAATAACCCAAGTATGTTCAGACTCCGGAGATCTGTTTATCTGTGAAAGGGAATAAAAGAGTGAGGAAGAAAGCCGGAGCTATGAGACAGAAGGTATAAGATAAAGACTTAAAGACTAAAATCCAGGTGAGAAACTCTAAGTAAAACCTATCTTGTAAGCAGGGACCAACAGAAAGGTTTTTAAAGACAGGAAGAAAAAATTCAGAGAGATAAGAGTATCTGGACAAGTATACTCCATGATGGTGTATGAAGTTTATGGGGTGTTTAGGGAGGACTAGAATCTTCAGGGTCTTGCTGAGCCTCTTTCAGTTATGCTTATCAAACTTTGGTGTCTGTCTGTCACCTAACTCTTGCCTGTGGCTCCAAGAAGCTGTAGCATGTGTAGTGGCCACACCATGGTAAAAACTGTCTCAGCAGATGAGCTAAACCAGATTGAGGGTAAGTATCAGGCTTCAAATCCATTGGTGAGTTACAGGGATATCTACCCTAAGCATGTGAAGACTGCTCCCAGTAGAATAGGAGGATGAGAACAATTTATTCTAATGGCTGTGAAGCGGGAGCCATGAAGCACTTAGAGCTTTTAAGACAGTGAAGCTTCGAAGGTCATTCACTGCATCACAGGTCATCTCCAGTCATCTTGACTTTTGTTCTGCCACTGGACTTTGATGACTCTGGCACAGACAGTGAACCTGAAAACTTTATATAATTCTGCCTCACAAATCCAATTCATACTCAAGTCAAGGCATCATCTGAGATATCATCAGTCCTCTTTGGAAATGAAAGATGAACAACAGTATTAAGGAAAATGAACCAAAATTATGTTGTGAAAAAGAGAATACTGAAAACTATCCAGAGAACATTAAATAATCATAAGATACTTTAGTGTTTTCTTTCAATTACTATTTTACTCTGGTTCTAGGATATCAGGGAAATTTTCCTTGAAAATTTCTTGAAAGATGATGTTCAGGGTCTTTTTCTTTTATTCATCATGGTTTTCAGGTAGTCCAATAATTTCTGAATTATCTTTCCTGGATCTGTTTTCCAGGTTAGTTATTTTTGCAATGACCTATTTTACATTTTCTTCCATTTTTCATTCTTTTGGTTTTGTTTGATTCTTGGTGTTTCATAGAGTTGTTAGATTTCACTTGCCCAATTCTAATTTTTTAAGGAATTAATTTCTTCAGTTAGCTTTTATACCTCCTTTCCTAACTGTCCAACCCTACCTTTCCAAGAGTTTTCTTCAGGGGATTTTTCTACCTTTATTTTTTTCCATTTGGCCAATTTTACTTTTTAAGGAGTTTTTTTTTTTAGTGAATTTTTGTACATCTTTTTCCATTTTTTGCACTTCCTTTACCAAACTGTGGACTCTTTTTTTTCATAATTCTCTTGTATAATTCTATTTTTTCCCAATTTTTCTTCTACCTCTCCAATTTGATTTTTTAAATCCTTTTTTGAGTTCTTCCAGAAGGCCTTTTCAGACCTGAGACCTATTTATGTTTCTTTTTGACGCTTCACGTGTAGATGTTTTAACATTGTTGTGCTCTTCTGAGTTTGTATTTTGATCTTCCCTCTCACCATAGTAGCTTTCTATGGTCACAGCTTTTCTTTTTCCTTATTTTCCAACCTATTCTGTGATTTTTAAGGTTGAGCTCTACTCCTGGGACCAGGGGACACTGTCCCATGCTTCTTGAGCTGGGGACAGGACCCTGATCACTAGCTTACTGCACCAGAGCATCAGTGCTGGTAACTCACATGTTGTGCTAGAACTGGTGGCTTGCCTGCTGTGCTGGAGTTGCCTAGCCTCGTGCCTGCCAGGCCTGGTTATTAGCCTTCTGCATCATGATTGGAGGCTTCACAGCTAGACTGCTGTGCCAGACTGTGCTAGACTGACTGGTGGCCTGCTTAGCCAGGTCCATAGGGCCTCAAGTGCTGATCTGTACTGAGACTAGGGGCCTCCTACTGGCCTGCCAGACATTGCCTGTGCTAGGTTGCCTTCCCCTTTTGTATAAATGAAATAGACCTTCCCCGCAATCCTAAGTTATCTTGGACTGGGAAATTGTTTCACCTGTACTTTTGTAGGTTCTATCACTACAGAATTTCTTTTGAGGCTGGCTTTGAAATTTTTTGAGGTAAATTGGGGAGAGTTCAGACAAATTTCTGACTTTTCTCCACCATATTGGCTCTGCCTCCTATGACTTTCAAAAGAAAAATAAAAGTCTTTTGGGTTGGTGTGCATTTGGTATTTGGTGGGCCGGCCCACATGGTGGAATACCTTCATGAGTCCTAGAATGAAGCTCTCATGTTTTCCCAGCCATCAGCAGAGTGAAGCAGGTTTGTGTGTTTGTTCCCATGCTCTTTAGCATGATGTTTTCTATGATGTTAGATGTTTTCAACGAGAACAAAAACACCATCAAGATCACCTTCCACACTGATAGTATATTTATTCACTAGAAAACACTATGCAAGACAAGACCAAAGTGAAGGGGGAGTTGATAAGTGACTTTTTGTTTGCAGTGATTATGTACTCAATAGAGCCCCTGAGGTCAAGATGTAATAATATATGAATTAATTATCTGCTGCTGTGCTAATTTTGGCCTGACAAAACAAGAAAACAGAGGTTCTCCACCAGTCAGCAAAAAAATTATCCCTACATATGGAACCATTGGTCACAGTGATTGGAGAAATTTTGAATGCTATGGATATGTCCACTTACCTTGGCAGTACACTTGTCAAGGTTGTCCATATAAATGATAAGGATGATGCATGTATTGCCAGAGGTAGTTTGGCATTTAGGAAGCTTTGAAAGAACATGCAAATTCCCTAATCTTCTGGAGTTTAAAAGGTCCTGAAATGATTAAGTGAAATAAGGAAATGCAGACATTATCCCACTCGTAAAAAAAAAAAAGAAGAGGTTTAAGATGAAAGGGACATCATAATATAGAGCATTTTTTTCAAAGGACACAGTGGAAGAGATGTGCAGATTTTGAATGAGACCTTGAAAAGATAAGTTTGAGTTGGAGAGGAATAAGGGAAGCCAGGGATTCTATTGGAGAATGGCATATGTTCATCAACAGACAGGGTTTTAGTATCATTGCTAAAGGAAGAGTTTGAGAGGGGTAGTAGTATATTAATCAATAAGTGAATGAATGTAACCAGAGTATCAGTGGATGGGGAGAAAGCTGGTAAAGAAGGCCAGAGATTTGACCATTGCAAACCACTCCTTTAATCCTGCTCTTATGGCAGATGCTGCTGTATTCAATGTAGCCCTGAGACACCAGGGCTGAGTAGAAAGGAATTAGGGGAGGAATAGTCCAAGGAGAATGAAAGTCAAATCAGGACACTGTTTATAGTATGTAGGTGATTCCTGTTTTATAGATGAGAACCTGAACTTCAAGGAGTATAAATAACTTGACCAAATTAGCATATCTATTGAGTGTCATCAAGTTTGAGATTCCAACTCTAAAATCTTGATTCCAGGGATAAAATCATTTAAATTATGCCACACTATTGTTGAGGTTTATGGTTTTAGGGGTGCTCAAGATCCCAAAATATCAACATGCCAGGGCCCGTTGAATGAATTTGACTCAAGTCTTCTCTCAGTCAAAGTAAAGCAAAGTTAATTAAAGATTCACTACAATGGGTAGACTCTTAAGGAGCCTAAGTATTTGTGAAACTTGTATTGAATAATCTGAGACAGGGTAAATCTGTGCTAGACTAATCTGAGCCCCTTCGTGGAGGCAAGATGGATCTTACATACAGAAAGACTGTGGGAAGGATCTAGGGATAGTCTAGAGGAAAGGTTTGGGGAGAGTCTTGAGGAGGAGTCTAAGGAGGATTTTGAGGAACTACAGTTAGACTCCAGGAATGGGATTAAAGGTAGGAAATAGATAAAGGCTACCTGGAGATGACAGATAATGGAGGGCTAGGCTAATTCAAGGGAAACAGGTTTGAGTATAGATATTTTGATAGGATCAAGGGTGGGAAGTAGCTGGACAATGTAGGGCTAGGCTAGGTTAAGAGTAACAGAGATTTGGGCATAGCCACGATGAAAGGCTTATGGTGTCAGGCAAATGCCTCATCAAGTGGGAAGATTCAGACTTCAAGGGGTTTCCCAGAGCCTGTACCCCATCACTATCATAAGGTTTGTTTGTTTGTTTTTAATTTTAATAGTATTTTGTTGTTTTTTAAAATTACATGTAAAGATAATTTTAATATCATTTTTTAAAATAGAATTTTGAGTTCCAAATGTTCTCCCTCCCTTTCTTCTTTCCTCATTCCCTAAGATAGTAAGCAAATTGATATAGCTTACATATGCAAAATATATTTATAAATTAATCATGTTTGTTACAAGGTATTGAGTTATACTATTTTGACCTACAAGTTAATGTGAAAGCAGGATGTCGAGCATTAGACAGTTAGAAGTTGGATTTAGATTTCTTTCTTTTCTTTCCAACCATTCTATGAAACATAATTTCTTTCTCAATTCATATAAACCTCTCAAGCTTTTCTTGTAGAAATATAGAGAGATTCAAGTGACTTTGTCAAAGGTTTGGAACAAGTTGAATAGCAAGACCCAAAGAGTACTCAGTAATGGTTTTGTGTCAGTTCTGAAAAGCTTTCTAGTGAACCACCTCAGGGGATCTGTTGTTGATCCTGATAATTTTATCAGCAGCATTTTATGATGTGAGCAAAAGAATAGATGAACTTCCAAATGTATATTATAGGCTAGATTTTTAGCCCGAAATCTTTGGAAAAAAAGAGATATATCCTATATGGAATGGGTAATCCAAATAACAGTGGAGGAAGACATGTGTGTAAATAACCTGTGTAAAAAAAATGACACATAGGATAGTATTGTTATTAGGTCTTTCTCAAAGAGGACCATGAGGATTATGATACAGGGAATGTGATGTCATGATTTGCAAGTGAATTGGATTTAAGTGAGGCAGGGCTGTGTAACCAATGTCACCAATGTCACTCTCTTCTCCAGAGTCATCTGGGTACCAGTGGCAAGATATAGATCAGGATAACTGGAGATGGTCCAAGATACAGTGGTAAATCTTGGACATTTCAAGTTAAGATCTTTCTCAGGTCTCAATTGCTCTGAGGTAATATGCATTCAGTGATTAAGGCTAAGTAAGAATGAGGCTAAGAAAGTCCTCTTTTACTTAGTCAAAAACAAAACAAAACAATCAAATGAAAAACAGAAACAACAGTCTGGGAGGGGAAGACCCTCAGGGTTTCTTGTCAAAGCAAAAACAATTGCTATTTATTTCAACCATCAGAACCCAAATAATGACCAAATGAGACGTCAGCAGAGGCTTAGTGTTGACCAATTAATGAGAGTCAGAGTGACTGGTGTTCAAGGCATGATCCTCAAGAAGAAATCTAGCCCATAAACCCCAATATATGTGGAGAGATTTAAGCTATCTTAATATATATTCCTTTGGATAGAGCATTCACATGTAAGGGTGTGATTCCCTATGTGGACAGACAGAGAGGAGGGAGGAAGAGAAGGAAGGGAGGAGGGAAGGAAGAAGGAAGGAAAGAAGAAGAGAGGAAGAGTGGAGGAAAAATCATGACAGGTAAGAAAACTGGAAAAGTATGAAGTTTCCAAGCTGTGAATGACTTTAAATGACAGAGAATATTACATTTCATCCCAGAAGTAATGGAGAGATATTGAAGTTTATAAAGCATATCTATGGGACTGGAGATGGGGAACAATGGTGGCATTGCACAGTCACAACTGCATGTTAGGAAAATCCCTTTTGCTACAACAAAGTTGATTGAAGTGGTGAGAGACTTGAGACAGAGAAATTAATTAAAAGGCATTGTAATAGTAATAATAGGAATTATTGTAATAATCTAAGAATCACAATTTAGTAAACCATTGACAAGGTGAAGCACAACTAGAAAAGGATAGATAAGATGTTAAGGGACCTGATACTCATGTTAAACCACAATTGGGCAAAGATTCCTATAACATAGAGAAATTTAGTGAAGAAGGAAGTACTTGAGAGGGAAGGGAGTATGGTACTTTCTTTAACTATTTATGGTAACTCATCATATAGAAGTGGCCTTAGTCACATTGGTTAAATGTTTCCAATTTGCCACGTACTGTTTAGCACTTCACAAATATTTTATTTAGTCCTCACAATAGCCTTCTGAGGAAGATGTTATTATCATCCCTGTTCTAGAATTGAGGAAACAGAAGAGGAGGAGGAAGTAGAGGAGAAGGAAGGGATGGAGTAGAGGTAAAAGGATTAAGGGAAGGGGAAGAGGAACAGGTGGTGGTGGTGGTGGTGTGTCAGCCACTCCACTAAGTGCTTTCCAAATATTATGTCATTTGAGCTTCACGATATCTCAGGAAGGTGAGTGCTATTATTGCCTCCATTTTAAAGAGGAAAAACCTGAGAAAGAGAGTAGACTTGCCCAAGGTCACCCATTTAACAAGCATCTGAGCCCAGATTTGTACTTAAGTCTTCTGATTCAGATACTGTGCCTCAGGGCAAAATAAGGAATAATTAAAACAATTAGAACTGTACTTTTGAAGTTGAATGTGTTGTCTTTTAAGAATATATGTTCCTTTTAGTGGAAATTAATTTCGCTTGGGTATTTCAACACCTTGAGACAATTACTTAGCAGAGGGTCTTTCTATTCATAAAAGGTTTGATTACTGTGGGTGGTTTCTAAGGAAACTGTGAACTTCAAGAGTCTGCAAACCTTTGGTGATCAATGTACATGAAAATTAGAAATTATAGCGGGTAAGCCAAGGGCCGAAGACTCATGCCAGGAAACTTCCATATTAATGTGACAAGACAATAAGGACTTCATAAGAAAATAAAGAGAAAGTATGATCAGAGAGATAGGAAGCAAACAAGAAATGCCTGTTTTTCTACAGCTCAAGGAGGAAGGATTATATAGTAGAAATTTTTTTAATAGTGTTGATTTTTTAATTCCTAAGCCTTTCATTGAGTTATTTAAAAGCTAATACCAAAAAAGACTTGAAATACAGCCAGTTGAACCAATAAATGCTAAAGACTTCTCAGCTTGTTTTTAACCAACTGTTCATATTAATTTGTGGCCAAAAGAAAAACAACAACAACTACAACCCTCTCTTACATCTTATGCATTTTACCCTTTAGACAAATGACTGAGTTATATTGTGAATTCATGGGGAAGCAGTATCTTGAGTTAATCTCCAATGCCCCTATCTTAACAGTAAGGGACTTTATTTGGTTCATGTAAAGCAGAGTTATGATATTATTTTTTTTGGAGAAGCAAATAGTTGAGATAATAGCATAGATAGATAAATAGATAGACAAACAGATAGATAGATATTAGTAAATATATTAAAATGAGTATTATAAAAAAATGAATAATGTGCACTTAAATTATGTCTTTTACTACTCACCAAATAAGTGGCTGAGAAATCCAGTTTGTTTCCATTTTTAAAGTTTGAATTAGAATTATTTTGATATTTCAATGGATTTATCACCAAATAGATATGAATTCTCCCTCTAATACTGAAGATTTCAATTCTTTTATGATTCTCTTAACCTAGGCCACTCTTGTCAATGAACTTCCACATATCATGAATAGAAGTTTCCAACCAATGTACAACAACTGCTTGCAAGTAGTGATGAGTTAGAAACAAGAATAATTAAGATGGTCCCTTTTTTCTTTTTTCAATTTTTAAAATTTTTTGTTGTTCTTTTTTTCCTTTATATGTTGACTTTTAGTTTTCAACATTCATTTCCACAAGATTTTGAGTTACAAATTTTCTCCCCATCTTTCCCCTGCCCCCACCCCAAGATGGCATATAGTCTAATTACACCTTTCCCCAGTCTGTCCTCCCTTCTATCATTTCCCCATCACCTTGCCCCTTTCTTGTAGGGCAAGATAGATTTCTATACCCATCGCCTATATATCTTATTTCCCAGTTGCGCGGAAAAACAATTTTTAATATTTGTTTTTAAAACTTTGCATTCCAAATTCTGTCCCTTCCACCCTCCCCACCCCCACCCCTCATTGAGAAGGCAAGTGATTCAGTATAAATTATATCTGTCTAGTTATGCACAACACTTTCAAGGCATTCTTTTCCTCATTGGCTTTTTTGGACTTCTTTTGCCATTTGACTTACTCTACTATTTAAGGTGTTATTTTCTTCAGTATTGTTTTCGGGGTCTCCTTTTGCAAGTTGTTGACTCATTTTTCATGATTTTCTTGTATCATCCTCATTTCTCTTCCCAATTTTTCCTCTTCTTCTCTTACTTGATTTTCAAAATCCTTTATGATCTTTTCCATGATCTGTGACCAATTCATATTTTTCTTGGAGGCTTCAGATGTAGAAGGTTTGCTTTTGTTGTCTTCCTCTCATTAGAAGTTCTGATCTTCTTGGTCACCAAAGTAAGATTCCGTAATCTGAGGGATTTTTTGTTTTGTTTTGTTTTTCATGCTTTTCATGCATTTTCCAAATTTAATATTTGACTTTCTAATTCTTTGTCAAGACAGGACTCTACTTCCAGTGGGGGAAGGAGAGGGTGTACTGTCCCAAGCCTCAGGGGTTTTGTGTAGCTCTTTTCAGTGATACTTCTAGGGACCTGTACATTTGTAGCTCTTCTAAGATGGTATGATCCAAGGAGAGGTCTTTACTCCTTTCCTGGCCTGTGCTACTGTTAATGAGTGACCACAAGCACTCATATCTGGCTTGGAACTGTGATGAGGATTCTCTCTAAACTGCAGCCACAAGTTCTGCCACATAGATGTTCCCCATCACCCCAGGACAGTCGACCATAACTGTAACCCAGATCCAAGCACAGCAAAGCAAGAGAATATTACCTCAGCACTGGCAAATAGATCATTACAATGCCCCTCTGATCAACTGCTCCATCCCCCCTACCATCTTTGGGCCATGATCACCAGAAGCAGTAGCAACTGCTCTTACCAATGCCACTTCCACCACACCGGGGCAGAGGCCAAACTGTGTTCCTCTCTCACCCAGGTCCCACACAGTTTTCCCACTGACCTTCTACTCTGACTTTGACATTTGTGTGTTGGAAACCTCCACAACTGCCAGTGAATCAGTCTATAAGGACTGTTCTAGCCCTATCTGTGCTGGCACAGGTCACATTGGACTGTGTTCTACTCCTAGTCTGGTGTGATAGACCTTTCCTAGCAACCTTCCAGGTTGTCTTGAGCTAGAGATTTGTTTCATTCTGTCATTTTGTGACTTCTGTAGCTCTAGAATTTGTTTAGAGTCATTTTTTTTTTACAGGCATTTGGAGGGGTTTGGAAGAGAGCTAAAGCAAGTCCCTGCTTTTGGTCCACCATATTGGCCCCACCCCCCATGACCCATTTTTTCAAGGAGCTTACATTGGGAGAATAAATAAATAACTAACTAGAGGAATAGGAAAAATTCTTAAGAAGCTTTTTTTTGTGTGTATGCTTCAAACCAAAGTCTGCGAATTTGCAACTTCTAATAATTTCTCCCTGGTTATTTGTCTGTACCCAAATAAAGCAAAGTAACTCTTCTACATGAAAGTTCCTCAAATAATTGAGGATGGCTATGATGTTTTCATGGAACCTTTAATTATCTAGGGTACCATAGACATTTCCATTCAGTAATCTTCAAATGGTTTGAGCTTATAGAGCTCTTTATGAATCCTATTGTCCACTTCTGGATATTCTTCTTCTAAAGTCCTGATGAGTCCAAACAGAGATCTGATACCTTCTGATCACATCCTTGTCACCAAATGTATCATCAAGGCAATATTCACAGCATTGACGATGACCATGAATATGCCAGAATAATTCTGAATTGCAAAATATAACAGACTCTCCATAGAGAAGACAGAAGGAAAACATTTATTCAGACACCAGAAAACCAAACCCCAACACCAAAAAAAAACCAAATTCATCATAGCAACAAAGAAATTGATACACAATAACTCTGCAGAGAGTAACACTACCTCAAAGCCTTCCCACAAACACTCATAAACCTAGCTATCTCCTTGCCTTTGTCTTCTCTCCTCCCTCTATTCTAACTACTCTGACTTCCAGCTTCTTCTGGACTGCGCTCCACCCTTACTGTTCTACCCATTCAGCAAGCTCTTCCTACCACAGGCTCCATGTGATTGCATTCAGCCTATTAAGGGGCAGGGAAGGTCTTCAAATTACCATTACCATTACATTTGCCTTGCCATGGATCAAGGGAATGTGGACATTTTAATCATTGTTGTTAAGAATAATTATAAATCATTTTATATAGTGGTTAGTCCAATTAAAGCTCCACCAGCAATATATTGTGCTTGTCAAACTGCAGTTCCTCCAGCATTAACTATTTCCATCTTTTTCTTTTCTTTTTGAAAATTTGCGCTTTGTAAGTTGAAATTTTGGAATTCTGATTTTATTGATTTAAGGCAAATTTTCATATGTTTTTACAGATATCCCTTTGAGAAACAGTCATTGTGCCTTTTTATCACTTATCCATTATCAATGGCTCAGTCATTGATTTGTATTTATTCCCTATGTATTTCCTATATGACTGTAATGGTAATATAACTTGAATTAGAAGACCCCTTTTTGTATTGGCAAGTAAGCAGGTACTTAGCACCTTGTTTCAAATTAAGCAAAGGTAGCAGGTACTTAGCACTTAGGAATTGATTAAGCCTCTATTAGAGAAACAGAAGGTATAAACTTCTGTTCCCTGTTACTGATGTAACAGGAAGGGGTTGGCTGAAACAGGAAGCTAATGCTGTATGTATATAAGGAAAAGCCCCAGGGAGGGATAGTCAGAATTTCTTGGGACAGGAATGTGGAGACTGAACAGCTGCTGGTGAGAATTGAGAACTGAGTCAGGTCTTGGAGCAAGACTTGTGGAGGATGAAGAGGAGCCAAGGAGCCTGAGGAGAAGCCCAGGAGCTCAGGAGCCCAGGGGCCCAGGAGGTACTTCCCATCCCCCGCAGGCTAGATAAGGTGATTCTGATTTTTTGAATGGGCTGCAGAAGACTGAGGAAACATGACAAGGATGCTAAGATTTTGTCTGTTTGTGGCTTGGGTGATCCTTGAATTCTTGGGAACAGGAATTGTGAAGGATTTGAGATGGACTGGACACTGTGAGTTCCAATACAGAGCAGGAACTGCCCAGAGAACTGGACAAGGACCTGGAAGCTGTCTGCCTCTGAATCCAGGTGATTATTTGGTGGATTCAGATAGGAGCTTGGACCATGGAATGGGATCCAGGGAATCTGAGAGACCATCTTGAGTCAAGCTGAAAGAAGACTTTACTTGGATACTATATACTGATTGAGGAATTTTAAATTTACTGGTGACCTAGGGGTGGAGGATCTGTGTATTTTCTAATGATTGTATTTAGTGATTAATGATACTTAGTAATTGATTGCTGAATAAGGGACTGATTGAGTTAACTTAGTGTGCCCCATGAGTGGAAGACTTTGACTATTGTACTTTGAGATGACTGAATGACTGAGTCAGGAGGTAAACCTCCTTAGGGATGATTGAACTAGATGATGGTTCTTTGTTCAAAACTTTGTGGCCACTATGGTGGAAACTATGTGGCCATTTTAAGCTGTTGTGAACGCTATATTGTGATTTTCTGTGATAAGTTACAATATTGTGAATGCTGTACCTTGATTTTCTGTGAATATTTTGCTTTGATTTGTTGTGGAATAAATAGATTGTTCACTATACTGTGTAATCAGAACCTTAAAAGCTGTTCACAGTAGCATTCTTCTGGAAAGCTGCTCGTGCATAGCATTACAATGATGAGGAGAGAAAAGTTGCATTTTTCCTCCATTTGGAGTAACCTGCCCTCAGTAGCATAGCTGATTGATGTGACTATAACCAGAGACTGTTTTCAGGGAAAGGGTTTTTGGGGCTATGAATAAGCCTATATAAATTTGTCATATAATATGTCACATATCCATGTGGAGCAATGTATTCCAAACCAAAATAAAATATCTAATTTTCCTTTTATTTAGAATTCCAAGTTTCATCCAAATACATATGTAGAAGAAATACAAATACAAAGGCCAAAACAACAGGAAAAGAAAACACTTCTCTTCATGATACTGCCATGCCACCACTTTAACACTATACTTTTACAATATTCACTCTCACATTTGTTATTGCCAAGTCCTGATTATCTCAATTCTTTTTAAAATTTTAAACAAATACTAAAACTTAAATACATAATAAAAAAGAGAAATATTATAAAGTTAAACATAAAATAAGAATAAGAATATCATGTACATAGTGGAACATAGGAGAAGATTCAAAATATATAGCAATAATTTATCATTTCAAGAAAGCCTATAAATTAAATACTGTGCATCATGTTGAAAGCTGCCCATCTTTGCTTCCTTGTATGTTATTTCTTTTTGTTATCTGCAGTACACTTTTTACTTTGTTCTTTTTTCCCCTCTTCCTCCTCCCTACTCACTACCTTAAGGCTACAATTGAGCATGGGTATACTGAAATATACATACACATATACATATACGTGTGTGTGTGTGTGTGTGTGTGTGTGTGTGTGTGT
>CM053586.1:52208357-52262463 GCA_028646515.1 Pseudochirops corinnae
TTCCCTCTCTGGTAACTGACTAGGTAACTGATGTAATGATCAGACGCTGGAAGCCGTCTGCTGACCTGTTTTTCTGTTTGTTTGTAACTTCTGTTTGTATTCTCTGAAGTTCAGGGGGCTGACTTTTCCCCCTGAACTAGGTAAATGATATATGTTTGAATGATTAAAGTGAAACCATTAACCCATTTGGAGTTGCTTTCCTTTAGAAAAGCAGATCTAAGAACCTGTGCTAGTAGCCGCCCTAGGCATGCTAGGGTGCTTGCTGTTACACACAATTAGTAATCTTAATTGTGAATGGCATGAACTCTCCCATAAAATGGGAGCCGAGAGCAGAGTGGATCAAAAACCAGAAGCCTACAATATGTTGTTTAAAAGAAATATACTTGAAACAGAGAAACATATACAGAATAAAGATAAGGGACTAGAGCAGAATTTACTGTGCATCAGCTGAAGTTTAAAAAAGCAGGGGTAGCAATCCTAATCTCAGGCAAAGCAAAAGCAAAAACAGACCTAATTAAAAGAGATAAGGAAGGAAACTATGTATCGCTAAAAAGGTACCATAGATAATGCAATTATAACAATATTATACATGTATTCACTAAACGGTATAGCACCCAAATTATTATTATTTTTTTTTTTTTTTGCTTTTTTTGGAGAGCAATTAAGGTTAAGTGATTTGCCCAAAGTCACACGGCTAGTTTTTGTGTTAAGTGTCTGAGGCTGTATTTGAACTCAGGTCCTCCTGATTCCAGGGCTGTTGCTCTATTCACCGTGCCACCTAGCCACCCCCATCCAAATTCTTAAAGGAGAAGTTAAGTGAATTACAAGTTCATGACCGAACAAAAAATAGAGTATTACAAAATGTAAAATACATAATTTTGATTATATTAACAAAACTAATATAAGCAAGATTAGAAGGAAAGCAGAATCCTGGGAAACAATCTTCATAGCAAGTGTCTGATAAAGGAATAATTTCTCAAATAGATAGAGAACTGAATTTACAAGCATGTAAGCCATTGGCCAATTGATAAATGGTCAAATGATATGAATAAGCAGTTTTCAGATGAAGAAATCAAAGTTATCTCTAGGCAAATAAAGAAGCATTCTAAATCATTTTTAATTAGAAAATTTCAATTAAAACAACTCTAAGTTACTACCTAACACCTATCAAATTGGCTAATATGACAGAAAAGGAAAACAATCAATGTTGGAAAGTATATGGTGGAATTGGGACACTAATGCATTATTGGTGGAGTTGTCAACTGATCTAACCATTCTGGAGAGCAATTTAGAACTATGCCCAAAAGGCAAGCAAACTGTTGATAGCCTTTGGTTCAGCAATATTACTACTATAAGGTCTGTAACCCAAAGAGATCATTAAAAAAAAAGGGAAAAGGACCTATATGAGCCAATACATACATACATACATATCTACACATGTATATACACACAAATACATACATATATACACACACATATACACACACACATATATATACTCACACACATACATACATAAATATATATATAATCATTTAATATCATTTTTGGACCTTAGTAAGAGCCAGAACCTGAACTAATCAACCAGACGAAGAGCCTGAACCTAGCAGCTTCTTTGTTCTCTGAGTAAACTCAAAGGATACCTCTTCCTATGTCAACAAAGTCAGACGTGGCTAACTTTATGTCCATTAGGGATGAGACCCTTGACCTGAGACACTATGTTGAGTAAAGAGACTTTTTCTTATATTAATATTTTTTGGACATATACTATGTTATGTCATGTTAATGGTAAAGAAAACACATATAGCCTGTGTTATAATTTCAACTGACAGTTTGTCAAACTCTCTTATTATACTTACCACTTATTCAATTAAGAAAACTCTTTTCTCATACCATGATTAAACATTTATAGAGATCATAAATTTGGGTGACACAGTCAACCTGAATTGGGATGGTTCTAAAATGTATTTAAGCCTTCTCATTCTTTTGTTTAAGCAGGCAGATTTTATCTGTCTCCATACATGTACATATTTGACTAACTTTAAGGCAATAAATCATATAAATATATATCACCTACCCTGTTTGCCTCCTTTAAGCAAACTTTACATTTAAAGCAGTTCTTTTCATGGTGACAAAATATTGGAAATTGAGGGAATTCCCATCAACTGGAGATTGACTGAATGTGCTGTGGTATATGAATGTAATGGAATACTATTGTGCAATAAAAAAATACGATGAACTGAAAGATTTCAGAAAAACCTGGAAAGACTTGTATGAATTTCTGCAAAGTGAAATGAATAGAACCAGGATAACATTGTACACAGTATCAGCAATATGGTGTGCTGATCAACTATGAATGACTCAGCTCTTTTCAACAGCAAGATGATCCAACACAAGAACAAAGGACTCAGGAAGGAAAATTCAATCCATATCTAGAAAAAAAAAGTCATGATGGACTCAATGTAGATGGATGCATACTTTTTTTCCATTTACTTTATCTTTTTTCATGTTTTTTTTTCTTTTGATCTGTTTCTCTTTCGCAACTGTAACTTATATGGAAAATATTCTACATAATATCACATGTATAACATATCAAATTGCTTACCATTTTAGGAAAAAGGGAAAGGGTTGGAGGAAGGAAGAAAAATTTAGAACTCAAAATCTTGTAAAAATAAATGCTAAAAATTATCTTGACGTGTAATTGGGAAAAAATAAAAACAATTTAAAAAGGAGAGTTTTTGTCTCAATTTACACATTCCACTAATTCTTTTATTAAGAGACTCTTAGGACCTAAGAGTCTCTCTATTGCCAAGGACTTCAAAAGCTATACATCTTGTCCATTCCATACTTGAAAATAAATTGCCTATATAAAAGTATAGACAACATGATCAGTCTGCCTTTGCTTGAAGATCTCTACTGAGGGGCAACCCAAAGCCTCTGGAGGAAACCAGTTCTACTTTCAACAGCTTTAGACAATTTTTCCTTAGATTGAGTATAAATTTGCCTCTGAAATTTCCAACTATCTTGATTTTCCCCCTCGAGGCCAGTAGCAACAGAGGTACTCTACCTAAGGTTCCTGAAAACCTTGAGTAGGAGGAGATAAAACAGGCCTGGTACTGACAAAATGGGTTCAAAGAACTCGTCTACACATTATTTCACTTCATCTAAGGACAATAAAAGATTTTTCACATTTAATCGAAGATCTCTTGATTGATACGTACTCTTGCCTAGTTAAAGTATACAAATTAAAGAAAGAGGAGAAAAAGCATTTGTCTCCACCCTAAACATATAATTATAGCGTTGTCTTCAGAGTAGAGAAGAGGGGTTTAAATCTTCTTTCTCATACTTAGAGTGTGACCCAGGGCAAGTCATTAGTCTTTTTTTTCTCTCTTCTGTTACCTAGGGGATGTTTGTTAAGTTGAACTGATAGCCAATGACAGAAACCAGAGATGCTTCAATAAAAAATGATGCTTCACATTTACGTGGCCTTCTGGATAGGTATGGAGGCAAATGAATGACCCTTTGAGTTAAAAGCTCTTTTATAACACCTGGGGTGGGGGGATAGCAGGTGATCCTACCAGGATTTTTTTATTAGACGGTGTAGGTAGGAAGAGTGGCATGGTGGAAAGAATGCTTAATCTTACGGAGGAAATGCGTGATGTGAGTTTGAAGGAAGTATCTTCTCCCCAGGAAAAAAAAAATAAACCTTAGAGGCCAAAGAAAGGTAGTTACAGGATTGTATAAATAGACTAGTAGTCTGTATTTTATTCAATAACAGATAAGCCCACTGAAATCATCTACATCAGAATCTTTGTATCTTTTTTGAGATAATTTTCCAGAGGTAACCCAAGAACAGAAGGTTTAAATAGAACTTTTCTCAATTTGAGAAATCATATATATATATATGATATGTATATATCATCTACATCAAAATAAAACTAATTTTTGACAACTTCTGAGACTAAATTTAACAAGTTACAATCTCAAATTTAAGACGTTGTCCCCTCCAAAACATCCTTTGTTTATTACTCAAATTACTCCAAAGAAGGGAAGTAACTACTCACCCACTAGGCTTCTTTTGCTGCCTGGAATATTGATTTAAGACGGTATAAAGCCCTATATCAGTGTGTATCACCCTCTGTTACATAGGCGGTGCTAGCCACCTTGTAATTAATTGCCCATCAGCTGATGCTAATTAAACTTTTTTTCTTCTAGCTTTGCTTCTTGATTGTTTGACCTCTAGTCAAATAGACCAAGGTGGGAGGAATTACTCTTTCAGTGTATAATAGGATCTCCTGCTGGAGAAATTCAACTACAATCCTGAATCAGATGATCCAGGTTCAAATTGTGAATCTGGTACTTATCATCTGACCTAATCAAATAAACTTTTAAAATTTCTGGTTCCTTATCTGTAAAATGAAAGATCTGCATTTAAAGGAATAGAAGACCCCTTTCAGCTCTCCACCTAAGAGCTTTAGGACTTTTCAAAAAGTCCACAATGTTTTTTTGTGTTTGAGTAAGGGTTATTCCAGTGAGCCGGTTTAAACTGTAGTCTGAATAATAGGCTCTTGCTGATTTATCCCAGTGTTTCAACCATCCCCTTTCCTATTTAAAGGAAGAAGTGTTATTATTGTTAAGGTTGTGTAAACACTTGAATTTTAAACCTTGTTTTCATAGCCAGAGCCTCAGGAATACTTAACTTTGGAACCTGTCAACTGCAAATGCAGCTACTGTTTTGCATACCAAAATCACTATGCATGCAGTACCAAAATACCGTCTTAAATTGTCTGAGGTTGTACATATTTACACACTAAATCTCCACAGTTCCAGAACTGTTAAAATGTAGTGAATGAATAATACATTCTTAAATCATGTTCTGTTGTATCAACAGAGGTGTCCACCAAAAACTCAATGATCCAATGCTTGGTATTAGGTCAAATTGAGAAAAGTTCTATTTAAACCTTCTGTTCTTGGGTTACCTCTGGAAAATTATCTCATATAAGATACAAAGTCAGAAAAACAAAAATTAAACTTCCATGGAAAGGTGGCAGTAGATAGAGTATAAGCCCTAGAGTCAGGAAGGCCCAAGTTCCAATTTAGCCTCAGACCCTTGCTGGTTGACCTTAGGTAAGTCACTTAACCTCTGTTTGCCCCAGTTTCTTCATCTGTACAATAGGTGTAATAAATAGCAACTATCTCCCAGGGTTGTTGTGAGCATCAACTGAGATAATATTTATAAAGCACTTAGCACAGTGCCTAGCACAGAGTAGTTACTATGAAAGTGTTAGCTAATATTATCATTGTTGTTGTTACCTTGCGTGAATATATGATAAACCTATGATTTCATCAGAATAAGGATCTCTAAATGTGAGAGTTCCCTGTACCCATGGCAATCAAAACCTTTACTATGACTTAACAAATATCACCTAGGGAGTTGCTTGAAAAATAGAAGACTAATGACTTGCCCTGCTGCTCACTATAAGTGTGAGAAATAATATTTAAATTCAACTCATCCTTATTCTAAACCTAATGCTATAATTATATGTTAAGGGTGGGGAATAAATGTTTTTTTCTCCTCTCACTTTAATTCTCATAACTTAACTAGGTAACAGTATGTCTCAATCAATCAAGAGATTTTAGATTAAGTGTGAAAAACCTTTGAAAATCCTTGGATGAAGTGAAATAATGTGTAGACGAAGTGCTTTGAACCCACATTATTAGTACCAGGCCTGTTATATTTGCTCCCACTCAGGGAGCAGTGGGTAACCGTGGGTTGAATGTCTCCATTCTTTGTCTTTAGCTCAAACTCCCCCCAGCTTTCTCTCCCATTTTAGGGGATTAGTGTCAAGCTCCCCGGGTATCTACTAAACGTTGGGCTGCTCTAGGAATGTTAAATTCACAGATATAGCAAGAATAAATGTACAAATATTTCTCTCAATACACCAGGGGCAAAATCACCACTTCCTCCTACGGAATAGCCTACCCATGGCCTTTGGTTCATCTCCTGACTGACCTCATAAACAGTCAGTAGAAGTGGGAGAGCTGCACTATTTCAATCATGCTATTTATTTGTTCACTCATCTTCCAATCATGCAAAAGTTGTCATGTAATTTGGCCAGTAAATTCTCACCCTCCCTGATGTCAGCAAAGTAAGGACATGGTCAGAGCCCTAAGCCGGAAGGTTACTGTTCTAGGTGGAGAGACCAATTCAGTAAAAGAATAACATACAGGTATCTCAAAGTAAATTAGTGGTGGCATTTTTAATTTCCCTCCAAGATTCTTGATGGGTTTGGGTTTGGGGGTAGGGTGTCTTTGGAGAAAGATTGATGATTGGACAGAGGGTGGGCTTAGCTACTTAACCCTCAAGCCCATTGGCAACAGAAGCTGTTTTCAGCTTCTTGTTAGCTACTGGTTTTGTTTACTCTCACTCTAACTCCCCCTGCCGGTGCTATTCCTGCCCCTGCTGCTGATGAACTTTTACGCTACAGCCTTTGGCAGATTCATCACATCTCCCCTTCTCCTCCTGAGAATGGAAGAAAAGAAGAGGGCAGGGAGTGAAAGAGTTATAGCTCTCCTTGGGCAACATTTCCCCTTCCTGGGACAATTTTACATCCTGGTCCCACAGACTTTCATTTCCCTTGGGATTCTGTATGATATGACTGCACTGTGCTGTTTCATGGAATTGATTTGTTATTTTTCTTCCACCGAATAGGAGGGCTGCCTTCTGGGAAAGCAGGGTCTTCTTATCCCCCTGCACCCTGTCTTTTCATCCCCATGGTCCTACCCCAAGTGATGTGTTAATCTTGGACAGAAGACATCTAAATTGTGTCATGCTGCTGCTGTGCTATCAAAGGAGAGAGAGCAGGGGTTCCTGAGGGACACAGGAAATAAATTCCTGCCTGCTTGCTTCCTATGTAGGAAGTTCATGTGGCTAACTGTCCAAATCTGATATTATACTCACACCAGGTTACTGAGAACACCAGATTCAGGTAGAGGTGTTAAGCTGAACTATTATTTAACTCTTTTCACTTCTAATATTTCCTTTGCCCAAGACTACTGATTAACTTCGTGATCATCTGGTTTAAGGTATGTTCAAGGAAAACTAGTACCCCTGATGTGAAGGCTACTTTTGACCTTTGCTATCCACCTGATCCACCTAACTCTCACCTGTGGCTCCACAAAGTTGTATCATGTAGAGTAGCTACACATTGGTAAACTATTTCAGTGGACAGACAGAACAGATTGAGGCTAAGTGAGGGGTCCCAAAGCCTTTGAGTTAGGGGGGTGTCTACTCAAAGAATATTAAGATTTTCCCCCGATGAAATGGGTGAATGAGAACAATCTGTTCCAATGACCATGAAGGCAGCTGAAGCAAGTGCTATGGAGGGCTTAGACCTTGGTTAGAGATTAGAGACATTGGGGTCATCCACTGAAGTCTTTTTTACTTTGTCTTGATGCTGGACTCCAATGACTCTGCAAGAGAGAGTGAGGCCAACAAGTTAGTGCAACTTTTAAAAAATGTGCCAATTAAATGATACCACCATACCATTTTTACCTATCTCAAAGTCCTGTGGTGACACGCAAGTGATGCAGCAGCAGGTATGGGTAGTCACAACCCTTCACACAGGCCATAGGGTCATTTCATTAGAAACAGCAGTGGCATTCAGCAGCCCCATGGATATCTGAGTAGACTTTTAAGGACTGCACTGTTCATCTCATGGCATGAGGAAAGGGCTAAAAGAAGCTTCCTAAAATTCCCTGCATTACCCAACTCTGGCCTGCTTACTGTGACAGTTGGGAATCCCAATTTGAGGTTGAAACACATACGCATACACACACACACACACACACACAATGTACAAAAACCGTCTGCAAGGATTAATCCACTCACCATTGCCATATGGAATCAGTGCATGCTTATAGAAAATATGAAATTCAATAGACCTGCAAGATAAAGAGCTGTTGTTGCAAGATAGAAGTCCTGAGTGAAACAAGTCTGGCAAATGAAGGCCTGTTTAATGAAGTTGGAGCTGGTTAGACATGTTTTCTGAAGTGGTTGTAGTGAAGGGGAGCACCTTGAAGTTAGCATAGGTTTTATAATCAAAATTAATCTATTCAGCAAGCTTGTGTGCTTACCAAAGAAAGTGAATGACAGGATCATAAAAATGCAATTGCCATTTACAAGAAAGCATCAAGCTGTCATCGTCAGTGTGATTTTAATGAAAGAGTAGGTATAGACTACCATTTATGGCAGGTGGTCCTGTGGAGGAATGGCAATGGAAACAGCAGTAATAATGGCCACTTACTACTGAAGGCTTATGCATCTCGTGACTTTTTCATCACCAACCTTAGCTTCCTTTTACCTAAATGCAATAAAACTTCATGGATACACTCTTGCAGCAAACACTGGTATCTAATAGATTATGTGATTGTAAAGAGAAGAGACAGAATGTGAGAGTAAAGAAGATGATGTATGGTGCAGAGTGTTGGACTGATCATAGACTTATCTTCTCCACGCTAAATATTATAATTCAACAAAAGTGTTGGCCCCAAGACAAGAAGACTAACAGAAGATTTAATGTCAAACAGATTTGTGCTTCTCTGAGTGGGAACAGTTCATTACTAACTAGGAGGGAAAGCTGAGCCAACACTTGGTTGGCAACAAAGGAGCAGAGAAAGAAGCTGGAAGATTTCACAGATTTGATATATAGCACTGCATTTATTCATCTGGGTCAGAACACTTGTAAACATCTAGACTGGTTTGACAAAAACTAGGTGGAAATTCAGAAACTGCTAAATGAAAAATGATAACTCCACAGGGTTCACCAGCAGTATAGTTTATCCATCTCTAAGAAGGAAATGATTAATTGCATCAAAAGTAAAATACAAGAATAACTTACAGAGACAGAAGATTCTTGGATCAGCAAGAAGGCAGGTGAAATTTAGTTTTACATGACAGTAACAATCCAAAGCACTTTCATGATGCCCTGAAGGCTATTTGTGGACCAAAGATTTATGGTGCATCTCAACTAATCAGTGGTGATGGAGCCACATTGCTTAGTGATAAGGACATGATCCTGGAGAGATAGGCTGAATACTTACATAGTGCTCTCAGCAGACCATCACCAATAATGTTAAAGCCATAGATCATATTCTTCAGGTGGATGCCAATCCTCCTGTAGCTGAATTTCCAACTAAAGAAGAGGTTTTGAATTCTATTCAACTCTTCTCATAAGACAAAGTACCTGGTGCTGATTCTATTCCAGCTGAGATTTACAAGACAGAGGATCCACTGCTCATATGAAAGCTCACAAAAATTTTCCAGCTTATAAGACAAGAGGAGGTTATACCCCAAGAATTCAAGGATTCCTCCACTGTCTATCTTTATAAAGGTAAAGGAAATTGATTGTCCTCCAACAATCACAATGGGTGGGTGGGAGTCCTCTTTCTTCATCATTGCTGACAAGATTCTTGCTAAACTCTTCTTTAATAGACTGATCTTTCACCTGGAAGATGGTCTTCTACCTGAGAGTTAATGTGACTTCAGAAAGGGCCAAGGACCAGTCAATATGGTGTTTGGTGCCCAACAACTCCAGAGGAAATACCAGGCACAGAACAGAAGTCTGTATACAACATCCGTTGATCTGACCAAGGTCTATGATACTTTCGGTCTTGAGGGCTTATGGAAAATTATGTCAAAATTTGATTGCCAGGAGATGCTCATCAGTATTAGACATCAATTTCATGACAGCATGTTTCCCTAGGTCCTGGAAAATGAATGAAGCTCTTGCACTTTCCCAGTTACCAGTGGAATGAAGGAAGGCTGCTCCTATGCTTTTTAACCTGAGGTTTTTAGCCACGTCAGACACCTTCAATGAAGATGAACACAGTATCAAGGTGAATTATATAAAATAAATGCAAGATAATTTGGGGTGCCTATAGGGATGAAGAAAGGCTTCAGGTAGAAAGTGGTTCTTGAACTGATTCTTGAGGGAGACTAGAGATTCAAAGAAATAGAGCTAAAGAGGGAGTGCAGCCAGTTCAAAGGCTCAGAGATGAGACACAAAATGAGATGGAGACTAGACAGATAAATAGATAAATAATAGATTGTGATACTAGGCACTTTATTAATAGTTTACTAAGTTCCAGGCATTGTACTAAGTGAGGAGAATACAAATACAATTAAAAAGCAAAATTGCCCCTGCCCTCATGGAGCTTACATTCTAAAGGGAGAAATACAAAACATAAAAGGAAGCTTAAAAGTGAGTGCAAATGGAGGAGAGGGTGGGGGTGTGATCCAGAAGGAGTGTGGGGAGTCATAACTGAAATGGATTTGTATTGGTTGCTGTTCATCCTTCCTTTTCCAGGAGAACCAAAGATATCATGGATTAATGTCTTGACTTGCACATGAATTTAGGTGAGGCAGAGTTGCACAAAGTGGTTTGCAGTAAGCATAACTGGACTGGGTGCATCCTCAAATTTATGTTTGGGGATGAACTCATATTCAGAGGAAGAAATTGCAGAGGTGAAAACGTTTCCAGTGTGAAGAAGGCTTCTAGGACAGAGGTCCAGAAGGAGTATCAGGGTCAAAGGCTGAGTTGGATTTGTAGTAGCGATCTCAGGACTACTAAACTTTCATTATTAATGTAACTTCAGGTTAAACTCATTAGGAACAGGTGCTCCAGGAGCTAAACTGTCTCCTCCTTTCCTGAAGCTGGGGAAAGGTAATGGTATGTGAGGGAAGGTAAAGAAGGAAAAAAAGAGCTAATTTAATATTTCTTCCCCAGACAGTTAGGTGGCACAGTGCATATAGAGCATTATCCCAGGAGTCAAGCAGAAAAGTTCAAATCTGGTCTCAGGCATTTACTAATTATGTGATCCTGGGCAAGTCACAACCCTATTTGTATCAGTTCCTCCTCTGTATAATGACCTAGAGAAAGAAATGGAACACTATTCCAGTATCTTTGCTAATAAAACCCCAGATGGAGTCATGTAGAGCTGGACACAACTGAAATGACTCAATAACAACAATTTTTCTTCCGTATGACAGTCCTACAAATAGTCAAAGACAGCTCTGTGATCCCTACTGATACCATATTCTCCAGGCTAAACACCTCCAGTTCCTTCAATTGATTTTCACCGTGGCATAGACTCAAGGCCCTTCTCCATTCTGTTTGTTCTTCCTTTTGTTTACACACTCACAATATCTGAAACAATTTGCTCATTAACACTTTGGCACTGTATGAACTAAGAAATTGAATTACTGCTAATAATTTTCCCTACTCCTGAGTCATGAATGTTAATTCCCATTCATCACATTTATGCTAACTCAGATGGGAAGCATTTTTCAGTTGACAGCTGCCTTTGATGCTCTTTATTAGATGAAAATGGGGCAAAATCTTAGCCAGACGATGCTACTGGTCTATAAATCCATTAAAGTAATTATTATTCCACATAAATTCTACTTACCTTTTCCTGAATCTGATTTATTATTGGGAGTTGCTAGTGTTTAATATCAACCTCTGTACAGCTAATTTACTTTTTTTAATAAAGAGCAATGCCTTTTTTGGTTTTGTTTTGATTTAATCACCGTAACTTCAAGTATGAAGAAGTAGTGGAGAATGTGTCTAATTTTTGGCTTTTCTTTACAGGGGCCCTATACTACTGCTATTTACTCTTTCAATAATAGGCTGGATACAAGACGAAGGGTAACTCTGATTATCCATTTTCTATTTATTGTTTAGAAAAAGATCAAATCAGTACCCTTCAAATTGACTCTAAATCACCGTTCATCTATGTTTCAGAACAGGACCCAGAAACACCCAATTGCATCTGTTTGTGATACAGGAATTCTGAAGAAAGAGGCACAGAAAGCCAGTGTAATCAGTATAAGCTTTATTAGGAGATTTACTAACAGGAGACCTCGATGACAGCACCTTGGAATAGATAACAAAGAGCAAGGTATAAATCCATACAGGGACTTGGTCCTTAAGCTATTCAGATATTTTACTTAAAATGCTTAAGGAGAGAGTGTAAATGTATAGAAAATTTCTGATAATGTGGGGAAATTTGTGGCTAGGGTTACAAGATATGTAAGAGTTCAAGCGATGTGGAGTTTGTTGCCAGCCACACATCGTTCTAGCTAGAATAGTTGTGACCTAGTTAAAATATTTGTGATTTTCTTTCTCCTAACTACAACCATTATCCATTTAACCCATAATGTTCCTAATTGCCACCATGATTCATTTAACCCACACTCTGACTTTCCTATCTAAAACATTACCAGGCCACCTCTTCCCTATGTGTATGTCTTTGTTTGTTTTTCCTCTTTTTTACAATGTATGATCCTTGAGGGTAGGGACTGTCTTATTTTCATAGATTCACATTCTTACAGTTTGCCATATCTGTCATATACTGAGTACTTAAATATATATGTACATATGTGGATGTATAATGCATATGTGTATGCATACACACATGTATATATGTATGTGTGTATATGTATATTTCCTTAATTTCAGAACCTAAAAGCAATTAAAAGATTAGTTCTATGCTAAATTAGTAGAAAAATCCTTGATTCTACTATCCTCTTAACAGAATGCTGTGTCATATAATTTAATGTTCTGTGTTTTGACTTTCCTTATTGCAATGACCAGGCATGTATTTACAATTTCAGTCCATGTCCTGGTTATTCAACATCTATAATTGGGGGTGGTATTGGGTTTCATAGGCAAAACTTTACCAATTATTTTCATAATATTTTTATTGTTTCTAGGAATATAACTCTAGATAAAAAAAAAATTAATTGCTTTAAGCAGTCATACTTAAAGATGTATCTTAGGATAATAAAAATGTGATTCTGACATGAATATATTAAGATAAAGTTGTTGATTATGGTCTCAATCTTAATTTTTGGTTGTTTGATCTTGAAAATATAATGATATTTCTCCTATGGGGATTCAAGAATCCTAGGACAAATGGTCTAATAAGAGACCAGTAGTCCAGTCGTCACCATCATCATTATCATCATCATCATTTGGTAAAATATTTCTAAAGTATCCCCTAAGTTTATTTTATACCATAAATGCAAAGATTCCCTCAAAGTTCTCATAGTGGTGAGATGGTAGAGTGATTAAAGTAGAAAGTTTGGAGTCAGGATGACCTGAGTTCAAATTTTGCCTCAAGCATTTACTAGCTATTGAAGAGAGATTAAATGATCTGTACAAGCATGCAGCTACTAAACTTCAGATGTGGAATTCAATACAAGGTCTTTTTGATGCCAAATCCAGCCACTTACACACTATACCAAAAGTTGCCTTTCAAATAGAGACTTTGAAGTTTGTTTGTTTGTTTTTTTCTAAATGTAGTCTGCTGTAATCAAGGTTCAGATTAAAAAAAAAGATTCAGGTTACTGAAAAAATCTTGAAATAGAGTTATAGACTTTTCATGGCTTACTTCTCAAATTCCCCCATAAGGAATGCAGACTTTTCTTTGAAATTAATAGACTATGTAGTAGTTGAATTCAAATTAAATGCAAATGAAACCATTTATATGAGTTCATGATGCTTTTCTAAAGGAGGTTTGAAAACACATTGGGTTGTTTTTAACAACAGCAACAAAACCTTATTTTGTGAGTACACATATTACAATAATGTTAATTTTGTCTTTTAGGATGAGACATGATACCATCCTGCTTAGATTTGCGTTGTTTTCTTCCCATGTGCTCAAATGGTAAGCCAAAATTCATTGTTCTTACAAAATTTTTAAAATGACATTCACTTTCTTTTAGGAATTAAATATTTCTGCTCTCTTTCAAAATTATTTTTTTAAAGAATCAAAAATATCTCATCCAAATAGGTCCACTATATAGTTCAATCTTTCTAGCAGAGTCCAAGAAACTCTGAAGGCTATGAAGTAAAATATTATTTAAGTCAATGACTTAAATTTATACCTTTTCTGGAATTATGATATACTGTCATTATTCAATTTCAAAACACTTGCATTGTCATCTTAAAATCCCTATATAGTATGTACATATTATAAAAATTAATAGATAAAATGTATTATGTTCTAAAAAGGTCATAGTACTTAAACTGGAGAAACTGTGGGATAATATCAAACTGGGGCTGATTTTAGATTAACTTTACTGCATATATGATTTACAGACCTATATGGTCTGAAACAATTCCTAAATCCCCTGTAATGATTCCTATAGGATCATAACTAAACAAGTACAGTAGTTTGTAGAAATATGTAGAAATACCAGCATGCAGTCAGGAGGTCTCTCGTGATTAGAAGATATTTTTGTACTAGTAATGAAATTTGAAGTTCCTTTTGTATTTCTAACCTGAAAGGTACTTAGCACTTAGTAATTAATTGAGCTTCTGTTAAAGAAACAGAAGGTATTAACCCCTGTTGCTGACATAACAGGAAGGGGTTGGCTGAACCAGGAAGGAGCTAATGCCGTGTGTGTATATAAATAGAAGTCCCTTCTGGGTCAGTCAGATCTTCTTGGAGCAAGCTTCATGGAGGCAGAAGCTGCTGCTGCTGCTGGGGAGGCTGAAGAGGAAAGGCCCCCCCAGGCTGGAGAGAATGATTTTGATTTTGAGAACCTGGGCAAAGTTACTTTGATTCTGGGAACCAACTAGATCTTCTGCTGAGAAGCTGCTGAGTCCAAGGGCCAGCTGGAGCTGCCAAGGGACTGAGGAAGCATGACTGTGATGCTGGTACTTCGCATGAACCTGTTTGTGGCTTTCTTAAGCCTTAACTTCCCAGTAACAGAGACTGCAAAGGATTTAAGGTGGACTGGATGCTGTGAGCTTCTGCGTGGAACAGGAAGTGCTTGGAAAGCTGGACAAGGACCTGGGATCCGTCTGTTTTTGAACCCAGGTGACAGTTTGGTGAATCCAGGTAGGATTTGGGACCATGGAAGGGGATCCAGGGAATCTGAGAGAGACCACCATGAGTCAAGGTGAAAGAAGATATGAGTGAAAAAAACAACAAAATACACAAAGTACCTTTTAGGGAATATGACATGTACATAAGGAAAAAGATGATGAAAGTAATACTTTTTTGAAATGAACTAGAAAAATTTGAAGAGATATATTCAACTAAGGGAATTCTATATGAGAAATCTTTACATAGAAATGGCACATTAGTTGAACCTTCAAGAAAAATAAACTATCTGAAAAATAGAAAATAAAAACAATTGCCCTTTGTATATATTTTTAAAGTTTGTAAAAATCTGTTTTGTTGATGCTCATATTACCTTCATCTTATAGGATAAAAAACAAAGGCTCAGAAGGTAAGGAAATTGCTCATGGTCATAAAGATATTAAGTGTCTGAGTCAGAATTAAACCAAAGTCTTCTTGATTTCAAGTTTTATATTCTTTCCATTATCAATATGCCTCAGAAAGATAACGGGAAAGATTGTAAAGCCAAGCACAAACAGCTTTCCAGAAGAATGCTACTGTGAACAGCTTTTTAAGATTCTGATTACATAGTATAGGGAACACTCTATTCAATAACAAATCAGAGCAAAAACATTCACAATAAACCAAAGTACAGCAGTCACAATGTTATGACTTATCACAGATAATCAAAATACAGCATTCATAACAACGTATCACAGAAAACAGCCACATAGTTTTCACCACAGTGGTCACAAAGAACAATTATTTAGTAACTCAATCATTCAATCATCCATAAAGAGGCTTGGGTGACAAAATACAATAGTCAAAGTTCTCCAGTCATAGAGCATACCAAGCTATAAATCAGTCACTTATTCAGTCCTCATTCACTATTCAATCATCAGAAAATACACGAGCCCTCCTCCCTAGGTCACTAGTAAATTACAATTTCTCAGTCAGTACACACTATCCAAGTAAAGTCTTTTTTAAGCTTGACTCACAAAAGTATCTTGACTCTTTTAATTAGGTATATTTTTGTCTTTACTTTGTCTAAGATCAGGATTGTGACCCTTACTTTTTAAAATTCAGCTAAAGCATGATAGATTCTGCTCTAGTCCCTTACCTTTACTTTGTGTGTGTCTTTCTGCTTCAAGTGTGTTTCTTACATGTAATATATTGTAGGATTCTGGTTTTTGATCTATTCTGGGATCCATGTCTGTTTTGTTGAAGAGTTGATCTCATTCACATTCTCTCTTATGATTACTAATTATGCATTTCCCTTCATCTTATCCTTACTCCTGTTTGTCCTCTCTCTCCTTTCAACCTTTCCTACCTCATCAGTGTTTTGAATCTGTCTACCACTTCCTCTGATATGCCCTAATTTATGTCAGTCCACACCCACACACTCTTTCTTTAATCTCCTCCCCTCCTACTTCTCTGTCTGACAAGACAGATTTTTATATTCAACTTACTATGTATATTATTACCTCTTTGAGTCAATACTAATGAAAGTGGTGTTCAAGTGATACCCATCATCGACTCTCATTTTCCCCTCCACTATAAAAGGTCTTTTTCACCTCTTCATGTAATGTAATTTGCCCCATTCTACCTCTCCTGTACCCTTTGTATTCTTCTTTCTTATTCCTTAATATTTTTTTCATCCCCTCAAATTTACCTTATACCCATATCCTCTATCTATGTATATTTCTTCTATCTCTACTGTTAGTGATACAATTTTTAAATTACAAGTATCTTCTTCCCATGTAGGGATGAAAACAGGTTAGTTCTATTGAACCACTTCTTTTCTTTTTCCTTGTTATATGTTTATACTTCTCTTGTGTCTTAATATTGGAGGTCAAATTTTTAGGTTAATTCTGGCCTTTTTATGAAAGCATGAAATCCTTCTATTTCATTAAATGATCATTTTTCCCTTGATGTATTATGCTTAATTTTTCCAGGTAAATGATTCTTGGTTGTAGCCCTTACTCCTTTGCCCTCTGGAATATCATGTTCCATGACCTCCAGTTCTTAATTTTGCAGCTGCCAGGTCCTATGTAATCCTTATTGTGATTCCATGATATTTGAATTCTTTCTATCTGCTTGCAGGTTTGTTTTTTTTTCTCTTTGACCTGATAATTCTGGAACTTGGCTTGAATATTACTTGGAGTTTTCATTTTGGGGTATCTTCAGAAGGTGGTTGGTGGATTATTTCAACAACTGTCATACCCATTGTTTCTAAGATATGAAGACAGTTTTCCTTGAAAATTTCTTGAACGATGCTATTCTGGCTCTTTATTACTATTATTATTTGATTATGGCTTGCAGGTAGTCCAATAATTTTTAAATTATCTCTCTTGGAACCATTTCCCATGTCAGTTGTTTTTCCACTGAGGTATTTTACATTCTACCTTTTCATTCTTTTGATTTTATTTGACTGATTCTTGATGTCTCATAGAGTCATCAGCTTCCATTTACTCAATTCTAATTTTTAAGGAATTATTTTCTTCACTTAGCTTTTGCACAACACTTTCCATTTGGCCATTGTATTTTTAAAGGAATTATTTCATTTAGTCCCCTTTTTCCATCTTTTTTCCAGTCTGTTGATTCTCTCGTGCATACCTCTTATATCTTCTACCCATCTTATTTAACTTTTTGAACTCTTCCAAGAAGAATTTTGGGTCTTTAGTCTGATTCATATTTGCATCTGAGGTTTCAGATGTAGGTTGATTGACAATGCTGTCCCCTTCTGAGTTTGTGTTTTAATCTTCCCCATCACCAAAGTAGATGTCTATGGTCAAGGCTCTTTTTTTTGTTTCTTGCTCATTTAGTTGCTTATTTCATAACTTTTAAAGTTGAGCTCTGTTCCTGGGCCCCAGGAGGCTCTGCCCCAAGCTTCTTGTGCTGTGTTCCATGGGCTTGGTCACAGGATTTCTGCACTGGAGACTTAGGTGCTAGCAGCTTGCTTACTGCACTGGGGTGGCTCAGCCTGGTTGCACCTGTTGTTGCCTGGGTTCTGTGACTGGCAATTTGCCTGCTGCCCTAGGGCTGGTGACCTCATGACTGGCCTGCTGTGTCACTTGCCTGCTGAGCCAGGAACAAGGGGCCTTGGTTGCAGATCTGTGCTGTGGCTTAGAGCCTCCTGCTGACTTGCCCAGATATTGTCTGTACTTGGTTGTGTTCCCCTTTTACCCTAGTGAGGTACACCTTTCCTGAAGTCCTTCTAAATTACCTTAAGCTAGAAAATTGTTTCACTTCATCTTTTTGTGGGTACTTTTGCTCCAGAATCCATTTAGAGATTTGATTTAACATTGTTTCTGAGGAAAACTGGGAAGAGCTAAGGCAACTCATTAGCTGTTTTCTGCCATTTTGGCTCTATTAATCTGTAAATTTTAATATCAGACAGTGACAACATGAACAAAGAGCAGCCACTCTAATCACAGCCAAATAGGAAGTCAACTTTATAAGTAAACCATTGAGTAAAGGATTGGAATGCTAAGCTTTTAAATTATTTGACTATTCAAAAATTGATAAATATCAAGTTGGATCAAGGTGTAGGGGTTGAGGAAATTTTAAATTTTACCTCACTGTTTCATGTGTAAACTGTCATGATATTCTAGTAAAAAAAGACATTTAAAAGACTTTGTCCCCCATTTTTAAGTAACACAGATATAAGATTGGCTTCCAGTCTCACTAGAAGATGAACTGTAGCTTTCTACCATTGAATAGAGCTGATAGGATGAGTAGGAATACTTCGATAACATATTCTTTTACCATTTCAAATGCTGTTTTTACACCTCTTAGTCAATTTCATGACTATGAACAAGTTTTCCACTATAGTGAATCATTTGTAAAATTAGACTATTTTTCCTTATTTAGTAGTGTGTGTTTGGGTAGAGCACTTTTGTGTGTCTTAATTCTGATAAAAGTAAAATAAGGTAAGATAATAAGTATGTGGGTCAATTTCTAATTTTTAGTCATTTTTGTTATTTAATCACACTATATTATTCCACTAAAAAATTCCCCCTTTTGATTTATACATGGTGACACATGACCATGATCCCTGCTACAGAAGAGGCTGAAACTAGTAGGTTGATGGAGCTCAGCAGTTCTGAATTTCAGTAAGGCTAAAGGCAACTTGATATCAATCCTAAGTCTGTTGCTAATGTGGTGAAAGTGGTTGAGGGGAAAACCAGAATAAGGATGGTTGAAGCAGCCCAGCAGATCAAATCGTCTGTGCTAATCAGCAGTGGGATCATACTTAAATGTGGCCATTTATGGTCTAGGCAAGATAGAGAGAACTAATTTCTTGTCTTTGATTTAATTTGTAAATTAATTCCTGTAATTTTATTCTCCCCGTCACATCAAGCATGTACTTCTTTAGTACATGTTTGATCCAATAGACAAGGTCTTAATAACTTCAGCTATTTAAGAATTGTTTCCAATTTTCACTTATTACTGAGGTGGTAAAGTCTTTGAGCAGTTTTATTATTTTCAACATCTAAATACCGGCAGATCTGTTTCATTTTGTTTATTTTTGTTGTCCTTCCAGTTTCATCAATAAACTCTCTAGTGATGATCCAGTTTTAGCTAATACTCAAGTCAAGGTCTCTGTAGGCTTGTTTCTATTCAGCTGTTTCTTATTGTTGTTTGAAGTAATAGTTATCATAGTCTTCTGTTGTGATTTCTTAATTTTTTTTTTGAGAAATTGTTCTATAAACTGGTTTTGTCTTTGCTTGACATCTGACTGTGTTGAAAGAAGATCAGATGTTTGCTGATGTAGGTGATCTCTGATCTCTGGTTTCATTTTATCTCATTATTGTAGCAATTGTTTGTGATAAGCTAAAAACAAAAAATCTTCTTAAATATCTTGCGGCAAATTCGATCTCTTTAATTTTGACCATGCCCTATTTCCAGGGAACTTTCAGGTTGTTTTAGCTGGTCTAGCCATATACATACATCAAGCCACTTAACCTCTGCTTTCCTCAGTTTCTTCAATTGTATTATAGGGAGAATAATAGTATTTACCTTGTGATATTGTTGTGTAGTTCAAATGACATAATAAAATGCTTGACCCAATCAATGACTGGAACATTTGCTAGCTAATATTATTTTTTAAACAATTTAAAACACTTAATGGTCTACTTTAACATGCAAATTTATGTAGAAAATCATTGATTTAGCACATTAGTACCTATAACTTGAAAGGGTACTAAAGATAGAATCATATTGGACTAAAATTTAGGACAAAATCTCACCTTGGAAATCACACTTTGCTTGCAATAGTCTCAAATTGCTTTCCTCAGATGCTGAAGCCCATCTACTTAGCATCTTTATGCTCCCAGGACTCTATATGGTTCTCTCTGAAGAGAATAAAGACAATGTAAAAAGTAGTCAAGAGATTCTTAGTAGATGTAAGTTTCTGCATACTAACAAAATTTATGGAGTATTTTAGTGTAGAACATATTTGATATAAGGTAATAATGTTATGTAACAGACAGGAATGTTAATGGAATATTGACCTCATGTGAATGATATAACTACATATATTTCTCCTCATTCACTGACCTCTTTCTGACTTCTTATGAATGTGTTTAGCTAATTTTCTAATTCTTAAAACAAACAAAAAATAAAAACAAAAACTTTCCCCTCACCTTATCATACCCTCAAATTCTCATCCTACATTTCCTATCCTATCCTATCCTACCCAAAATTCTGTAATTCTGTGAACAATAATTTTGCATTAAAAGAATAGCATAAAAGCATCATTAAAGACAAATACATCTAAAGAAGAAGTGTACTGGTAAAGTAGTGAGAGCAAAGAAGAGTTGGATATCCCAAACATTGGAGTGGTAGTATAGAGAAAGGACTCGAGTATTTCAGGTATTTTTTTTTCCTTTTTTGCAGGGGGGAAGGTAGGGTAATTGGGGTTAAGTGACTTGCCCCAGGTCACATGGCTAGCAAGTGTTAAGTGTCTAAGTGCGGATTTGAACTCAGATCCTTCTGATGCCAGGGCTGCTGCTCTCTTCACCGTGCCACATAGCCGCCCCAGCAAGTAAATTTTCTAAGAAATTATATATGTGTGTGTATATATATAATCTACACAGGTAGAGGCAATACTCATATTAATAAGATCACAGATCCATTCAAATGCTTAAAAATGACTAGAAGAACGTGATCTGTGTGAATTTTTGTCTATTTTGAATAGATTTCAGCATTTTTTAAGGAGGAAAAGCCATAAATTAATTCTAAAGTAACTAAATACCATATCACTGACTTTATTCTCATGGAAACACAACATAGCATATTTAATTTAATTTTTGTTGAAAAATAATAGAACAATAATAGAACTAGATTCATAGAGTAAGCCCTTTCTATTCTATATCATCTCTCATTTATATTTACTAGTCATATTAGCTATTATAAAAAAAGATTTAATAAACATTTTCCCAATTATAAATAATGGGGGTTTACAACTTATAGTCATTAAGAGTAGCCTAAGGAATTGAGAGTTTGAATGATTTTCTCAGGGTCATGCAACAAACAGGTTTCAGTGAATGGACTTGACCCCAGGTAGTCCTGATTTTGAAGCAAACACTTTGTCAACTATACCATACTGTGTCTCTGGTTAAATTATGATATATTAATTGCATTTTCCTATTTTATAACTGTCATATTAATTTACATATACAGTAATAGCAAATGGCATTTAGACATTTTTTTCTTTTACAACTGTTATCACATTTTATATTCCTGATCCTAAGAGATAATATAAAAATATTGTCCTCACTTTATGGATTAGGAAATTGATGGGAAAATGCTAAGTGGCTTGCTCAGAAGCACACAGGTCATAAATAGAAAAGATGAGATTTATTCCCATGTCCTCTGATTCCACATTTAGCCTTATTTTCACTATGCCATATGGCCGGTTATTCCAGAACCAAGCTATCTAAGTTCAGATATGTTCCTATTGTCCAAAACTGGATTGTGTATGTGTGTGTGTGTGCGCATGCACACATATGCCACAGAATCTCTGAAAAAAATCTAATAAAGTCTTAGGTTAAAAAAAGAAATCTGTATTAGTCTTTTTCCATATGTTAATCATTCGATACTTACAGAAAGTCTATGACTTAGGTATTAATATTATTCCCATTGTCCTTACATTGAGGAAATCACAGCCCTAAAGTATGAGAGGAAAGAGGCCAAATAGGCAAAGGGAGAGTAAGGAAAGTAGATCAATTTCACAGTCACACACAAAATTTAGACTCCTTTACTATTTCACATGATATAATTGTAACATGTTTGTGACCATACCTCCTTATGTTTACACGATCTCTTGTTTTATGGTTGGAACATTTTCTGAAAAAGCAATCGAAGATTTAAGGAAACATCTACAAATCCTTTTTAAAACTCTGCAAAGGAAATTTAACATTTTTATAAGCACCATCTTTAATTAACTCACCTATTGAGCTTCTCTTCATCTTTAACAGCATTCTTTCATTTAAAGAAAATCATCAGATGGTTAGGTGCATACCCCCTGTTTTTAGTCTTGTCAGTCATGTAAACTAGAAGAAAATACTCACCTGTTGTAGAGGTTAGAATATTAGATCTCTTTAAGCAGTTAGTATGTGTTTAGGGCTTCACTAAGAGTCATTCCCTGGAGATTTCTATGCCCCAAAGCTAGACTGTAAAAGAAATATGTGACAGCAATCAGATGTGTAGTAAAAATTTCTGTTCTCACTTAAGTGAAAAGATCCTGCTAAGCCATCTACAACTCATGAAAATCTAGAATTGCAAATTTTGAGAGTATGTTTCAAAAGACACTATTGTGAACAAAAGATGCCAGTCCCAAAAGGTGAAGTTATTTGGACTAGACTTTTTATCCACTTATTAATATCTTCTGGAGAGTGACATTTTCTTGTTAAAAAGTTGGAAAATACATATTAGTTTAGGTTTTTGAGATAGGGTTCAAGTTTGCCTTCCCCAAACTATATAGACAGAGACCATGAATGATAAAACTTGCTTTTCAGAAAAGGTACTGGTTGTATTACTCTCCATCAGCTAATCGACAGGATACTAATTTAAAAGAAGCACAAATCATGCAGTGATAAATAGTTAAATGAAATTAAAGATGCATATAGCAATAACATGAATAAATTCTTGAATTATATAGTCTCAACATAATCATAGGCCCTGAGTTGTTTGGCTCTAGGATATAAAATTGCATTACTCTTCCTCTGACAAGTTAATAATTTCCTTTCAAATAGTCCAGACCAATTTTTTTTTTTTGTGCAGATTTGGTAAATAGATAATTTGGATAACTAATTGATGTATCAAAATCTGAAAGATGAACTTAAAACCTCTCTCTTTTTACAGACTCAATACCTCTTCTTAAGTAGATTTTACTTTGAAGTCAGTTGATGTCAAACTAAATTAAAATTCTTTGTGTATTTTGAATGGTCTTCTGAGTTAAGACACACATACACATGCACACACACACACATACACACATGCACACACAGAGAATTCAAGTGTTGGACAGAATAAGGATGAAATAGTCTATTATAGCAGAGATAAACTTGTGAACTAAGAGGAAAACGTCACTGAGTTACAACAATAAAGTTTCTAATTATAATGTTTTGATGAAAAATAGTAGCTGTCACTCCAATCTAATCAAGATGTGTCTAGGAAAAGTTAATAACTCTAAGGGGAATACTAATGTCATCTATACAATTCCTAAAAGTGAAAGTGAAAAAATGGGGGGGAAAGACAAAAAGCTCAATGCATTGTTATAGACACACAATAATAATATTGACTGTCTTCTGCTGAATTAATTGAGCTGAACAATTGTTTGGGCATCATATAGAAACAGCTTAAAAGATCTATAATTCTAATATCAATTTTTTCATATTTTTATGCCTTCTAGTAATAGAATAAACAAGCTAACAACTACTACCTATTTAGAATGAGTCTAGAACTGTTCTTTTTCAAAATTCTGATTATACCTAAAAGGATTAATTTTGGGGGGAAGAAATAGCGATCAGCTTATTATAGAAGCAAAGAGTACAGTTATTATACATATACACATACATACATATACATATGTATGTATATACATATATATATATGTATGTATTTGTTTTTCTCCACAAGGTAGCTCACTGAGTTTTGCAAGAAAAAATTATGGTATGAATGTCCAGAACTACAAATATCAACTGATACTTGTTTTAAAACCTGAGTGAATTAACGAATTGACAAAAAGCTCAAGATTTCAGTTAAATATCGATGGTAGTACTAAATTGGGCAAAGTTTGATGAGATAGAAACTTTATTTTAAAAGTATTCTTTTATGAAAGGAATTATACATAAGGTAATTTGGAAAAATGGTGAATAATTTTAGAGGTAAATTTAAGTGGACTGATATCACTGTGACTTCATAGAAAAAAACTCATGCCTGGTCAATGGCTCTGAGTATTCATTGTTCAAAAGAAACAGAAAAGGTAAAATATGTTCGTAATTTGAAGGTGGGAGCACTATTGAATATTAAAAATATATATTTACATGAAGGAATTCAGAGGCCAGAATCTATGAGTCAACCATCTATTTAGGTGAAACATCACTATGAACTCTTTTATTTATAGTGAAAATATTAATATTGATATGGTTTATTCTTATTTGTAGAAAACGGGAATAAGATGCAATTCCCTCCTTGCAGGAGAGTTGGTGGATTATGGTTGCATAATATTGCATATGCTGACATAATGTCAGTGCACTTTTTGGTTTTCCTTGTTAATTTCTTCATTATAGGTAGTTGTAAAGATGGTCATTAGAAAATGACAATGACATACAAATTAAACTATAAAAATTATTAATGTGGTTTACTTCTTCCAGCAGAGTGTCTATCTATTTGTCTTTGAATGACAATTTCATATTTCAAGTATCAACAGTGCTTATAGAAATGAATCAATATTTATAGATAGTTAATCAACAAATAAAAACATTAGTTCTTTGTCTGCCTTATAATTAAACTTTTTTTTTTATAAAACAATATAGACTCCCAGGAATGGAACCAAGATAGCACAGTAAAGAAAGCACTTACTTGAGCTCTTCTTACATTTTCCTCAGAACAATTTTAAAATAAGTCATCAAATATAATATGGGATTGGCAAAAAACAACTGAATGTAAGGGTGAGACATTCTTCTAGCCCAAGACAATTTAGGAGGTCAGAAAGAGGAACTTATGACACAATAGTGGAGTCTGCTCTCAAGGTCACATAGATGAAACACCAGTGGTAGGACTAGGTGGTAGTAATAGAAGCAGCAGTAATTGCAGGGTCTCTCAAAGCCAGAGGAGGGAAGGGGACCTGACAACTGGTCAGAACAGGGATGCTTGTTCCAGCACTACACATAAAATGAGATGTTGTTTAGCACTTCTATTCCCTATACCCACTTCTGGGTCATAGTTTCAAGGGTGGAGAGAAGCACTTTCAGGTAAGAGAGAGTAGAAGCCCTGAAGGGCAGTATCAATCTTGGTCACAAGGTATCAGAGATTCTAAGGAGGAGTAGCACTTTTAGTTCCAAGAGAGCAGGGGTCTGTCCTGCATAAGGACTAAAGCATAGACCAAGAGAGCATTAATCACACTTCTCACCAAATTATGACACCTTGGGAGCACTGAAAAATCCCAAACCTAAAGAATCAGCTCTGAAAAGAGCAATGCAAAAAAAAGGCTAAAGCTTGATATACTATTTATTCCCCCATGGCAGGAATAGAGCCTAACATTACTGTAAAGTTTCACATCAAGAAATCTGGTGGAAGACAATGAAGTCAAAATGGCAACAACCAAAGCCTCAAGGAGGGAAAAAATGTGAATTGGGCACAAACCCAACAAGAATTCCCAGAAGAAGTTTAAAAAAGATTTTCAAAATCAAATCAAAGTAATAGAGGAAAAAATGGGTAAAGAAATCTAAAACAAAGGAAGAAAATTATGAAAAGATAATTAACAATTTTTTAAAAGCAGCACCAAAAATGTTCAAGAAAGTAATACCTTAAAGAACAAAATTGGCCAAATGGAAAAAGAGGGACAAACATTAATGGTGAAAATCATTTCTAAAAAAATGGAAATGGCCAAATGAGGTACAAAAATTTCACTGAAGAAAATAATTCCTTAAAAATTAGAATTGGACAAGTGGGAACTAATGACTTCAGGAGAAGTCAAGAAGCTATGGAACAAGTAAAAAAAAAAGTAAATACTTTATTGGAAAAAAATAACTGACCTGGTAAATAGGTCAAGGGGACATAATTTAAGAATTAATGGATTACACAAAAGCTAGGATCAAAGAAAGAACCTAGACATCACATTTCAAGAAATTACAAAGACAAACTATCCCAATATTCTAGAACCAGGGAAGAAAATAGAAACTGAAAGAATCAACCAATCACCTGTTGAAAGAAATGACAAAATGAAAACTCCCAGTAATGCTATAGCCAAAATCCAGAGTTCCCAGATCAAGGAGAAAATATTATACACAGCCAGATTATTAAAACATAACAGAGCCACAGTCAAGGTTTCATGAGATTTAGCAGCTTCTATGTTAAAGGAGTAGAGAGTTTTCAGTATGATATACTAGACCGTAAAGGAGAAAGGATTATAACCACAAATAGTTTACCCAAACAGTATAATTTTTCAGGGGAAAAATGGACAATTAATTAAATTGAGAACTTTTTAATCATTCCCAATGAAAAGACCAAAAATGAATAGAAAATTGACTTTCAAATACGAGACTAAAATGAAGCATAAAAAAAGGAAACATGAAAAAAGAAATCATAATGGACTTAATAAAGTTAAATTGTTTACCTTTTATGTGGGAAAATGATATATGTAATGTCTGAGAACTTTATCTTTATTAGGGCACTTAGAAGGATACTACATAGAAAAGGAGTGTAGGAGTGACTCAATTATGTTGGGATCATGTAAAAAATGGATAAGTGAGAAAAAGGAGTGTCCTGGGTAGAGGGGGAAGGGTAAGACCAAATATAGAAAATTACCTCACATAAAAGAGACACACAAAAAAGAGCTTTTACAGTAAAGAGGAAAATGAGGATGGTGGTGCAGCCAATGCTTGAACCTCACTCACATCTATCTATCTATCTATCTATCTATCCAATTAGTGATAGAAATCTGTCTTATCCAACAGGGAAGTGGAAAGGAAGGAGATAAAAGAAAGGGGAAGAGGTGGGAAATTGATAATCTAAGTGAAATGGGTCAATATTTATAAAAATATAAAGTGCTCAGATTAATAGAAGAAATGGAATACTTATATCTTAGAAAAAGAAATTGAACCAATCACAAATTAGCTATGTAAGAAAAAAACTGATCAGTCAGAATTTCAATAGTAAAGTCTTTTCGCCATACGTGACTACAGAAATGTCACATAATGACTTACTGACATTATTACAACTCTACCCCCTATAATATGTGGAAGTATGGATAATGTTAATGAAATAAAATATGCCAAAGGTAAACCAAGTATACATTTGAGAAATCAATATTGAAGGTAATATAATTCTGAAAACTTTAAGGAATTCATTTTAAAGCTGTCTCCAAAGTGTGAAGAACCCAAAATGGCATGGAAGCATTTGACTAGAAAATCTACTATAATATAACTGTGTCACATTTATTGTTATATAGTAACATTCGACTTAGTAAAGCAAAATTCATCTTTTACTTACCTTGGCTGTATCACAATAATATCACACTCCTTGTTATAGAAAACAACCAAGAATTTAAAAGAAAAAAAAAACCCTTCTTTATAATATTCAAAAAACAATAAAATGGAAGATTTTTGTTTGCTGATTTCATAGAGGACATTGATCTTAGCTTTAGAAAATAAGAGAAATTTCCTCTATATTGGAATGAATTGCAAATGTTTCTGAATACTATCAGCATGTTAATGAATGTGTGTTGTAGTGGAAAGAATGCTAGTTATAGAGTCTGAGGACTTGACTTCAAATCTCTCCTCTGTCAATTACCACAAGTTTCACCTCCACAAGCCCTTAACTTTTATGAGCCTCATTCTTCACATGCATAAAAGTGAGATGGTTTAAAGAGATATCTCCTAAGATACCTCTTAGGCTCTAGACAAAGAGTGGGGAACTACAGCCTAGAGGCAGTACATGGCCTTTTAGGTTCTTGAGCACAGCCTTTTGACTGAGCTCAAATTTTACAGAACAAATTCTTTTATTGAGGGGATTTGTTCTGTGAAGTTTGGATTCCATCAAAGGGCTGTGCTTGAGGACCTGGAGAGCCACATGTAGCCTTGAGGCTGCAAGTTCCTTAACCTCACCCCCATTCCAGACCTTTGGTCTTATGATCTACGATTTTATGGTACTGATTTGATTTTGCCCAGCTCTGTAATACCACAAGATCTCTTCAAAGGGATCCATAACCACTAAAACAAAAGAAACAAACAAGGCCCCCAGAAAACACTGTATCATAACAGTCCACTTAAGAAAAATAAATATATTATCTAGACTGTGTCATGAGTATGATTATAAGATATTTTTAGTTAATCCATGAATAAATGTGTTATTGGAGAAATATTGACAACAGATGAAAAGCTGAGCACAGACATGTAGTAAGAGGAGCCAGTCTAATACATATGAAGCAGTACTTCAGAATTGTTTTAATTTGCATTTCCTCAATCAATATTGAGATAGAGTATTTTTATATGAAAATAGATAGCTTTGATTACTTCATCTGAAGCTTGAGTATATCTTTAGATCATTTATCCATTGAGAAATGACTCATTTTTATACATTTGACTCAGTTTTCTATATATTTCAGAAATGAGGTCTTTATTAGAAAAATGTGCTTCAAAATTTTTTCAGTTTCTATTTTGAACTGTATTTCCCCTCAGTTTATTCTGTTCTTTTTCTCCTTTAACCTGGTTCTTCCTCAAATGTTTTGCTTCTGTCTATCCCTTCCCCCAAAAAAAGACACACACACACAAAAAAACTGAAGAAAATAACACTTTAAAAAACAGACTAGGCTGAATGGTAAAACAGATTCAAAAAGTAAATGAGGAGAAGAATGCCTTAAAAAACAGAATTGGCCAAATGGAAAAGGAGGTCCAAAAGCTTGCTGAAGAAAAGAAATGCTTCAAAATTAGCATGGAGCAAGAAGAAGCTAATGACTTTATGAGAAACCTAGAAGCAATAAAACAAAGCTGGAAGAATGAAAAAGTAGAAGACAATGTGAAATACATCATTGGAAAAAAAACAACTGATGAGGAAAATAGATCCAGGAGAAATAATTTAAAAATTATTAGACTACTTGAAAGCCAATCAAAACAAAAGAGCCTAGACAGTATCTTTCAAGAAATCGTCAGGGAAAACTGCCCTGACATTCTAGAACTAGAGGGTACAATAGAAATTGAAAGAATACTGAATGAGATCCCACAATGTGAGCTTCCAGGAATATTATGGTCAAATTCCAGAGTTCCCAGGTCAACAGAAAATGTTGCAAGCAGCCAGAAAGAAATCACTCAAGTTATTGTGGAGTCACAGTCAGGATAACACAAGATTTAGCAGCTTCTACATTAATGGATCAGAGGGCTTGGGATTTGATATTCTGGAGGGCAAACGAGCTAGGATTAAAACCAAGAATCATTTACCCAGCAAAACTGAGTATAATCCTTCAGGGGAAAAATGGATGTTCAATGAGAGAGAGGACTTTTAAGCATAATTGATGAAAAGTCCAGAGCTGAATAGTAAATTTGACTTTCAAATACAAGACTCCAGAGAAGCATAAAATGGTAAAGAGAAAAGCGATGTCACAAGGGTATTAATAAGGTTAAATTATTTATGTTCCTACATGGGAAGATAATATTAGTAACTCATAAGAATCTTTCTCATTATTAGCATAGTTAGAGGGAGTATATATAGAACACAGGGCACAAGTATGAGTTGAATAAAATTAAGGTATGGGAGAAGAATGTATTGGGAGAAAGAGAAATAGAGAGGTAGGATGAGGTAAATTATTTCACATAAAAGAGGCAAGAAAAACCTTTTATAGAGGAAGGGAAGAGGGTGGCGGTGAGGAGGAGTGAGTGAACCTTACTTTCATCAGAATTGACTCAAAGAGGGAATAAGATATACAGGCAACGGAATAGAGAACTCTATCTCATCCAACACAAAAGTAGAAGGGGGGGGTGATAGAAGGCAGGTTAGAATGAGGGACGGAGAAGTCAGAAACAAAACACTTTTGAGGAGGAATAAGATGAAAGGAGAGAGAGAATAGAATAAACAGGTTGGGGAAATAGGATAGAGGGAAATAGAGTTAGCAATAGTAACTGTGAAAAAAATTGAAGCAAGTTTCTCTGATAAAGGTCTCATTTCTCTACGGTATAGAGAATTGTGTCAAATTTATACATTTATGAGTCATTTCCAAATTAATATATTATCAAAAGATATAATCAGTTTTAAGATGAAGTAATTGAAGCTCTCTGTAGCCATATGAAAAAATATTCTAACTCACTATTGATTGGAGAAATGCAAATTAAAACAATTCTGAGATACTACCTCAGATCTATTAGATTAGCTAATAGCATAGAAAAGGTAAATGATAAATTTTGGAGGGAATGTGGGAAAAATGAGACATTAATAGATTGCTGGCAGAGTTGTGAACTAATTCAACCATTCTATAGAGTGATTTGGAACTATATCCAAGGGACTGTGGACCTATGTGTAATAGTACCACTACTAGGTCTGTTTCCCAAAAGAAATTTAAAAAAAGAAAAATTATCTATATGCATAAAAATATTTAAAGCAATTCTTTTCTAGTGATAAAGAAATAGGAATTGAGGAGATACCAATCAACTGGGGAATGGGTGAACAAGTTGTGGCATGTAATCATGATGAAACACTATTGTACTGTAAGAAATAATGAGCAGGATATTCTCAGAAAAACCTGGAAAGACTTGCATGGGCTGATAAAAAGTGAAATGTACTGGGCACAAAGTAACAGCAATATTATAAGATGATCAGCTATGAATGACTTAACTATTCTCAGCAATACAAAAATCCATGACAACTTGGAAGGATTTAGGATGAGAAATGCTATCCATACCAAGAGAAAAAACTGATGGTGTCTGAATACAGACTGAAGCATACTTTTTTTTTTAACTTTCTTTATTTTTCAAAGTTTTGTCTATATTTTCTTTCACAATATGACTATTATGGATATGTTTTGCATTACTACATATGTATAATCTATATGGAATTGCTTGGCTTCTCAATTGTATGGGGTGGGGAGGGAGGAATGGAGAGAACTTGGAACTCAAAATTTTAAAAATAAATGCTAAAAACTGTTTTTACATGTAACTGGAGAAAATTAAATACTAAATAAATATTTTTAAAAAATTAAAGTATAATTTATAAAATGTATGATTGAAAAAAATGATGAGGAAAAAATGGACAGAAAATACACTTATACTGCACTCATGGTCAATAAAATATGTAGTAAGCAGTTATAATGTGATAAGCCTTGTGATAAATGTTATGGATATAAAAGGGGGGGCACATATAGTCCTTGCCCTTTAAGGAAGAAGAAATATAAATAGATACATAGAAGTTATGTACAAAGTAGATCAGAAATGACTTTAGAGGGCAAGCCTCTAGGAGGTTAGGACTGAGAAAAGTCTCCATCCAGAAAACAGCATTTGAGCTGTGTTTTAGATGAGAAAAATGTTAGCTGGGAGGGTAATTAAGGAATGGGGTCATCCAGTGAAAAAGGCAGAATGTGAGGAGATAAAGTATCACAAATAAGGAACAACAGTATAGCTGGACCATAGAGTTCATTGAAGAGAATAATGTGTAAAAATACTGGAAAGATAGTAAGGGGAAAAGTGGTGAAACATTTTGAATACAAACAGAATTTTTTTTTGATACCAGATATAATGAAAAGTCATTGGATTTTATTGACTATGGTGGTGACATGATTAGAGCTACAATGTGGGAAATGACTTTGACAGTTGAGTAGAGAGGATGGTTTGGAGTAGGAAGAGATTTGTAAAGGTACTTCAATTAGAAGATTATAACAATATTCTAGAAGAGAAGTAAAGGACTGAACTAGGCAGGGGAATGTGTGAATAGAGAAAAGGGAACACGTACAAGATAAGTTGTGAAGATTAAGACTAGACAATGGATCAGATATGTGGGATGAATGAAAGTAAGGAGTTGAGGATCACTTGGAAGTTGTGAATCTAGGTAACTGGGACAATGATAATATCCTTGATAGTAATGGGAAAATTCAGATAAATGAAACTTTGAGGAGGAAAGATACTGAATTCTGTTTTGGACATATTGAATTTGACATGTCTACAGGACATGAAGTATAAGATGCTAAAAAGGAAAGTTGGTAGAAAAGATAGCCTTTCTTGATCCCCTTTGTATTTCTTCTGAGACTATCCCAAATTGTATCCTGCCTATATTTGGTCTGTATATTTTTTTGGATGTTCTCTCCCCATTACAATATGAGTTCTTTGCATCTCCGGCACTTAGGACACTTTACAGGTTTTTCTTAGAAAATCCTGCTCATCATTTCTTAAAGTACAGTAGTATTCCATCATGATTACATGCCACAACTTGTTCACCCATTCCCCAAATCAACACAAAAAGGTGAGGAGGAGGGATCAAGTCAACGAGAACAAATTAACCCATAAAAATAGAAAGTGGCATATAGTAGGCACTTAATAAATGTTTATTGAGCTATTTATGGACTGATTGATTTGGGACTGGAGCTTATGATAGAGACCAAGTTTAGAGATCTAGATATGTGAATCATGTGTATAAGCTGAGCTCATTGAGACAATATAAGGAGAAAAGAGAAAAAAACACAGAATGTAGAGTTGGGGGGGATACAGAAAAGACTCAAAGTTGTTCTAGTTTGATAACATCTGTCAGAGATTTTATTTTTATGATATCAACTTTAATAATCCTCATTCTCCAGGTAGAATCATCAAAATAAGACAAATTCATCTCCATAGTCCCAAGGAATCAATGGGAATGTTTATCCATTCAATTTTAAAAACTGGGTTAATGAGTAAATTTGTGTGCTGCATGTTATATCTGTGTGCATAATCAATGAACATTTATTAAGAATCTACTATCTTCCAGGAATGATGTTTGTAGAACTGAAAGCAAGCAGAGCAGCTAATGGAAATGAAGACTCAGAATGCAATAATGGATAGTGAACTGGCCCCCAGTTCAGGACTACTTGGGTTCAAATATTTACTCGAACATACAGTGACTTTGTGGCCCTGGGTGGTAGTAGAGAAAGTTCCTCACCAGACACACCAAAAAAATCATGTGTGGTTTTAAAAAAAAGATATCTTTAGAAGCAGTATGGCAGAGAGAGTTCCAGTCTTTCATTCTGGAGTTCTTGGCTTCAAATATCTTCTCTTGAACAGGGTGATATTTGTGAGGAAGTAACACTTTTGTGCCTTCAGAAATTCTTGGGAAATCATTTACTAAATCAGAGACAAGCTGATTAATGTAGGGAGTTCCCACATTGATAATTCACCTAAACGAATAAAATCACACTGAAGGAAACTTAGACTTTATCTGTTACAACCTCTTTATCAAATATTTAAAGAAATTGAGGTCCTTAAGGGATTTGTTGTTAATCTTTTGTTCTCACAGAGGATCAATGACATCAGGAGGGTGACATTTTGACTTGCAAGTGAATTGAATTTAAGTGAGTCAGGGTTGTACAAAATCAGTGGTCTCACTCTCTCCTCCAGAGTCATTAGGAGTCCAGTGGCAAGACATTGGTCAGGATGACTGGCTTTGATCCAGGATACTGTGGGAGACTGTGACTTTTTTAAGCTAAGGTCCTTGCCAGGTCTCAATTTGTCTGAGGCAACACATATTTAGGGAGTAAAGTCTAGAAAAGAATTGAGGCAAAAGATGGCCCAGTTTGCTTTTGCAAAAGTACCAGTCTGGTAGGGGAAGAACTTCAGGGATTCTGGTCAGGACAGAAAAAATTGCTATTTATACTCAGAGCCATCAAAACACAAAAAATGAGCAAGTGAGGTTTGTGCTGGGACTGATTATTGGCCAATCTATGAGGGCTGGAGTGATTTGTATTTAAGGCACAGTCAAGTAGCTCCATTTGAATCCCAATAAGTTTTATAAATGTCTGTTTTTTTCAGAGCTATATTGCAAGAAATCATAAATGAAAATTACATGAGACAATGATTTACCCAAGGTCATATAGATAGAAGCACAAGTAGGATGTGAACCCTTTTACAAATAAAGTACTCTTTCTAAGATCCTTTATTCAATCACATCTGATATATTAAAACTACACATTACTTTCCTGTTACTGTCTCCAGGATGAAAAGAGAATATTCCATATTGAATTCAAAATTTCAAAGGCAAGAAAACACTTGAGATATGATTGAAGAATAATCTTTTTTGCACATTTCTTTCAAAGAGGAGAAAAATTCCCTATCCCAAATTCAAAGTCATAATTAAGCAAGTCTTTTCTGATGTCCGAGGATAAGATTGGAAAGATGACAATATTAACATTTTTACTTACTGATGTTGATTTTTGCTTAGGTGTTCATTTTACCATTCTCAATTTCTATGAATATATGGATTTGATATCAGTTGGGAAGGAGTTTCATTTGATTGACATCAAGTACTACCTTTATTCAATAATTAATATAATTGTTTAAGGAGCAATAAATCAATTACGGTAAATAAGAATCCAATACACTAAGATTTTGCTTGTTACAGCATTAATTTTATGCTTTTATAACGTCGTCTATACTAAATCAAGTGAGTATTTTGTTGTATAATTTAGATAACTGCATTTTATTTATATAACTTTGAATTGCATGCAATGGCTTAAAAAATTAAATTAGACTTGAGGTTATATGTATTTTTAGTAGTGGTAATATAAACACATACATATGTGAAATCACACATGTTACATACATACGAAATCAAATATATTACATGCATATGTAATCACATGTATAAGCGTGTATATGTGTTGCATGTATGTGGAGATATACATATAAATGCCTAATCTGTTATATATGACAATTCTACACAACAATACAATACATTAAAAAAACAATAACTCGCAACTCTCATTCCAGGAAATGTGGAATGGACAAACTCCATCACTTATGAATCAAGTTAGACTTTATCATCTTTTATAATTCATTAGAATTCCTCTTAAACACTGTTTCAAGTATCTTCTGGGTGTTTATTCTGCAGCAAAATAAAATGCATAGATGTATGTTGCTGTCTAATAAATCTCTTTCATGCTTTTCATTTGCAGAGACAAAGTATTCTGACCTTGAAGAAGGGCTATAATCTTGTGTCTTTATAGAGATGAGAAAGCAGCTTTGTCAAGCACAAGTTAAACCCTAGATGGTCTGGGACTATCTAGCCATTGCTTAATCTTCTTAAAATACTAAGATAAATCCTTTTATTCATTTTTATATTAACATATTTCAATTTTATTACAATTTGTGACTTTTTTTAAAGTCTGAAATAGAGCAGGGCAGGAGGAAAAAAAAAAAAAAACACAAAATGCCAGGAAAGCAGACTCTTAAAGGAGAACTCTCCAGCCAAAGGAGCTACAGGGAAGCTCATTTTAAAACAACACAAAAAGACAAGGAGGAAAGATCAAGTCAGCAAGAACAAATTAACCCATAAAAACAGAAAGGAGGAGGTAGTAAACAGAAAGCCGTGAGGTTTATTAATTGTCTGTTGAATTTTCTTCCTACTGGTCCTCTCCCTTTCATTCACCTACAAGAGCCTTAAACAACATAACAGTATCAGTTACTTTGCAGATATTTCACTTGTGGATAATATCCTGTGTGGTCTCAAACATCTTCTTGAATTATTGGGAATGGGCTCATTCACTAGACGTGCCTCAACACACACACACACATTATCTGAGTAGAGAAACACAAAATAGTTGATTCATGAGATCTGGAGTAGAGATGGAATTCTGTTGCCCATATTTTTTTCTTAATTTTAGGTTTATCTGAATATGCCCAACAATAGTAAATGCAAAAGAAAATGGGTAAGTTTTTAATCAATATATTTTACTTCTAATGTGTTGGGGTGGGGTATAATGACTAAAAGTCTTGATTTCCAATCGACTCCTGAGGTTTTTCCACTACAGTGTTTCAAAAATCTTTTTTGGCTTGGATTAGATCACCCCCAACTGGACTAAATGCTCTCTGCTAGTTATTAACTCTGTAATCTTGGACCAATCAATTAATATTTCTAAACATCAGTTTTTGCGTCTCTAAAATTGGGATAATACCGATGCAACCTACTGGTCCTTTAAAGATGTTTGTTATTTTTGTAAACTTTAAAAGCAAAAATAGTCAACAAAGAGAAATTATGTGAAAAACTTTGCTAAAATACTAAGAAATACGAACTGAGCATTTTTAGAAATTTAGGTTATATGCCCATGCTTCAAATTAGAGTTATATTTCTAAGAAGTTGCATTTATAGAAGTAGCTAATAGACTTAATTTACATTATCTTGTGTGGTGGCTACACACATTTAATTTGAATTAATACAATTAAAATGAAATAATATTTTAAATTACATTAAAAAGAAATCGGGAGTAGTGTGCCAAAACTTCTTGACTGCAACTTCCTCAGCCTCAATGTCCTTCTCAATCTTTTTAGCCAACTCCTTCCATTATTTACTGTGAACTTCAATTAAAATAGGGCATCATCTATGGCAGATAGGGCACAGCAGAGGAAACTGTATGTAGAGAGAAAAAAAATTGTAAAACTCCTGGACTGAGAGATAGAATAAAAAGGCTTCTCTTCTAGCCCCAGTCTTTCCATTAGTTGTGTAACCATAGAACTAAGTTTCCACTTCTGTAGAATGTGGGGGTACAAGCTAACTAATCACTAAGGATTTTTCCAAGTTTAACATCCCAAAAACTTTAATAGCAAATCATATCCATACCTTTTGGGGGGCTCTAAAATCATGGTAAATGGGGAGTTGATATACAAGATAAGAATAGAGATAGTAAGAGAACATCTATTTTTTAAAAATCAATTCAAATCACTTGGACAAGATGAATCACATCCTCAGGATGAACAAAAAATTGATGTTTCACTGAGTCACTGTCAGAAGTAGTTGAAAGATACATATTTTTAAAAGTGGGAAGGTGCTACAAGTTTGGAAGTAGGTCACTGTTGTCTTCATTTTCCAAAAATCAGACGAGGACAATTTATGGCAAATGATCTTGATTGTCATATCAGGAAAAATAATAGAACGAAGAGAAGAAAGGAATAAGCATTTACATAGCATCTATCAAGGTTGAGGCACTGCGCTGTCTTACCCCCCCCCCAAAAAAAAATATTATCCTATTTGATTCTCACAATAACCCTGCAATTTAGGTGTAATTGTTATCCCTATTTTGTATTTAAGGAAACCGATGTAAACACAGATTAAAGGACTTATTTAGGATCACATAGCTAGACTGAAACCAAATTTAAATTCAGGTCTTCCTGACTCACAGACAAGACACTGATTAACCAGTTGTATCTTCATATGGAAAAGATAGTTGGTAAATATCTAGAACAGGAAGCAATAATAAAGAGTCAGCATGATTTCATCAAGAACAGATCATGGTACACTAAACTAATTTCCATTTTTATAAGCTTACTAAATTGAGCAATGAAAAAAATTCTATAGATATATTTTACATAGTTTATGTCAAAACTTAAGATATTATATTTCATTATGCTTATTTAAAAAACAATAAGACATGATCAAAACGAGGGATTTAATCTTTCTTCCTACACTTATGTATGTTTTTCAATGCATAAAATTAAAGGAATTATAAACTAATTATATTAGAATATATTTGAAGATATTTAAATAGGTAAATACAGATAGAGAGATGATTAAGTAGATAGATAGATAGATAGATAGATAGATAGATAGATAGACAGATAGACAGGCAGATAGACAGGCAGATAGATAGAAGATAGATAGACCAAATGAAGTTCAAAAATACTGGGCTAAAGTTTCCTGGTCTAGATAATAATACAATTAGATATTGAACTTATTACATGGTTGAACTAAAAGGGCACTTATTAATTGTTCAAAATCAATGTGGTAAAAGGTGTTTAGTAGAGCATCCCAAAAATCTATGTTTTATCCAGTTCTATTTAACATTTTTAGTAATGCCTTGGATAAAACTTATAGATTGCATTCTCATAAAATTTTCCACAACACAAAGCTAAAAAAAACTAAACACATTAGAACACTGGGTTGACTCTAAGGTGAAATTCAGTATGAATAAATGCAATTTATCATATCTAGATATAAAAACTCCATGAGCAAAATATGGCAGAAGAGTGAATAAATAGTATTTCATCTGAAAAAGGTTTTGGAGTTTTACTCAAACAATGTAATTCAAAATGTGACATGATAGTAGAGGGGGAAGGGGGAGAGGAGGGAAGTAAGAGACTGACAGGGACAGAAAGAGTTGGAGACACATACACAGAGAAAAGAGAGAGAGAGAGACAGAGAGAGAGAGAGAGAGAGAGAGAGTGAGAGAGAGAGAGAGTGAGAGAGAGAGATGGAAAGAGGAGAGGGGGAGAGACATAGAGAGAGAGAGAGAGGGAAGAGAGAGACAGAGAGAGAAGAGAGAGAGAGAGATGAGAGAGAGATGGAAAGAGGAGAGGGGGAGAGACACAGAGAGAGAGAAAGAGAGAGGGAAGAGAGAGACAGAGAGAGAAGAGAGAGAGAGATGAGAGATGGAAAGAGGAGAGGGGGAGAGACACAGAGAGAGAGAAAGAGAGAGGGAAGAGAGAGACAGAGAGAGAAGAGAGAGAGATGAGAGAGAGAACACAGTTTTCTGGAATGAAAAGGTTAGTCACAGTAAGTTTAAGAAGCATATAGTTAAACCAGACAGTATACAGAAAAGGAAAATCAAGATGGTGAAGGACCTTCAGTCAATGTTAGCTTGAAAGAGTTGCAAGTGGAGTGGGGTATGGCAGGGCCCTATAGGTATCTTCAATTATTTGAAAAGATGTCATGTGGAGGAGGGTTTAGACTTGTTCTTTCTGACCTCAAAGGAACAAGTCCAAAACAATGCTTAGAAGTTACAAAGAAGTAAAATTAGGAAAAATATCATGGGGAGAAACAATAATAAACAGCACCTTCCTAACCATTAGATTATTCCAAAGTAGAATAGGTTGCCTTGCTTGTGGTGCTGATGGGGAGGTGGTGAGGGTCTTGCTCCTTGGAGGTATTGAAGAAGAACCTGTATTATTGGTTGGTGAATATGTGACAGTAGTGATTCTTTTCATTTATGGGTTGAACTATATGGTCACTGAGATCCCTTCCAGTGCAAATTCTGTAATTCTATGCTCATAAGACATTCTTTCTATTTTAAGTACTTTTGAACATAATTTATATTTATTTGTGAATAATCCAACATATGTCAGGGCAGGAACTACAAAGGAAACAAAAAAAGACAGAGCACTGGGTCTGGAGTCAGTAAAATCTGAAGTCAAACTGAACTGACCCTTTCTCATCTCTGTCTACTAGGCAAGTCCCTTAACCTCTGCATGCTTCAGTTTGCTCAACTGTAAAATGGGGATAATAATACTTACTTTCCAGAGTTTGGGGGAGGATTGAGTAAGATGATATTTGTAAAAACTTTTTCATACTTAAAGCACTATATAAAAGCCAGCTGTAATAGCAGTAGTAGTAGTAGTAGTAGTAGTAGTAATAGTAGTAGTAGTAATAGTAGTAGTACTAGTAGTAGTAGTAGTAGTAGTAGTAGTAGTAGTGGTAGTAGTAGTAGTAGTAGCAGCAGCAACAACAGCAGTAGCAGCCACCTGATTCCATCAGGTAGGGAATTCCTGTTTAAGAAACTCAATTGGGGTGGCTAGGTGGCACAATGAATAGAGCACTGGCCCTGGAGTTAGGAGAACCTGAGTTCAAATTCGGCCTCAGACACTTAACACTTACTAGCCACGTGACCTTGGGCAAGTCACTAAACCCCAACTGCCCCGCCTTCCCCCTGCCAAAAAAAAAAAAGAAAAAAAAGAAAATTAATGCAGGTGGGTACATACTCTGAGACTTAAAGAGAGTTATTTTCTGAGAAATTTGAGAATATTGAGAAATTTATTGCTCCAGGTTCTAATAGCCAGTATGTGACAGGGGAAAAATTTAAATTCTTCATGGATACACACCCTGTTGAATGTCTAACTTCATTTTAACATGTGGAAATGTATTTCTTGGGCAACTATCCTTGCCTTCTACACTTTCTCCATTTTCTCACTATTTCAAATAATTATAAGAGTAAGAGTATTTGGTTCCAAATATACAAGAAAGATATTGTTTATTATGGCTTATTTGAAGTGTATCATAGGAAGATGGCTAGGTGGCATACCTTTGGGCCTGGATTCAGGGAATCTCATTTTCCTGAGGTCAAATCTGGCTTCAGACACTTACCCAACTGCATCTTTGTATCTTAGTATCTTTATCAAAAACAAAAACAAAAAGAAAAAACAAATTGAGTCATCAAAAGTAGGACACAGCTGAAAATGACTGCCTGAACACAGGATCATAGTTCTAGAGTTGGAAAAGATTTCCAATGACATCTAGTTAAACCATTTTATTCTATATACTAGGAAATAGAGGCCAAAGGAGATAATGTAATTTGTTCTATGTCACACAGGAAGTGAGTTTTATAGTTGAACCCAGGGCCTTTACTCTTTCTATTTTATTATACTGTCTCACTACTAGTGATCTGCCAAGACCACTTTGTTGAATTAACATGATACAAATTGCCATAGCAAAAGTAATGATGTGGAATTACCCTTATAGGTATTGGGGATGAAAATATATTGTAATCAACACAACACCATTTATAGGTATGATAAATCATATATTCACAGATAAGTTAGGACTAGATATAAAAAGGTTGATATATCCAATGATAAATTTTCAAATTATCATATTCTATATTAGGGATGTGGGATAAGTTACTATATTGTTGAATGTTATACTCGAATTTGAGAGAGCTTGGAATGAAATTCTGACATTCAATAACAATGTGAGCATATATATGTTATTTAACCACTATCAATCTATTTCTTCATCTATAATTTGGGGTCAACAATATCTATAGTACATATATAGTACATTATACAATATAGTACATTCACTGGTTTTTGTTTGGATTGAATTAAATGATGTATGCAATAAAAATACTAGTAATTTCAGTTATTATCTATTGATCCATAAATATTTATAAAGGAATTACTACATCCTAGGTACCATGCTAGGTGCTGGTGAAGCAAACATAAAAATTATATCTCTACTCTCAGTGATCTTACCTTATTAAAGAAAATGATATTAATATCACAATTATCTTCTCTTTTCTCTCATGCTCTGGTTTTTCTAAAGGAAAGATCACTGACTTTAGAGTCAAAGTTGAGTTCAAATCTGTAATCTTCTGATTATCAGTCAACGTCAAACAAATCAATTCACATCTCTGGGCATCAGTATCCTGATTTATAAAATTAACCTGTTGGAATACATGATCTTGAAGTTCCCATCAACTCTAGATCTTATGATTATGAATACCACCACTTTATATATATCCACTTTGACTAAACCCCCTTTCCCTTTCATTCCCTGCCAGTGACTGACTTGTTTTCCAGAACCTTAGGCAGATTTTAACCCCCATACTTAACCCCAAGCACAAGCAGCTTTCCAGAGGATAGCTACTGTGAATTGCTTTTCAAAGTTCTGATTACATAGTATAGTGAGCACTTTATTTATTCAATAAAAAATCGTAGTAAAACATTCACAGAAAATCAAGATACAACATTCACAATGTTACAACTTATTACAGAAAATCAAAATCTAGCATTCACAACAAAAATGGCCACATAGTTTTCATCACAGTGGTCACATAGTTTTGAACATTGTACAATCACTTAGTCAATCAATCACTTAGTAATTCAATCATTCAATCATCCTTAAGGAGGTTTGCCTCCTTAAAGGTCACAAAATACAAAAGTCAAAGTACTCCACCCCTGGGGAGTGCATTCATTTAGTCAATCACAGAATCCTTAATTCAATCACAAACAAATTACAATTCCATCAGTCACTACTCAACAGAAAATAACACAATTCAGCAGACAGGGCTTCCAGCTATCTGACCATTATATCCATACCTAATTAGTTACCAGAAAGAGAAGCATCAAGATCTGGGTTTCAAAGCTGGGGGTGGAGGGGCTCAATGGCTGCCCAGAGTCCCATCTGGTCAAATCACAAAACTCTTCCCAAAGTGAGTCCCAAAGCAAAACCTCACATCAGGGTCAGTCGCTACTTGGTATTCACAGACAGGTCTTTTCATCTTGACTCAGGGCAAGTTCTCAGATTTCCTGGATCCCCTTCCACGGTCCCAGATCCTACCTGGATTCACCAAACTGTCACTTGAGTTCAAAGGCAGATAGCTCCCAGTTCCTTGTCCAGCTCTCCATGCAGTCCCTGTACCACACTGGAGCTGGCAGTGTCCAGTCCACCTTAAATCCTTCACAGTCTCTGTTCCCTGAAAGTCAAGGCTTAACAAAGCCACAAACAAGTTCATACATGGTACCAGCATCACAATCATGCTTCCTCAGTCCCTTGGTAGCTCCAGCTGGCCCTTGGAAGTCTACAGCAGCTCCCAGGAGAAACTGGTAGCTCCTCAGCAGGAGCTCCAGCTGGTTCCCAGAATCAAAATCACTTTGCCCAGGTTTCAAAAATCAAAATCATTCTCTCCAGCCTGGGCCTTTCCTCTTCAGCCTCCCCAGCAGCAGCTATTTCTGCCTCCATGAAGCTTATCCCAAGAAGTTCTGACCCTCCCTCTATGGGACTTTTCCTTATATATAGTACTGCTCTTCCCTTTTCAGCCCCTTCCTGTTATGTCAGCAACAGGAGTTTGTACTTTCTGTTTCTTTAACAGAGGCTTAATTTGAACTAGGTGCTAAGTACCTCTCAGCTTAGCAATACAAAATGAACTTCAAATTTCATTGCTATTACACATACCCAGCAATGTATTCCTGATTGTTGAGAGTTCATCATAAGTACCTTATCTATCTTCTTCTCACGGTGCTTTCTTCTACTTCCCTTCCTCCAATCTGGCATTCCAATCTCTTGATTTTGGGTCCTGAACTCCTCTGAACCCCCTATGATGCATTCTGGTTTTCTTCCTGTCCTGCTGATAAACTCTATCCTCTCTTTAGAAAGCTGGAATACATCTTCACTAAACAAGTACCATTTTATATTCTGCCATTTTCCCCATTTCCCCCCAGAATCAAGATATTATATAGTCCAAATTCTTATTTTTTGAATCTTAAAAATCTTAAAAATCTCAATTAAGAATTGAGACACTCTCTGGTTTTCCCCGTCCACTCTTTCTTTCCCTTCCTTCCTTTTTTCCTTCCTTCCTTCCTTCCCTCCTTTCTCTTTCTTTCTTTGTTCATAGAGACAAAACTATATCTATATAAAGCAATAACTATGTTTAAATATTGACCTTCAACAATTTTTCTTTCCATGTATCAATTTTAGTAGCCATGTCAATTTGCTAATGTTCCATTTATACAGGAAAGAATCATAATCACATTTTATAATGATATTTTAATTTTTACATATTTCAAAAATAGCAACTAGGTTCAAGTATAATTAATTTTTTCATTACACACATACACATTGTGTGTGTGTGTTTGTGTGTGTGTGTGGGGGGGGGCTTACAATTTGGAAATAGATAACTGGTAGTAAGACTTGAAAAATGGGGTTATTTGCTCACTGCTGGTAACCACTCAGTGATGGATCAAGCATCAACTAGGCTCATTAGAGAAAGCACCCACAGTTCTATATTTAAATAACTGAGTGGTACCATCCTGCCTCTGCTTATCTTTGAAACAACTATAGGTTTTGGCAGGTGGTACAAAAGGTCAAAATTGTGACTGGAAAGGAAGATCCCAAAGGATCAAACAGACAACATTCTGCTACTCTGAGAGAAAAAGAGCAGACATAGGGTACAGAATGCTGAATCTGGACTCAAGATGGCCAGAGTTTTAATCACGCCTCAGACAATAGCTATGTTGATCATGGGTGATTCTCTAAACTTCATGTTCAATTTCCTCATCTGAAGAATTGGTTTAACATTAGTAGCTCTTACCTCACTATGTAATTATAAGCATGAAATGAGATAACATATATAAGAACTTTGCAAACTAAAAAACACTATTATACAGTAAATGTCAGTTATTATCATATTATATGTGATACATCAGAAAGAATATTGAATTTAAAGTCTGAGAACTAGATTAAAATCCTAGTCTTTCAACTTATTTCTGGTGTGACAATAAGCAAATCACTAAACTACTCTGAGTCTCAGTTTCCTGATGTATAAGATTAGAGAGTTGCACTTGATGGCCTTTTAGGCCCCTTTTACCTCTAAATATATGGCACTATGGCAACATATATTCTCTACACACACACACACACACACACCCCTAATGAATATATTTCATTGAAGGTTAAAAGTCCTCAGCACTACATACTATGACTTCATTACTTGCTAATCAATTGTGTAATATTGTATTTACTTAATAATGCACAAAACTTTAGTTCAAAGACAATTATGGCTGCACAAACCATACCCATTATCAAAAAGTTGGCATAGTCCTTTGGGTTTAGAGGGCAAGTTAGAATTCATTATATTCTCTGTGCCAAAGGAAATCTGGGAAGAATTGCTTGAGGTGAGTTGCCTTTTTGGAGGAAGAGAGGAGAGGATGTATAGCATCATTGTGGAGCATTTGTGTGTATGTGTGTGTCACTTGTGGTGTTAGGGAGGGGAGAATGTTTCATATCTCTCTTACAATACCATTACTTCCCTCCTACACATAGCAATGTTGATTATTTAGTAAATCATAATATGACTGCTCTCCTCTGATGCTAAACAATCTAGCAGAATCCACTCTCTGTTTGGAAGATGAATATTTTGCTTTTCTGAACATGTAGGATTTAGAAGACTGCTGATCTTTCATTGATATGCATGTGGTGATCAGCCAGGTATAATAACTTGATTTCACTGAGTATATAGTTGATATTTTGTGGTCAATTTAGAAACCTAACTAAATTGGAAACACATTATAGATCTTGATAATATGAAAACAAAATTAGAGTTTCAATATATGAAATGTGAGATAACGACCATTGATAGAAGCTGTGAATTTGAATCCTCTGTGTATTAAGCTGTACACCATATTATAGATCTAGCATAAATTACCTAGGCTGTAGGCAGGAAAGCCCGTGAATGTTATTAAACTGAAAACATTTTTCACTTCAAGAATGAGCTTCTAAAGAAAGTCGCTAAGTGGCGTCTTCTTTTATTATCTTTTATTAGCTGTGGAAATGTACAAAGTTAGATCTATTTTGAATTTCTTCCAAGATTTATTTTAATTATTTTATGAGTTTCTTTGCTTGCTAAATTGCTTCTAAATATCATTCAGTGAAGATAACTTCACTTAACATTAACTGAGCTGGAGTATAAATTCATTCCCCTAAATGACATTCAACAGACACAGGTTCGAATTCAGTGCTCCAATACTCAACACAATGCCTGACCCATAAAAGGTGTTTAATCAATGTTTTTGATTAATTATTGATTAATTGAAATCCCACAGCTAACACTAATTAGCTTTGAGACATTAGATAATGTACAAAGGGTATATTCCTTACCCTACCTAATTTCTGAGGGTATTCTAAGGATCAAAATGGACAAACATGTGAGTGAATATAAAAGTATAAAGCAATATCCTTATGAATATTATGATTTTTAATTTGACTTGACTAATAAGATAATATTCTGATTGTTCTGTGTTTTTGTAGATGTATGTGATCCTTTCAACAACGTGACTCACAATAAAGCAATGCTCATCTGTCCCCTGAGACCATGTGTGCTCCCAAGGGTTTGCTTTTGAGATTAACACATTTACACATTCAGATCACATTATCATATGCCTACTTTCAGGTACCACCTCCTTAGGCTTCTCCTTCTAGCTTCTCAAATTTAAATCTCTTCCCTAGCACCACTCCCGTATACATGTTGTCTTCTATTTAAATATATTCTCTCTCTCTCCTCTCTCTGTCTCTCTGTCTCCCTCTGTCTTTCTCTGTCTCTCTGTCTCTCTGTCTCTCTGTCTCTCTCTCTCTCTTAATTCTCTTAATTTGATATTTATGTAATATGTTCTGTGGTCAGACTACTATATCTTTATATTTCTCCTTCAAGGTCCTAGATTTCCCTTAATGTTTTTTTTTTTTTTCTCTATGCTCATAAGCTCAAGCTTTCCACCCCCACCCTCATTGTCAGGGGATTCGAAAACTAGAATGCCCAGTTCCTTTCAACCACTTAGCATCAAATAGTTTTTACACAGGGATATTAACTTCAAAATTATAGAAAGGACAAAAATGCCAATCAATTCCTACATAATATTTATCCCAAATTCGCGATCCTTATTTCAGCTTCTGTAGGCATGGGTTCAGAAATCTGTTTTTGGAGCTCAATCCTTGCTGTTCCATCTTTTGGTTCTAGGCTGACTAAAACACCTAGACTCAGACTCAGTCCCAGATTATGGACTGCTAGATGCCAGAATGCCCTCAGAATGATTTTTCAAACTTATTAGATCCTGAAGCTCCAGTTCCTTTATGTAGAAAAGAAAAAGAACAAATTAAAAGGCCAAGAATTTATATGTGAAGTTATATGGCCTCAGAGAGGAAGACGATCATATAAGGCCATTACCTCTACTATCTGATCAAATGTTGCAAGTGACAAATCAAGTAAAAAAAAAATAAATGGAGCAAAGAGGAAGTAAACCTCACAGTCCTTTTTGATAGTCTGCAAAATCTATCCCAGGTGCTTCTAAGCGCCAAGTAATTAACACTGCTGAAATAGTTATACAATGTCTACAGATGCTGTGGAATCTCTCCAAGGCAAGTTCCTCAGAAATCATTGCAACCTCCCAAAATCGTAACTCTAGCATCCTCCAAATGTATTACCCGAGCAAATCTATACGTGGACCATATTACCATTTCATTTGTACTGGTTCTGAACACAGTGCTTGACATTGAATAAATACCTAATGAATTCTCAATTCATTCACCCATTCATTCATTCATTCATTCATTCATTGAATTAGACTTCATTATCTCTATGTGAAGGATCTATTTCTTTTCCCCCTCTTAGATGTTTTTGACGTCATACTTTGATGTTCAGTCATCAAGACAATTATTCAATTGAGAAATTAATGACCCACAAAACAAATCTAAAATTACCTGAGAAATATTTTTAAATGAATATTGGTTTCATGTCAATAGTGCCCATTTCCTCTTAAAATAATGAAAAAGGAACCTAGACTGTTCTTATCATTTATCACTTCTTAAGTATCCTTTCAATAGGATGACAACCAAAGATGTATCAAATGATAGTGGAAGAAAGCACTGAAGTACTATGTCTTTTCCTTCAACACACTTGATGTTATAGAAGTACATAACATTTGTACTAAATGGTTTTTGAGATTGATTAAATGCCTTTGCTTCATTTTAGCTGTTTATAAATTTCATTCATCATTTATTACTAAATATGCTGCAAAAAATGGAGATTATTTCTAAAATATATTTGTTTCCCCTTGAAATTTATTCATCAGAATTCAGGTAAATTTTGAAATTCTTTACATTCTTATTATAAGTTCTAAATGAATTTTCCCCAAAATTAAAATTATTAACACTTCAATTTTTAATTTTGAGTACTTAAAACATCCTTCACACTGAACATGAAAAAAATGGGAACAGGCTTGTCATTCAACTTTTCATACAAAAGTTACAGGGAATTATCAAATGAAGATGATATAGATTATGTTCTTTAGAAAATCATGAAAATGTAGCTGGAAGGTTTGAGCCATGTTTCAAATAATTATTATAAAGTTTTAAATAATAATTGACAGCAGTATTTTATGGAAAATTGGAAATTATTTATAGATTAAACCTTTAATTAACTGAAAGAAAGAGACCCTATATTTGATGGACCCTAGGATCATAGGATAGTAAGTATTTCATATTATTTTATGATCTTTTACAAATTCTATGTATTTTTTAAGAATTATTCAATAACCATTCTGAACGATATAGAATCACAGGTTTTGAAAAGATGTCAGTGGCTATCTAGTTCAACTGACATCTGAAAAAAGTCAGATGTGCTACAAATTTAACAGTCATCTGATATCTATTTGCACTCATTCAATGAAGTCTCTTTTTCAAAGCTGTAACTTTATCAGTACCCTTTGTTCCTCTGATTGGAGAGTGGAGCCATGAACTTAACCTCCACTTAAGGAGGGCAGACAGGAGAGACATCTCCTCTGACATCTCCTCATTTTCCAGCTGACTGTATTCAATTTGAACTTCTTTGAATGTCTGGCTGCAATCATTTTGGATTTCTTGTCTTCTCCATCATGTCATGGAGATGGGTACCTTCTCTCCTTTTTTCCAGAATGTTTTTATGTATGTTGTCTTCTCCCATTAGATTAAAATCTTTTTGAGGGTAGAAACTATTTTCTGTAGTTAGGACTTAGCCCGGTGCCTGGCACATAGTGGGTGTTTAAAATATTTATGGATTATTGATTAATTCCACTATTTGAATAGTTCTATTAGAGAATTTTTTTACATTGAGTCTAATCTATTTTTAACTGCCAAATTAGGTTGTATAACAATATTTCTCTCTTTTTTGGAGGGGGGTGTCCTTATGTTCCTTTCAGAGGAGCAAAAGAATTTGCCAGCTCCTAACTCTATAGAATATATAAAAATATTTGTCAGGGTTAAGGAAAGACCAGGGCAACATTTAGTAGGATACCAATGAGGTAATAAACTATATTTCATAATCAGATATGAAAAGTAAATTATTCATATTGGTAGAAACCGAAGTACAGCCCTGTGACAAACATTGACATGATTAAAGAATGTCATACATGACATTGGAGGTTACCTTTGTGTTATAATTTGTGAATCATCATAAGACAAAATCCCATTCAGATTTTTTTTAAGTTGTATTAGTAATATATTTGCACAAAAAGGCATTGATGATATGTTCATTTCCATACATACAGGATTTTAGTATTAGTTGTAAAATGAGTTATACCTATGAATATATGGTCAGACTGTAGGACACTGGACAACTTTTTGTTTTAAATTTTCGTTCTCTCCAGTCCTTTGTTTTTTGTTTGTCCTTTTGCCTCTATCACTTAGAATAATTTAATCCCAGTTAATGGTGATTTTGCTAATAAGAATATTTCACTTTCTTTTCTTTCTTGAAAAAAGTGACACTGTTAAAATATTTTCCCAACACACATATTCTGAATTTGATCAGATGATATTCTGGTCATATTCTGAGAAACAGTAAAAAGGGTGGGAGAAAAAAGATGTAGTTGTTCCATTCCCTCATATATGTGTGTATATATGCATGCATGTATGTATATGTATACATACAAATATACATGTATATGTCTATCTCTGTATGAACTTATATGTTATATATAATATATAACCACATATCTATCTACCTATTTATATAGTTCAGTGGCTCTCAACCTGTGGGTTATGTTCAATTTGTAACAATGAAAATATATCCTGCATAGCAGATATTTACATTATGATTCATAACAGTAGCAAAATTACAGTTATGAAGTAGTAACGAAAATAATTTTATGGTTGGGGGTCACCACAACATGAGGAATTGTATTAAAGGGTCGTGGCATTAGAAAGGTTGAGAACAACTGATATGGTTCTATCTCTGTCTTTTTCTCTCTCAGCTTCTGTATTAGAATAGAGATGACAGTTGACACATATAATTTTGAGTTTCCCAAAGTACTTTCCAGATATTATCTTATTTGACTATCACAACAACCCTGTGATGTAAGTACTGAAATTATTATTATTTACAATTTGCAGAGGGAATCTTCTGTCTGAACTGCATCATTCTTGTATGTACTGATTTATGTATATGTTGTCTCTGTTCACTAGAATGCAAACTCCTCGAGAGCATGAACTGATTTTGGTTTGTCTTTGTATCCTCACCACTTTTCAGAGAGTTTTAATATAGAAAGTGCTTAATAATGCTTAAATAATAATAATGCTTGTTGATTGATTAATTAAGTTAGCAAAATGAGATTGAAAGATATTAAGTTCTCTGTCTATAACTTAATAAATATGAGATTCAAACACAATTCTCTACAGGTGACTAGTCCCATTTAGTTTTTATGTAGTATAGCTTATTTCTTCTCTGTTACATGAACATTGTTTATATGTTTGCCTGTTGGACAGCCACTTGATTCTACATTGATGTCATCTAGAGTGCCTAAGGATATGCTTGATTTCATCATACAAACTATACTATACTCATACATAGATGATACAATCATAGATTTGGAGTTGGAAGGACCCTTGGTGGTAAAGTCTATCTCTTCTTCTGTAGAGGCAACTGAATCTGAAAGAAATTAAGTGACCTACTTTGTGTCACACAGTAACTCTCCAGAGAAGCATTTCAACTCAGATTTTCCTGATTCTTCAATCTATCTATTGTGCCAAAAAAATGTACATTCATTAATATGAAGGAAAGAGACGTACTTGTGAGACCTATAGATGTATGGGTTTTGTTCAGCTTCTTTGGCATTGTAGAGGATACAATTGTGAAGAATGTTAGTGTTTTACATGTAGTAAATGCTTAAACCTATATTCATTGAGACAAATTTAAGTAAATTTGCATGCATTGATGAAAGTAGTAAAACAGTGTTAGGCTTTGTTTGATCTGTTAAGTGTTTGGAAAAGACAGCTGATCATAGTGGGAAGCAGGATTGTTTTCTTCAACAACAGATTGTTGATGTCAGATAGTAGAAGGAGGTAGAGTCTTCCCTGTTGGGGAGAGGCAAAATAAGGTTCTACATGAAAACAATTCTGATTGAGAAAGTTGCCAAAACTGAGCCCTGATTGAGAAAGTTGCCAAACTAAGCTGACAAATAATTGAGGACAGAACTGAAATAATAAATAAATATGAAGAATTCAGAGAAATATGAAAAGACTAAGTAAAGATACTAGGAAAACAAAAGAGTATCATGGTACAAAGGGAAAGAACCTTGGTTCTGGAGTCAATACACCTGGTTCAAATCATAGCTCTGAATCTTTGTACCTGTATAAAACGCAGAAAAATCATTTAACCACTGTGAGTCTCAGTTTTATCACCCCTAAAATTGAGGGGATTGAAGCCTTTGAGGTCCCTTCCAACACCAGGTCAATGATCTAGAGTAGCACCAAAATAGTTATATTCCAGATGTTTGCAATAATGTAATTGCAAACATAACGAACACATGACTGAACTCCAATAACTCTAATGACTAATCTTGGTCCTAGAATACAAATGAGGGAATGTACTTCTGCCCTCATGGAAGAGAGGAGAGATGCTGGAATTAGGATGTCACACATGTTGTTATATATGATTAACTTATTGGTCTGGTTTTGCTTAACTTTTTCTTTGCTACAATGGACTATTCAGTGGATGGGGGATGGAATGATTATTAGGAAAACATCTGAATGTTAACAAAATCAGTAAAATTTTTAAAGTATTCTAAGAGAATGATGGGCACTTAGTTTATTGTTTTTCTTCTAAAATTATACAGCAAGTTCCCTATGGCAAAATTTGTTTTCAATATGGAGAATTGGCCTAGAAACATAGCTTATTCAGAATAGAACAAGACACTATATGGCATGGTTCCATTTTATTTTTCACCTCTTCATGTTCTTCTTTAATGCCCTTGTCTGAACTTTTTAAATTTCCAGTTTATCTTAAATTTGGTTCTTATTATATTTAGGATGCTCATATCATCAGAGAGGAAGACATGTCCAATTAAAATCAAACAACATCAATCATGATGAGTGGATGAAGCCATTATTTTATAGTTTTTATAAGCATGTAATAATTCAACTCTACTCTCAGGAGTTTTCAAACTAAGGATACTCAAAGCATTTTTTTAAAGAAGAAAAAGAATGAGTCATTTGCTAACCTGGAAAAAAAATATTTCACATCTTTCATTTTTATGTTTTAATTATGTAACGTATGATTGCATATATTTTCATTAGAAGCTTTTTATGCTTTTATAAAATAAGACATAGCATCCATATAATTTCTCTCATACTCCTTTACCTTTCCCCAAAATAACTTCAAATGCTTCACAAATATTACCCTATTAATCCTATAGGATTGTTATTGTATATTATTTCACAAGAATATCATATGGAACACTAAATAACAAAACATTGTCTAATCTATGTATACATGTGTTCAGATGGCACTACTATATTTTCCAACTTTGTATTAATACCTAAAAAAACTTGCCTTAACCGAGGTCTCATACTTGTTAGGTGGCTACATGGAAAGTTCAAACCCCGTCTTTATAGCTGGCAGAATATTAATCAATTGGTATAATGTCATAAATAATCAATTCTGAAATGATTCACCAAAACTTTATATAATCATTGTTTGAGTGTTGAAAAATATATCAAGGGTCTACAAGTCTAACTCCTGCATTTTGTGGGTTTTTTTTCATTTTCTTTAAATTAACTTTTGTTTATTTTTCAGTTTACATCATTGATTTCCATAAGATTTTGAGTTACAAATTTTCTCTCCATCTTTCCCCTACCCATCCCCCCAAAACAGCAATCCCACTGTATACACCCTCCCCCAATCTGGTCTCTCCTATATCTTCCCCCATCACCCTTCTGACTTTCTGGTAGAGCAAGATGGATCTCCCTATCCCAGTGCCTGTATATCTAATTTCCCAGTTGCATATAAATAATAATAATAATATATATATATATATATTTAACATATGATTTTAGAATTTTTAATTCTAGATTCTTTCCCTTCCTCCCTTGTCACCCAGCCCCACTGGAAATAACTCCTGCATTTTGCATATGAGAAAACTGAAGCAGAAGCCTTCATGATCTTACCTTGTTCAAGCTCACAGACATTTTAAGTATAATAAAAACCTCCCTCACCCTCAAAGTCAGGTAGATAGAAGAAGATTCATTCTTCCCCCATGGCTCTCCAATACCCTTATGGTGATTGGGGGTTATCTAAGCTCTTTACAAATAGCTCAGCCCCCATTTGATGGTTTTTCCTCAATAGTAGGGGGCTAGTCCCCTCTACATCAACTCCATTTAGCCACTAATAGATTAGCTTTTATACAGAAATCCTTTGTTCACAAGGCATACTCACTAATATACAAACATCTCCTAACAGGTGGGAAGCATAATCTTCCTCTTCCTCTTTTGCCTCCTCAGTTTCTAAGGAGGAGAATTTGGTCCATTCTCATAGGTCACAGTCACACTACCAAATCCAAAATGTAATTCAGACTCACATCCTTAGAATTCTTGCTTCTTATGGCTGAGTGCATCATCCTGCCTGTAATCCTGGCTCCAAAATAGCCATGGCTTTAACTCCCATTATTGTGAACAACATCTCTGGCACCTGAAATAGAGGAAGACTAATAATATTGAACAGAAACAGTCACATATCTCAAAATTCAATGTAAAAGAGAAGTAGCAGTAGAAGAAAAGTCCTTCCTTCCTTAATGAGTGAGTTTATGGCATCCACACTGTAGGTGAATTTGAATCTTCACTCTCTTGACTCAACAGTTAAGAGTGGACCAGAAAAGCAGTGAAATAGAGAAAAAATAGCTCAGCCTTACCAATTTTAAAGACATAGGCAACTAAAGGAAGGTACCCACATTGGCATGGTAGAAGGCCAAGAAGCCTTCATATTAGGCCATCTAGACATCTCCAAAGGATCCTTAAAGGTGTTTCCATAATTTTTGTACTGGGCATATCCAGGCTTGTCTGCATTATACACATTATCAGAAGCAGGATCTGAACCCCAGTCTTCTGACTCTATGTAACGATACTAGGATTTGAAGATCTTCCACGCCCCTTGAGCTTGCTGATGTAGCAGGAAGGGGTGGAGCAAGAGAACGCCGGAGCCAAGCTAGTCTCTGTGCGGTGCGGACTGGAAGCGGCGTCAGAGGCA
>CM053586.1:52262963-52282193 GCA_028646515.1 Pseudochirops corinnae
GCTGGGGTCCTCCCGGCTGCCGTAGACTTCCGGCTGACTGGATAATGAAGACTCAAGGAACGAGGCCCAAGACGACGATCCGGATCCAGGCCGCTCAATGCGAGAGCTCTGGTCTGATAACAATCGCCCAGTCCCCCTGCATTTTGCAGGCCGAGGGCGGGAAGCTACAACACGGAGGCGGGTGCAAAACCTCCGCTTTTCTCCTTTCTGCTCTGGAGACCTTTCGGCCAGACGCTTATCTCCCTCTTTCACAATCCCCCCTCCTCGCAGCTCGTGCTAATCCTGGCCCACCTGAGAGCTTTCTCTTCACCTCCCGCCCGGCCGCCCCCGGGGCACAGCCGCAGCTTCAGGCCAGGCTGGTTTTGGTTCGCAGTGCTGGTATGCTATGGTTCCTCGTAGCCGAGCTGACTTTAGTGGGAAGTATCTTTGTGTGCGATTTGAAGTTCTAGGTTGGTCCAGAGTCGTATTCCATGGGTATTTTGGGGTGGCTATGTGAGAGCTGCGATATATTGCTGCTGCTACGCAGCCATCTTGGCTCCGCCCCCCCACTTTATTCATTTTGTATTTAAATATTGTGTACAAATTTTGATCCAGATCTGCAGAATTGAGAATAACATAAGGAGTGGGCTGTAGTTATAAAAGGAATATTAATTATCAGTGTGTATGAAGTCATTAAGAAATGATTTTGAATCCTATTTCAGACATTGCCTATCTTTCAAAATGTGGGCACATCACTTAACCTCTTTTGGTCTTAGGTTTACTTCTGTAAAATGGGCATAATAGCAGTACTTTTCTCACCAGTGGGTTGTGAAGATTAAATGAAATAATATGCAGCTAAGTGGTGCAGCAGATAGAGTGTTGGTCCTGGAGTTAGGAAGACTCATCTTTATGAGTTTAAATCAAGAATGAAATTGTATGACCCTGGACAAGTCACTAAACCCTGTTTTCTTCACTTCTTCATCTATAAAATGATCAATAGAAGGAAATAGCGAATTACTTCGGTATCTTTACCAAGAAACCTCCAAATGGGGTCACTAAGAGTTGGATACAACTGAAAAATGTACAACAATAATAAGTAGTAATAAAGTGTCTTACAAAGCTTTAAGTACCATATAAATGTTAGTTGTCATTATTATCATCAATTGCAACCAAGTCAAAAATACAAAAGGACCAGGGCCATATGAAAGAATTTGCTATTAATGAACTCTTCAGAAATAAGACAGGCCTCAAAAATGTAAGATGCAGGGAGAAGCAAAGGATTTGCCACTTGGACCTCTAAGTGACCTATTTGGTAATGTCTGGGGAAAAGATATACAAAAGAGAGAGGGTCAAGTTGCCTCTAACATAAAAAAAGTTTTGAATAAATAAATAATACTTGATCACAACATTTGAAAAACTATATAATCTGTAATTTTATCATTACAGGCACTATCACTGCCAATGCAGATCACAAGCACTCTCCAACTTGGGAAATTTTCTTTGAAAATTACCATGGCTATGAAATACATCAATCACTCTAAAGCCAAATAAGGGGTGAGCTTCCAAGTTTAAATAAATTAGTCTCAGCATGACATTCCATTACCACAATTTTCAGTGCTTGCACTCCATCAGTACAGTCTTTAAGTGTCAGTTTCAACTCCATACCATGACAAAGTATTTAAGGAAGACTTTAGAGTACAATGGAAATACAATTTTTTTAAAAAAATAATAAACTTGACCGTTTAAATCTGATAAATTAATGGATAGCTACAATATTAATAAATCATATATGTTTAATTGGGATTTGAATGTCCAGCAAATGTTTTGCTTTCTGGCTTTTGGAGAAATGGGGTTCCAGTCAATGAAAATTTCTTAATAAATAATGTAGCTCTTTATCAGCAATTTGCTGATAAGGGCTATATTAGAAATAAATTGACATTACCTCAGAAATTTTCCCTCTTGTGCCATTCTGGTTCTTCCTCCAAAAATCATAAATGAATGAAATGGTGGTGATTTAATCAGCATTGCTTGCAAAAGCCCTTAGAGAAGAAAACTACCCTTAAAATAACAACAGGAGGAAATATAAATAACCCTTAATAAGTGTAGGATTAACAGTATATTCCTAACTTTCATTCTTCATAAGCTATATATACAGCATTGATGCTCATGATGCAATGGTAGGTTTATACTGGACAATTCTGTTTTCTAGAAGCTGTAATGAATGATATAGCTTTTAATATATGTAAAAAAGATTTTTTTCTAAACATAAAATAAATGTAATGTTTTCCCCAAATATGCAACAGAGGGAGCAGGTCCTTTTGCTTCTACCTCCATTTCCTTAGACATTCTATGAGTGTTTATAACTGATGCAGACTCAAGGTCATTGTTAAATAAAGATTTTAATTAGATTAGTAAAAATTCAGAAAACTCGAGTCACAGAATTCAATGACCCAGTCTCTTTTCAGCTCTGAATCTTGCTTTTTAGCTTGGAATCAGTTTTTAATTTCTTTGTTTTAGGGGACTCTGAAAGAGAAAGATGCAGGAAAGTCATTGTCTTAAAATCAATCATTCTATCCATTTGGGATGTTTCTCAAGAGATGATTAGTGAATTCTTTCAATTTCTATTTTGCCCTCTGGTTCTAGAATATCAGGGCAATTTTCCTTCAGAATTTCTTGAAAGATGATATCTAGGCTCTTTTTTTTGATCAGGGCTTTCAGGTAGTCCATTTTTGAACTACCTCTCTTGAATCTATTTTCCAGGTCAGTGATTTTTCCAATGAGATATTTCACATTGACTTCTAGTTTTTTTTTTCATTTGTTTGTATCTGTTTTATAGTATCTTGATTTCTCATAAAGTCATTAGCTTTCATTCCTTCCAATATTATTTTGAAGGAATTATTCTCTTCAGCAAGTTTTTGAAATTCCTTTTCCATATAGTAAATTCAGCTTTTCAAGGCATTCTTTTTCTCATTGGCTTTTTGAGCCTCTTTTCCCATTTGAGTTAGTCTTTTTTTTTAAGGTATTTTTTTTTCAGTCACACTGTTGACTCATTTTTCACGATTTTCTTGCATCATTCTCATTTCTATTCCTCATTTTTCTTCTAATTCTCTTACTGAGTTTTCAAAATCCTTCTTGAGCTCCTCCATGGGTTATGATCAATTCATATTTTACTCAGAGCAGCAGTTCTTAACCTGTGCATTGTGTTCAATTTAAATTCATTCTGCATGTTAGATATTTACATTATGATTCATAACAGTAGCAAAATCACAGCTATGAAGTAGCAACAAAAATATTTCTATGGTTGGGGGTCACCACAACATGAGGAACTGTATTAAAGGGTCACAGCATTAGGAAGGTTGACAACCACTGATTTAGAGGCTTTTCATGCAGGAGTTTTGACTTTGTTTGCCTGCAAAACAGCACCATGAAAAAAGTCTGAGGTTTGGGGCAACACCTCCTTACTTCAGGTGAGCAGAAACTAATTTTAACACAAATTTAAAAGTCAATAAATAGACTAGTAAAAAGGGCAAACAATGAAAAAGAACTCGACCATAAAAAGGTTCAATAGCAACAGGTAAGACCAAGACAACAATGTGAAAAAAGTCACAACCAAAGCCACAGCTCTAAATGTTAATTTGTCACAAGCCCAACAAGAATTCAACAAGAGTTGAAGAAAGCTATAGGGCTGATAAAGAAAAAAAATCGGGGAAAGAGATGAGTGATGCAAGAAAGTTATGAAAAGTGAATTAACAGCTTGATAAAAGAAGCACAAAAAATACTGGAAAAAAAAAAACCTTCAAAAACAGAAATGACCTAATGATAAAAGAAGCACAAAAATTCTCTGAAGGAAAGAACTCTTTAAAAAGCAGAATTGGCTAAATTGAAAAAGGAGTACAAAAGTTCAGTAAAGCAAATAGAACTTTAAAAATTAGAATTGAGCAAATGGATTCTAATGACACTAAAACATAAAAAAATAATAAAATAAAGTCAAAAGAATGAAACATAAATAGAAAAAAGGTGAAATAATTCAATAGAAAAACAGCTAATCTGAAAAATAGATCCAGAAATTATAGAGGAAAATTACCCTGATATTTTATATTCAGACAGTAAAATAGAGATAGAAAGGCTACCTGATCATCTCCTCAAAGAGATCCCAGAATGAAAACTCCCAGGAATATTATAGCCAAATCCCTGATCATCTAAGTCAAAGAGAAAACATTTCAAGCGGTGAGAAAACAAACAAACAAACAAAAAGACCAAAAAAAAAACAACCTAAAACATACAAATACCAAGTAGATATAGTGAAGTTCATGCAAAATTTAGCAGATTTCACATTAAAGAAGTAGAGGGCTCGGAATTTGATATTATGGAATGTAAAGAAGATAGGGTTAAAACCAAGAATAACCTACACTGAAAAACTTAGTAAAATGGTTCAGGTGGAGGGGGGCAAGGGGAAGGGACATTTAATGCAATAGAAATTTTCCAGGCATTACTAACATAAAGATAAGAACTTAAGAGAAAATTCAAACATAAAACTCAAGAAAAGCATTAAAAAGGCAATCATGAAAGAGAAATCAGGTAGGATTAATAAAGTTTAAAAACTCACATTCCCATATGGGAAGGTGATAGACATGATTCCTAAGAATGTTATCACTGTTAGTAAGAAGCAGTCTACATAAACAGGGGGCATTGGTGTGAGTCAATTATGTTGAGATGATCTCAAAAATAAATGAAGGGGTGAGAAAAAGGGATGGACTGGGGAAGGGGGAAGGGAGAGGTAGAATGGGGGGAATTGCTTCATATAAAAGAAACATCCAAGAAAAACTTTCACAGGGTAGAGAAAATGGTGGGAGTTGGGGGGGGGGGTGTAGCAGACAATATTTGATCTTCATTCTCATTAAAATTGGTTCAGATAAGGAAGCATATACATATATTAATATATCTGTATGTAGATATAACACATGTATGTAGATGTGTACATACATTTGTCTGTATATTCAGCTGAGTATAGAAATCTCTTTTTTTACCCAACAGGTAACTGAGAAGAGAAGAAGATAAATGAAAGAGGGAGGGAATTATAAAAGTGAAGACAGATTAAGGGAGGCAGTAGTCAGAATCAAAATAGACTTTTGAGGTAGGAAAGGATAAAAAGAGAGAGAAGGATAAACAGAAGGAAATAGAATGGAGGAAAATATCCAGTCATTTATCTTAACTGTGAATGTGAGTGGTATGAGCTCACCCATAAAACAGCAGAGAAAAACAGAATGAATTAGAAACCACAATCCAGCAATTTGTTATTTTCATGAAACTCAGTTGAAACAGAAAGAGAAATATAGAGTTAAAATAAGGGACTGAATGAGAATCTATTATGCTTCAGCTGAAGTTAAAAAGGCACGCTTAGCAATCATGATCTCAGAGAAAGAAAAAGCAAAAAGAGACATAATTAAAAGATATAATCAAGAAAAGTACTTATTTTCTTTGCTATAACATGGGCTTTGTAGTAACAGTAATGAGTAGAGTTTTTAGGCAGAGTGATTAACCAACAGTCCATTTGGATGGTCCTGGTGTGAGTTGTTAAAGGAGTGTGCTAGAGCAGTGGCAGTATAAGAATAGGGAAAGAACATAAGTACTTACACACATATACTCTATCTGTCTATCTATCTGTCTATCTGTCTATCTATCTATCTATCTGTCTGTCTGTCTGTCTATTATCTATCTATTTATCAAGAGAGTATATATGTGCATGTATATATGCATGTGTTATGTATATATACACACATGCATATACTTGTATCCATACATATATTCATGTGTGCATGTGTGTGTGTGTGCACAAATACACATACACATGTGTGTGTGCACATATGAATGATAGTATGAAGGTAAAATTGACAAGACTTGACAACAGATTGGATCTGGGAGTGAGAGGGAGGAGTCATTGTCCACACATATATTGCATTTCCTGGATATCTGGAAAATAGTGATGTCCCTGCCAATAACAGGAAAATTAAGAAGAATTGAAATTTTGGGCAGAAAGATAATAATGCATATCAACATACAAATTCCCTACATGAAGAAAGGTTTGGGTGCTGAGCAAAAGACTGGTAGCTGGTATCAATACCACTGATGAGGATTCTACAGTAACTCTTCCCTCATTTCAGAGAGAAGTGTAATTTCTTGTTGTCTGGTGGTTTACACAAGCTTATAATGGTGCTGATGACGTTCTAATCTTTCTTGAAAAAATAAAAGAGAATTATCTAGGTTGAATTGTATTTGTTTCCTGCATCATAGCTTGGGGATGCTGGGGTTCTTGAGGAGCAATTTCTGATTTCCCCTGTGTCCCTTTATGTTTTGCATGTTGTAAACAAATTCATTTGTAATACATTCTTCTGAGAGTCTCCTGTGACTTTGAACATGAAAAAGTACTGAAGGGCTCAGAGTTATTAGGGCTACAAAGTCAGTTCTATCTGTGTCTTTGCCAATACCCCTGCGGCTTTTTCTTAATCTTTCGGATATGTCTGTATCAGAGAACTTAGCATATAAAAGAAAAAAAAGTAATGCTTTTAGGATAAACTGTGAAAGTTGAGATATTTAAAATATTTACCTAAATGTGAGTAGAAATAATAAATCCTACCCTCTTTTTACTTGAAAAAAAATTCAATATTTTGGGAGAAGGGAGACAAAAAGAAATTAGTTTTAAAGTCTAACCATGAAAGTCTATCGCTTCTTCAACGTTAGCAAAGATCAATATTAAAATAATTGCAGGATAATTTTTGTTCTGTTGTGACTTTTCATCTTAGAAGAACAACTAAATGGAGAGAAAGGCCATCAGAAATGTTGCCTATGAATCAGAGGCCAGAGACACTTTGTACAGTGCCTGACACAGATTAGGCACTTAATAAATGTTTATTGGACTTCCCATTGACTAAGGCAGTATACTACAATGGTAGAAAGAAAACTGTATTTTTGGATAAAAGGATATGATTTTAGATACTAGTTATACTACTTGCTACCTGTTGGACTTTGGAAAACTCATCTAAACTCTCTGGGTCTCAATTTCCTTATCTGTCAAATGAGGGGATTTGACCAGATAGATGATGGAAGTCTCTTCTAGCAAACAAATCTATTTTCCTGTGATTCCAGAAGGGTATAATGTCAGAGTTGGAAAAGGTCTTAGACATTTCCTAGCCTTCTAAGCATCCATTTTTAATGCTAAGAAATAAGAGGGGGAAGGGAAAGGGACATACATTTATATAGCTCTTAATATATAACAGGCACCGTGCTAATATCTCATTTGATTCTCACAGCAAACCTGGGCAGGGGAAGGGAGAGGCAGGGACTAGGTGCTGATATTATCCCTATTAGACAATAAAGTGGGGTAGAGTTCAAGATACTTATCCAAAATCACTTAGTAAGTACCTGAGCCTGTATTTGAACTCAGGTCTTCCTGCCTCCAAGTATAGTACTCTACCCACTGCACCATCTAGGTATTTTATACATACACACACACACACACCCCTTAGATTTAAATTGTCCCTTGTAGAATAGCATTCACAAACAGTAAGCAATTCAAGTTCACTCTGTCACAACATTAACTGACCCTATGATATGTTAGGTGTTCAGTGCTTTTATAGATTCTGAAGGTGTGGCCTTAGAACAAAACCCATCAGATGCCACTTAAACATAGCTGCCACCTGCACACTGATCTTAAGAACTTATAAAGAGTTGTTAAGATACTCATGACAGACATGAATTCTTTATGACAATCCCGAGATCTGATTTGATGATGTTAGATCTAACACATGTAAGGAATTAAACTATATGCAGAATACAGTGGATTAGGAATAACATATGAAAGTAGTTATATGATCTAATTATGTCAAGATTATCCATCACAATTGAAGAAAATTAAACTTCTTAAGTACTATTGTGCAGTGGTTCATCCACAGCTTCCAGCATTATTCAAATCCATGTAGCAAATGTAGTGTGGTATGATGAATAGAATGGTGTGAATGAGGCCAAGAAGACCTGGAGGAGAGCAGAGGAGAGGAGAGGAGAAGGGAGGAAAGGAGAGGAGAGGAGAGGGGAGGGGAGGGGAGGAAGGAAAGGGAAGGGGATAGGAAGGGAAGAGAAGGGAAAGAGAGGGGAAGGGAGGAGACATGAACTAAACATGTCTGGTTCATACTAGCCAAATGACCCTGAGTATATCACTTAACCTCCTTATCCCTCAGGTAACTAACTTTCTAAGATTTCTCTAGTAAGTTGTCAATGAGTTGTCATTTGAAATGGGAGTGAGAATAACCAGATTCAGAGCTCATTCATGTTGATGAAATCAGATCACTCTGATGCTTTTGATCATTTTTTATTCAAATACATTTGTCATCTATGAAATTATTGTAGGACCAATATGACCCAGATATAGAGGAGAAAGATAAAAGATACCATTGATTCTTTTCTCGTGTGTTTTCAATAAAGGATATAAGGTTGGGCAAGAAAAAATAAAAAATATATTTAAGCCACCTTAAAAGAAATTTCAGGTGCTCCTCGTGTTAATTATTTTTGTGAAAAAAAAAATAGATGAAACAACTCTAAATAATGCACTTAGTTCCCTTGAAATACTCTTAAAACAGGATTAGGCAGAAAGAATGATGGGGGAGGAAAGGATAAGGTTTAATCTAGCTGCCATTTTGTCATCTGATTATTATATACATATATAGATATGTATGTATTATATGTATGTATATATGATATTTATATTTACATATATTCTTACATTTATATAATATTTTACACAATTATATATTTTATATAATTTTACATTAATATGTATATATGTGGGAGGGCTATATAAAGGGTAGTAGTAGTGTTGTAGTTTGGGGGTTCTGGGAACCCCAAAATGCAAGAGTACAGAGCACGGGTCTGCCTTGAAAGAATTCGACCACTCAAGCCTTCTTTCTGTTCATGTAGCAAGTTTATCATGACACGGGTTGGGGTGGGCAAGATTCCTAATGAGTCTGTGTATTTGTGATGCCAATACAAGTGGGTCATATTTTAAGAATCTGTGCACTTGTTGAGGATAAAATTGTTAAATTTATGCAAGAAGACTGTGGGAAGATTGGGATGGGATCTAGGGATGGCAAGTAGCCTGGGGTCATCCAGAAGTAACAGAGAAATGGGTCTAGATGAAATTAAAGAGTGGCAAGTAGCTTGGGATGAGCTAGGTGCAGATAATGGGAACCACAAAGGGCAGTTAAAAGGATTATTGACTGGGATGGGTCTAGTGCCTCACACAAATGCAAGAGAACTGGGTTCAGGGTCTTTGGTGTCTAGGTCCCAAAGACATTGTCTTTTCCTTTTAGGGGTCCAACATGAATCCCATTCCCCATCAGTAGTAGTAGTAGTAGTAGTAGTAGTAGTAGTAGTAGTAGTAGTAGTAGTAGCAGTAATAGTAGTAGTAGTAATGATGGGGTACAGGATCTGGGAAACCGTTTGAACTCTGATTGAATCTTCCCACTTGATGAGGCATTTGCCTGAGGCCATAAGCCTTCATTATAAATAGGCACAAATATTGGTTACTTTTTACCTAGCTTAGCCCCCCATTGTCCAGCTACTTCTCACCCTTGATTCTATGGAAATATCTATACCTGAATCTGTTACCCTTAAACTAGCCTAGCCCTCCATTGTCTGTCATCCCCAGGTAACCTTCAGCTATTTCCCACCCTTAATCCCATTCTTGGAGTCTGACCTCAGTCCTGGTCAAGGTCCTCCTTAGTATCTTCCTCAAGAACCTCCCCAAACGTCTCCTCTAGACCACCCCCTAGATCTCTCCCACAGTCTTTCTGTATATAAGATCCATCTTGACTCCATGAAGGTGCAGAGATTAATCTAATATAGACTCACTCTGTCTCAGATTATTCTGGATAGCTTGTGCAATGCAAGTGTCACAAATACTTAGGCTCCTTAAAAGTCTATGTATTGTGGCAAATCTTTAATAAACTTTGTTTTACTTTGACTGAGAAAAGGCTTGAGTCAAATTCATTTGATAGGACCTGGTGTGTTGGTATTTTGGGGTCTCTAGCACCCCTAAGCCCCCAAATCTCAATAGTAGTAGGGATAGTAGTAGTAGTAGTAGTAGTAATTATAACTTGCCCCTGATGTGTATCTCCCAAATTTGGCAAATACGAAGAAACAAACAAAAAACACTTACTAATGATGATTCTATGTGTCCTAGATTTGGCAAATAATTACTGATATTTTTTGTTCCCCTTCTCAATCTGATTAAAAAAATAACTGAAAAGCATTTGCTAATGATGTTAGCTTTGGCTAATTTCCTTTCTTCATATACTTAGGTAATCAATCACAAATCAAAATCTAGATATAACTTAAAAGGACATTTCAAGAATCACAAAAATCTACTTCAGTCGTTAGGCCTAAATCAGTACCTGATATGCAACTAAGACAGAGTCTGGCATTCCTCACAACTGAGAATGTGAGCATCCTGGATTTGATTAAGAGCAGTGTGGACAGAAACTTGTGAGAACACTGTCTAGGAGGGGAGACAGAAAGCCTCAACTGGGGCAGAGAAAGAACACTGTCAGGAGCACTGTTACAAAGCATAATTACTTGGACCTCTTAGATTCATGCTGAGAATTTGTTTCTAGGACGCTTGATTTTTGAATAGTCAAATATGATTGTAAACAATGATGAGTATAAGCCTTATTTGTATGCCATGTGTCCTAATTAATATACATTATATCAAGTGTTTTTTACACATGTACCATGTGTCACACTGATCAACATTAGTAGAGGAAGTTTCCTTAGTAGAAATTCTTTTAACTGATGAAATCACAGATCTGAAATGGGGGTGGAGGTGGTAGTGGAGGGTAATAAAAAAATGTTCCTTGGGGGAAAGTTATCTAAGTTTTGCCTCTATCTATCTATCTATCTATCTATCTATCTATCTATCTATCATCTAGCTCTCAATACGTATATATACACCTACACAGGTATACAAAAGTGTATGCACTCATATCTACACATGTGTATGTATATATATGTATACATATGCATATTTTTGTGAAAAGAAAACTGAATTAATTGAAATATTTAGAATTGCTCTGATTATGAGAGGTTTTTGTGGTAAGCTTTCCTAGATGGGATGAATATTCAGCAGATTTTTGAAAAAGTAGAAGGTTTTAAAAGACAGAAGAGATATGGACTATTTGACCTATCCCCTCCATTCTCAAAAATGAAATACAAGCTTTCTGTATTTAAAAGGATGTCCCAATGTTACAAGAAAAAAGCTGAAGGTCAACAGAAGCTAAAAGACAAAAATATTAAATGATAAAAGGGAAAACTTTTAGGTTGAAAATAAACATCCTCATACAAGAAAAGGGTGGGGTTCCTGAATAATTTAATTTCATATGAAGAAGACTGGAAGATAATGAATGTACCTCCAGGGCATGGAAATCTTTCACACATTTGTCCCTAGCCACTCATCTACATACAGGTCCCTAAGGAGGACTGGAGGTGAAAATGACTAAACTGAAACTAATCACCCTAAGGCAACATGGGATGGTTTACAAAATGAAGAGGATTTTGTATTAGGAAGATTTTGTTTAAAGAAGAAAAAGTTTTCTTTCCTGTCCAGCCTGGATATGACAATCTCAGAACCAAGGAATTGAGGGAGTCAAAGAGACAATGTTTCTGAAAATCCTAATCTAAAGGTGATTTTCCTGGTTGGAAAATCTTAGTGATATTCCTGATGGAGAAAAGGAAATAATCATCACTCCAGCTATTAAAAAAAGAAAAAAAAAGATTTCAGTTGGCATGAAAGGACATCAACCCATCCAGCAGAGAGAGATACTGTATCATGCATGAATGGAGCACAATTCATGGTTATACGCACATTTAACTGCCCAACCCAGTTCAACCACATGGAGCCTGATGAGGAGCACCCACAGCTACGAAGTGAATGTCAGTCCAGCCCAACAGCCATTGGATATTTTAGCTTAGATGTCACACCATAAAAGGTCCAACGGTGATACCATGCCCTGCAAAGAGCCAGTCCAGTGGAACAGCAGAGAAACTCATAATGAGCTTTTCAGGAACCTTGTGGAGAGAAAACACGGTGAGGAACTTCAGCTAGACAGTTTGAATTTCCTTGACTACCTGTAGTCTCTACATATATGTCTTGCTACTATTGTACTTGGTTTATTCCAACTTTTTCCCTGAACTTCAGACATATTTGTGGATGACCATGACGTTTGGGTGTAATAGTAATGAAATTTGAAGATCCTTTTGTATTGCTAAGCTAAAAGGTCCTTAGCATCTAGTTTCAAACTCAGCCTCTGTTAAAGAAACAGAAGGTATGAACCCCTGTTGCTGACATGACAGGAAGGGCCCAAATAAGGAGGAACAATACTGTATATAAGGAAAAACCCCAGCTGGGAAAGGCAGAACTTCCTAGGAACTTGTGGTGGCAGGGCTTCTTCTGAAGGTTGGCCTGCTGAGACTGCTGAAGACTTCTGAGGGCCAGCCAGAGCTTCCAGAGGAAGTAAGAGTGTGGTGTTGGTACTTTGTCTGTTTGTGGCTTTGTTAAGCCTTGACTTCCCAGGAATAGAGACTGTGAAGGATTTAAGGTGGACTGGACACTGTAAGATTCAGTGTTGAACAGGAACTGCACAGAGAGCTAGACAAGGAGCTGAGAGCTGTCTGCCTTTGAACCCAGGTGACAGTTTGTTGAATTCAGGTAGGAGATGGGACCAGGGAAGGGAAACCATGAAAGCTAAAAACCTGCATTGAGTCAAGATGAAAAGACCTCTCCATGAATACTGAGTAGTGACTGACCCTGATGTGAGGTTTTGCTTTGAGACTCACTTTGGGAAGAATTGTGCTCAAGTTTGCTAGGTAAATTATTCCTGGATGCAATTCCAGCAGTTTTTCTCTGTGAAATACAATGTTCTAGAACTATGGTCACAGGATTAAAACTTTATTATAATAATAAGGTGCTAAAATAAAATAAATTTTTAAAAAAGAATAAGCAAAGGAAAAAGAACTTGACCATAGACAGCTGCTTTGGTGAAAAAGATCCTAGTTCACGTTCAAAGGAAGAGAGTAAACCACTCCTACCCCAAAGGGTAATGTGACCATTTAACACAGTCTCTATTCCTGGTTCTTCCAAGGCTTGTGAACATTTAACATTACCCTTTGGGGTAGGAGTGGTTTAATCTCTTCCTTTGAATATGAACCCGTATTTTACAGAGAAAAATTCCTGGAATTGTAGCCAGGAATAATTTACCTAGTAAAGTTGAGCACAATCCAGAATGGAAAAAAAAAATATAGTCATTTGAAAAAGTGAAAAACTTTCAGACGTTTGTAGCAAAAGGATCAGAACTCAGTGGAAGAGTTTTTTTCAGAGAAAAAAAGGGACATAAAGATATGTCATGAAGTCAAAATCAGTCACTTGACAAGAGACTTAAATATATGAGGTGAAAGAAGATGAAGTCTTGGATTACCACCTAGACTGTGAGTCTAGATGCCTAGGAAAATGGTCATGCCCTCAACAGTAATAGAGAAGTGTATCAACAATGCAGTATTCACAATGCCTAACATAACTATAAATATGCTGACATGGTTATTAATTACAAAATGTAACAGGCTCTCTATATGGGGAATAAATATAGAACATTTATTCAAATACCAGAAAACTGAGTCCCAGAACCAGAAAGACAAAGCCAGCACAGTAGTTATGAAGTTGGCACATGTAGTTAATGTACTAAACACCCACATTCTCAAGCCTTCAAAACAGGACAGGCTACCTCAGGCAAACATCCTCCTCTCCTCACTCACAAGAACTGCTCAGCATCCACACAATTTGCTCCCAGCAGCTCCAGCCCCTTGCAGTTCCTGTCCCTGGAAGTACTCAGCAGGAGTCCTTAGCAGAAATTCTGGCTGACTCAAAGGAAAAAAGGAAGTCGTGCTGCAGCCTCAGCTGCTGCTTCCAGTCACTGCACTGATTCTAGTTTGGCTCCGGCTTCTTCTTGCCCCACCCCTTCCTGCTATGTCAGCAAGTTCAAGGGGCATGGAAGATCTTCAAATCCCATAACCATTACAGGAAGTTAAGAAGGAGGTAATTTTCTGGGGAAAGTAACTAGTTTAGTTTTGGAAATGCTGAATTTAAGATGTCTACAGGACATCCAGTTCAATTTTCAAGAGGGGGTTATAGATATCAAACTAGAGGCTTGGAAACAGGTTAAGGTTAAATCAGTAAATCTGAGAATGATCAGAATAATGATGATAATTGAATTCAAGAATGGTGATGAGATCACCAAATGAAATACTATAGTGGGAAAAGATAATAGGTCTAAGGACAGAGATCAAAAGACATTCCTTTTTTTAAAGGAAAAAAAAGATAAAGAAATAAAATTAAGCAAAACTAATCCATCAAAAAAAAAGTCCCTGACATTATTTGCAATGTTTCATATGTAAGATTATCACCTCCACATGAAGAGTAGGGGAGATGTATTTTTATATCTTTGGGGGATAAATTTCTTATTTATAATTTTGAAATTCAGTGTAACTTCTCTGGTTGTTGTTCTTTCCATTTTCCTTGTATAATCATTGTATCTATTATGTTTCTAGAACCCCTTTATACTAAACTAGTTCACATTAGAATTTACATGATTCTTTGTATTCATCATTTCATTGTTTCTTACAGTAGAACAACATTTGGTTTCCCCATAACACAATTTATTTAGATATGCTTACCATTAAACATTTTATTATTTATTAAAAATTTATATTAATTAGTTGTATTATTATTAGATATTTATTATTTATTATTAGACATTTTCCAGATTTTATTCCCTATCCTTTTTTTTTTTTACCACAAAAAGTGCTAAGATACATTTTCAATGTTTTTGTAATCCTTTTTGTCAGTGAATTCCTTAGTGTACATGCCAAGGAGGACAATATTGAGTCAAAGGGTAAGGGAGTGACAGTGGTTGGGTTCATGCTTTAGGAATAATATTTTGACTGTTAAATGAAATGTGTATTGGAGAAATATGAGCCAGCAGGTGGTATATCAATCAGAAGTTTATTTCAATATTCCAAGTGAGTGGAGATAAGGACTTCAATTAGGGTCTTCAATCCTTGGAGTAGAGGGAATAGATAGATGGGACAATTTAATCACATAGAAAAATAATAAGACAGTAACTGATTGGATTCAGAGGCAAAGTGAAAAGTTGAAAATAACTGAGGGTGTACAATGGGTGATGAGTTTGATGATGGGATGATTGGTAGAAATAGGGAAGTTTGATAGTTTTGGGGAGAAAGAAAATGTGTCCTGTTTTGGACAAGTTTAATTAATAGATTTCCCTAAAATTACCAGAATATAAAATTGTAGTCTTTTTTTAATCCTTTCTTGGCTATTACACAAATGTCCTTCAATCTTTTCTTAAAATTCCATGTGCCCACCTCAAAAAATACTAGAATATTTTAAAAAATAATTTGACTTTTCATCTTTTCCTTGGTTATATAGTTAATTCCTATTAATTTCATCTTTAATATTAATTTTAGATCTTATCTGTAACATTAAATTTACATTACTTTCCTCCCTTACCTTTTCCACTCCACAATATGTATACATGCTTTATTCAATGCTGTATTCCATTCCTAAAGTATATAATATATATTCATTGTCATTCTGCATTCTCTTTTAGCTTTTCTATCAATGCTATTAGTAATAAAATCATCAAGTTATTTTGTCCTCCATGAAATTTACATTTTCCTTATTGTTTAGATCACTAAATTCTTCTTTGTTAGTTATCTTATTGAAGCTCCATTATAGCCATTGTAACTATGAATTGTGTGCATATCTCATTATTGTGTATTTCTTTTACTCATTTTTATCTTTTATAAAGATGTTACAGGTAAAGATATTAAATAATATGGAATTGAACATCTGAATGTTTCTGTGAGAATTTCACTGTAGTTGATATTTATCATAGACTGTTGACCTTCTTATATTCAATTTTGGATCCTTAGAAAAATGCTCGTGTTCAAGTTAACTTAAATTTATTTTCGAAACAACATTTACTGAAAATTTGTCTCAAATGATTATACGATTAATGCCTAATAATTATATCATACCTATATTGTCTAATTAGCTCTAACTCTTTATACCATATTTTCTTATGAAATGATACAAATCAAAGACTTCAGTGGTTTCTACTTCAGTCAGCTGATCTCTTCCATTTCTCCAAATTGCAATGACATGGCCTACAAAACTTCAGATTTGTCCTTGTGTACAGTTCTGAAAAATAAATTCTTTTCTACATAATGCCAGTGTATGCAACTATGGGCTCCAATTGTGTGGTTTTGTTTGGTTCTGTTTGGGATGTTGTTTGTTTGTTTCTTCATTTTTATTACAGTGCTCTAAAGTGGATAAAGTGCAATGTCAGGGCTTGAAACAAAGCTCCCTGGAGAATTAATGAGTGGGAAATAGTCAATCTTGGCCCTCTCCTCACTCTTGAACATGGCCCAAAGAAAACTACTCAACAAAAAGAATTGCAAAATTAACAGTGACAAAGAGAACCAGTATGTTAAATGGGTTTTGGTGGTTAGAGAAATTTTCTAATTTCAGAAATGCAAAGAAAGTAATTTTTTTGGATTTTTGGAAGTAAAATTTCTTTTTCTAACTAGAACCCTTAAACAAAATGGCTCTGAATTTCCTATTTTCATTATGCCATTATCTATCACTACTCAAAAATCTTTCATACGTCCTTAGTGGCTACAAAATGAAGTTCTTAAGCTTTGACTTAGTATTCATGACCTCTCACTTTACTTTGTATTTTGATTATTCACTACTCTGATGAACAGACTCTTAGCTATTGTCTGATTGGCCTTCTGATTGTCTTTTACATATGGCCCATTATATCCTACCTCTATCCCTTTATTCGTTTAGTTCCTTCTACCTAAAATATCTTCTCTTAATTTTCACAAATTCTATATGTACCTTTAGAACTACTTAATTCCATTTTTTCTCTAATATCTTCTCAGATTAATTAGCACCTAAATGGTATCTCACTCTCAGCAATTACTATAGGCACTTATCATGTTGCAATTATTAATAAATGCCATTGTTTTCTGCTGTCCTATTTTGTTATTTGGCATGTTCATTATTTAACTTTTCATGTATTCATTCCCTTTTAACCCTTAACTAAAGTGACTATTCATTCATGGCAGGGGCTAGTGATGCTGTAGGCTCCTTGAATCCTTGAAGTACTGTAAGGGTGCTTTGCACACAATACTCAAGTCACATTTATTGATTGATTAACATTATCCCGTGGAACAAGAAATCAAGATTATAATTTAATCATTTACATAGCACCTTCACTCAGAGAAGTAAGTACAAAGAACTGTGTTTATGACTCATAAATAACATTCAATTGACCATTTGCATTTTTATAGCACTTTAAACACATTAGCTGGAAGTTTCACATTAGTAAGAAACCTGGCAGGGTGTATTATCTTAATGGACTTTTGTAGACCAGGATTGGTGATTTTATAGTCAGCCCCTCCTTTTTTGACATTTAAAGAAGATGAAGTAGATTTTTAACTTCTCAAGAGCCTTGTAGCTCCATGAAGAGCATCAAAACTCTGGTTTCCCCTTCTCTATCACAATATTTGGTGGATGCATTAGTGTTTATATTTTGAAAGTGAAAATTTTGCTGCCAAAAATCCAAAATGAGGAGGTATTGTAGAGGTTAATAGAGTTGACAGGAATATAGAAGTAAAGATGATTTAGGAAGATTGCAGTAGAGTACATGTGTCAGTGTATATTAGGGCAGATGAGGGAGAATGGGGAGATTTTGAAGTGTTGGTATTATTTTATAGGAGGTGACTGCATCTCTGAAAGGAGAAGGGAAAAAAAAAATTCTTTGGTAATAGTCTTTTGGGTTTCCTTCAGATCGAAGATAGGTAAGAAGGAATGAGGTTAGTAGGATAATGATAATTCTGGAAAAATGTTTCATAGGCCACACATTTATTTTTTCATCTCATTGAATGATACTGAGTTATGGAGAAAAACAACTTCATTATCTCCCCTTTCTTTTTTATTCCAGTCTTTTTCTCTGTTTGGATTAGCTTAATATTGAAGTTATTTTTAGTTAGTTGCTAAAAATATATATAGTAATCCCCAAAAGGTGAATTGTTTTATTTCTTTTCCTTGTGAGAACCTACCTATTCCATAAGGATATAAAACAAATTCAAACTACCCCACACTTCCTTCAAGTTTTGGGGAATGTTGGAAACTACGCCGTGTCCCACAAACCACAGCTTATATCTCCCTGTGGTCTTTGAGGTCTAGTGAAATGAAGTTTGACTGAGGTTTTATAGGCCTATATCCAGGTTCTCCCTCATATCTAGAACATTCTATATGGAATTAAAAGCTACTCCTTGGTTATGTACCTTGTGACAGAAGCACAAAGGCAGTTATTGGACACTTAAAAGTGCTTATTGCACTCAAGAAGAAAATGGTTTATGATATAGTGCTATAACCACTATATTGAAACCTTGGATTAATAAAGTCAATGTCAACCATAGTATAAGATTTAAGCAAGTCCACTAAAATATGGACTTTTGGAGAAAATAGGATAGGGTTCAATATGGACAAAATTTTGTTTATGTTATCTGAAACTTTAATGTGCCCAGGAATGTCTGTATTCAATCCTCCCCCTGATGTGTACCAACTATGTGACCTTGGTTAAGTCATAATTTTTAAGTGTTCTAGATGATTCTCTAAGATCATAAAAAAGATGTCAACCTATATTGTTAGGGGAATTTCCTTTCCTAAGATTTCTCTATACTAAAGTAACCACAGGTACAGTCCCTAGACCTGTTTCACATATGCTCATATGTGTCCATATGATTTCTCTTTTAGCATGTGAGCTCCTTCAGGATAGAGATTGATTTGCTTTTCCCTTTATATCCCCAGAACTTGGCATCTAGACTGGCACTGCCAACTCCATCCATTTTCTCTGGCTGTCCCACATGCTTAGAATACTCACTCCTCCTACCTTCCTCTTGGCTTCCTTGGCTTCATTAAAGTACCGGCTACAGTTAGAAGCCTTTCCTAATTTCTCTCTCTTAATTCTAGTGCCTTCCATCTATTGATTATCTCTCATTTATTTGATGGAGAGTGTATTGGTACATAGTTGTTTACATATTGTCTTCCCCCATTAGCCTAGA
>CM053586.1:52282693-52306089 GCA_028646515.1 Pseudochirops corinnae
AAAGGACTGCTGCTGGGAAAAGCTTCAAGGTTCTGATTACACAGTATAGTGAACTCTCTATTTATTCAGTAACAAACTAAGACAAAACATTCACAGAAATCAAAGTATAGCATTCACAGCGTTATGGTATAACAACTTGTCACTAAAATGGCAACATAGTTTTCACCAAAGTGGTCACATAGTTTTAAACAAAGTACATTCATTTAGTAACTCAATCATTTCATAACTCAATCATTTAGTAAGTCCTTAATTCAATCACAAAGTACAAAGATCAACATTCTCCACCCCTAAGTCACATTGTCTTAATCTCTTCAATCAAAAAGTCTTCTTTCTTCTTAATCAGAGAAGTCTTTAACTCAATCATCTAAATGTAAAGGTCAAAGTTCTCCACTCCTAGGCCACAGTAAATCATGATCTTTTGGTTTGCATTAAATGCCCAAGTCATCTTGACTCGAGGCAGACTCTCAGTTCCATGTTGAAGCTCATAGTGTCTGGTCCACCTCAAGTCCTTCACGGTTTCTATTCCTGGGAAGACAAAGCTTAACAAAGCCACAATAATATTCATTCACATTGCTAGCATCCTCATTGATTCACTTTCTGCCTGTGAAATCCACATAGATCCAAGAACAAAGTCTGAGGAATCAACATGAATCATCGGTATAATCCCAAGACCTCTGAAAATGTCAGCAAGACCTTCCTCCAGGATTTCTGTAAACATACAACCAAAAAATCCTCTTTCAGAGCTTCTGAACCAGCAGTGAGGTCCCAGGGCTTCTGTAACAATACCAATGTACTCTATCAACAAACAAATCTGACAAAGTAACATCAAAACAGACAAAGTGCTGGAATCACAGTCATACTTCCTTCTGGTTCTCCTCTCTTCTCATTTCTCAGTTCTTCTCAATTCTCTTCTAAGTTCTTCACAGTTCTCAGAAGTTCCTAGCTAATCTGGCTGGCTTTTAGAAGTTCTCAGCAGGTTGGCCCAGCTCTCAGAAGTTCTCAGGATCTTAGCAGTTCTCTATCTCTCAGCAATTCTCATTCCCAGAAGTTCTGACTGGCTCTTGTTCCTTCTATCACTTAAAAAGTCTATACATACAATCTCCAAAGGTTTTTAAGTGTGACTACTCTCTAGATATGCAATCTTATTTGGTAATAACATTTTTGAAAACCTTTTAGAAAAGACATAACAGTTCTTGTAGATATTCATGGTCATCTTGAATCTTTTGTCCCAATTCTAGAGTTTTTTGTTGATCCAAGTTGGCAAAATCAGTATGTCCTACAGGGCTTTCAGAGGGAAACTTATCTTATGTCTCACCAAAAGCTCTCTTGCATATGAAACTTAACCAATTATTCATGATATATTATAATTGGTGTGATTATCTGACATTTTTGCTTCTCCAATCATGACTGATCCCATTGCATGGCTTCAGTGGATGAAATCCTCCTCAAAGCATGGCATTCTCTTAAGAAGAAAGCTTGAATTCCTAAAAGTCATTTTCTTATTGTACCTTTTCTTCTCTTTTCATATTTTTCTCTACCATTTATTCAAGTCACCTATTATAAGAAGATTGGATTTACTGCTATGAAATTTAGATCCAAACCTGCCTCGCTCTACATAGACTCTTGGCAATACTAACATATTGGAGGACTTGTTCCAGGGTGCCACATATCACCTTAAAGATTACTTAAATGTGCAAGTTATAGAGAATAAGGAAGATGCATCCCAATAAGTCATCCCTAGTTGGTAGCGCAATGAAGTCATAAGCTAGTTAGTGCATCCACACATCTTTTGCATTTAGCATCCTAGTTATTGCTTGCCAAAATATGTCAGTTAAAAAGAAATGAAAATGGAGTTCCTTAAGTATAGTCTCTAAATTTACCATTGTCAACTCACTTCAGAGCCAAGGACTCCTACTTGTATGTGGGATAATGAGTTTCACCCTTACTAAGTCCTCTATTGGTAATCACTTTCCTGGTGCAAAACAGCACCCCCCCCCCCAAAAAAAAAATTGGTATTTGGTGTTGATAATTCAAAGGGTTTTTTGGATCAGCATAAAGCAACACTGGTGTACAAAGGAGGCAGTATACAAAGTCCTTGGAAGCCTGCTTACAATGCAAACTTTAACAATCTACAAAAAGTGGCAGTGGGTAGTTATGTACTTAGCATAGGATTTAAGGGTCTCAATCAAATTTCTTGGGCAGCAGTTATTTCTCTTACAATCTATCCTTGTTCTTAATCTATCCTAGAGTTCTTTATAGATCTAGGGTGTGAGTATGAGCTTTCCACATCTAAGATCTACAAATAGCTCTAAGATGGAATAAAAGTAAAATTACTACTGATGATACTATTGATATAATCAGGGACCAAAGCATTAACTGGGTTTGCCCAGGAATTACAAATATAACCAATATGTTTGCACATAGAACTTCAATAAAACTATAGATTTGATGGCTTATCTTGACCAAGTGAAGAATTGGGCTCCTGATGAAGAAAAAAAAAAGGAATAATCAGTTTCTGAAGAACTGGAATTCTATTCTTCAAGGAAAGAATACCTGACCAAAAGACAATAAGGATAAATTCTATAAACCAAGAAGGTGCAGATACAAGAAGAAAATGTACTGCCACATTTTCTGCAGCAGTAGTAAGGGGCAGCAATCTTTTTTCCTTCCTTCTTTCCTACCTTCCTTCCTTTCCTTCTTTCCTTCTTGTCTTCCTTCTTGCTTTTCTTTTCCTCTTCATTCCCTGTCTTCTTTCTTTCTTTCCTCCCTCCCTTTCTGTTTTCATTCCTCCCTTTCTTCCTTCCTTGTTTCCTTTCTTCCTTCCTTCCTCCCTCTCTTCCTTTTTCTCTGTCTTTCTTTTGTCTTTCTTCTTGCTTTCCTCAAATTCTTGCTTTCTTTTTTAAGTTTTCTTATCCTTCCCTTCTCTCTTCCTTACTAGAACATCCCACTGAATATGGGTTCATATCTGTAATGTCTGCTATAGGGAGAATGAGGCAGGAAAATCTCTTTAGCTTAAGAGTCACAATATGCTGGGTGTTAAGTCATGTGAGTGTCCACCCCGAATTCAACATTAATATGATGAGCCTCCAGGAGGAGGAAGCTACCTGTTGTCTAAGAAGGGCTGAGCTAGAAAGGAATGAATCAAAGCTACTGTGTTGACCAGAATGGGAACAAGCCTCTGAGTAACTTGTAGACTTTCAGGCTGGGCAAGAGAGGGAAACCTAATAATTTTTTTTTTAAGAAAGGACAACATGAGCAACCCAATTTTATACTCAGGCATCTAGACTAGGCTCAAACAAGCGTCTCCCAAGACAATAACATAGAGAAATAGTTTTTATAATCATATGAAAAAATGCTCTGAATCACTATTGATTAGAGCAGTGGTTCTCAATCTGTGGGTCACTACCCCTTTGGAAAACACATATTTCTGATGGTCTTAGGAGCCAAGACACTGCTCCTCTATCCATGTCCTGATGGGTCCACCCACATGCAGATATGCTCACATACGAGTGTTAAAGGTTCACAACGTTAGGAAGGTTGAGAACCACTGGATTAGAGAAATGCAAATTAAAACAAATTTGAGGTACTACCTCATACCTATCAGACTGGCTAATAAGACAAAACAAAAATCATAAATATTGAAGAAGACGTGAGAAAATTGGAACACTAATGCATTATTGGTGGAGATGTGAACTGATCCAACCATTTTGGAGAACAATTTGGAATTACATTCAAAGAGCTATATCCTTTGATCTAGCAATACCACTAGTTAGATCTGCATCCCAAAGAGATCATGAAAAAGGGAAAAGGATCCATGTGTACTAAAATGTTTATAACAGCTCTTTTGGTGGTGGCAAAGAATTAGAAATTGAAGGAATAGTGGGGATGGCTAGGTGGTGCAGTGAATAAGGCACTGGCCCTGGAATCAAGAGGACCTGAGTTCAAATCCAGCTTCAGAAACTTAACAGTTACTAGCTGTGTGACCTTGGGCAGGTCACTTAACCCCAAATGCCTTGTCTTCGCCTCTCCAAAAAGCAAAAAAAGAAAAGAAAAAAAAAAGAAATTGAGGGGATTTACAATTGGGGAATGGCTAAACAAGTTATGTTATATGAATGCAATGAAATACTATTGCCTATAAGAAATGATGACCCAGCAGATTTGAGAAAAACCTCAGAAAACTTACATGAACTGATGCTGAGTAAAGTGAGCAGAACCAGAATGGTTGCACACAGTAACAGTAACATTATGGGATAATCAACTATGATAGGCTTAGTTCTTCTCAGCAATAAAATGATCCAAGACAATTCCAAAAAACTCATCATGGAAAAGTCTATCTACATCCAAAGAAAGAACTACAGAGTCTAAATAGAGATGGAAGTACACTATTTTCACATTTTTTTTTTGCTTTCTCATGTTTTTTTTTTCCTTTTCTTCTGATTCTTCTTTCACAAAATGATTAATATGGAAATATATTTGAAATGATTGTACGTATATAATCTATATAAGATTGCTTGCTCAGTTGGGAATGGGGAAAGGGAAGAAGAAAAAATTGGAATTAAAAATTTTACAAAAATGAATATTGAAAATGATCTTTACATGTAATTGGAAAAAATAAAATATTTTCCAGTGGGGGGAAAAAAGAAATAGTTCTTCAAGAAAGGCAGAGAAAATATAAATAAAATAATAGCAGTTAATATTTGACCCTATTATTATAGGACCCCAAGGTTTACAATGTCCTTTTTCTACATTAGCCACTGATTTTTTTTTTACATAATTTAGTTACTGAGTCATCCTTTATGAAGCTTTCCTATTGACAAAGAAACTCTCTCCCCCTACCCTGAATCAATTTTTCTAATGAGCATAGGGTAACTTTTTTTATTTTAAGTGAAACAGATAGATGATATTATTTCTAAAGTGCTGGACTTTTCATGAGCAAAACCTGACCATGGCTTTTAGGTAGTCCAATAATTCTTAAATCATTTCTCCTGGATCTATTTTCTAGGTCAATATTTTCCAGGACAAGATTCAACTTGTCTGATTCTAAATTTTAAGGAGTTATTTTCTTCAGTTAGCTTGTTTATCTTGTCTTCTATTTAGCCAATTCTACTTTTTAAGGTGTTGTTTTCTTCAGTTAATTTTTGTACATTTTTTTTCTATTTTATACTTTATCAAGTTAGTGACTCTTATATCATTATCTTATATCATTCTCATTTTCCATTTTTCTTCTACCTCCTTTATTTGATTTATAAAATTTATTTTGAACTTTTCCAGGAGGTTTATTTTGTCTTTTTTTTTTTTTGGTTCTGAGACCAATTGACATTTTTCTTTGAGGCTTTGCACATAGATGTTTTGACATTGTTGATCTCCTATGAGTTTGTGTTTTTTTCTTCCCTTGTCACCATAATAATTTTCTGTGTTCAGGTTCTGTTTTTATTTCTTGTTCATTTTTTTTTCTAGCCTATTTCATTACTTTTAAAGTTGAGATCTCCTCCTCTGGTGGAAAGGGCACTATCCCATACATCTTGTGCTAGGGGCTGGGCTCTTCAGGCTTAGTTATGCACATGTATAACAGGGAGTCTGTCTACTAGCCTGGTGTTGTTCTGGGGTCATGATGGAGGGGAGCACTCGCTGCTCACCTGATGCTGCAATGGAGTTTTGGGGCATTGGCCATTGATCTATATTGGGGCTCAGGGCCAAACATTGACTTCTGAGGCAGGGCTTGCTGCTGTCTTGCCTGAATACTGCCTGCCCTGAAATATATTTCCCCTTTACCTGAGCAAGACAGAGCTTTCCTAAACATCTTTCAAGTTGTCTTAGGCTAGAAGATTTTTTCCACCCTGTCTTTGGTGGTTTTTCCCCTTTGGAATTCAATTTGAAGTGCTGTTTTTATAGTGACTTGGAAGCAAACTGCAGAGAGTTCAGGCAATTTCCTACTTATTCTGCAATCTTGGCTTCTTGAAGCTCCAGAAACTGAGCTTGAATGCTCCCTTGTTGACTTACTTTGTGTATATGACCCTGAGCAAGTAACAACCTCTGTTTGTATCTGTTTCCTCAAATGTAATTGTGGGTCCTAGCAATCAAATGAAATAATATATGAAATAAAACCATAAAGTGCTATATAAATATTAGTTATTATTAATGAATATGCCTTGATTTTTTGTTGTTCTTGCCTCTCCTGATGTCATTATCAGTAATTTCTCCACTCTTCCTTAATAAATTTCTGCTATTCAGGTATCTTTTGTAATTAAATATGTATTTTACATTTATACCTATGTACATGCAATTCATTCATATTTCCATATTTCTGAGGCTTCACTAAACTTCTGAAGTTTAAGACCTCTTTATTTCCTTTCAGTTAAATTAAAAACAACCTCTGGCCCCAGTTCAATAAAAGGAATAAGAAAGATGATACTTTCCAGGAGTCACAAGTCCTTGAGGACTACTGTGTTAGTAATGGGCAGAAACCAGTTGCAAGAGACAATTAGAGATGGTGTGATAGGAGTAATATCAGAACCCCATACACCTTTTCAGTTAGGTTAGTATTTCTTTTTCAAAAGCATTGAAATAGCCTGAAGACTTGTACACCTTGGGGTTAGATTTGGCAATAGTATACCTTGGCAGATTCCAACTCGACCTCAAAAGCCTTATTTTGAAAATAGGAGTACAAATTTGCCAAGAGTGTGTGTGTGTGTGTGTGTGTGTGTGTGTGTGTGTGTTAATGGGAGAATGTTAATTCACAGATAAGCATGTAAATCTTTATTATTCAGTATAAAATTTAATGTATTTTTATACCAAATTTTTTGTACATGGTTTTTTGCAGGATGTTTATAGAAACTAAGGCAAAGTAGATAGATTTTGACCTAGAGAAAGGGAGACCTGAGCTCAAATCTAGCCTAAGACATTTACTAATGATGTGATTCTGTGAATTGAGCATTAAGGACTTTGTCTCTGTTTTCCCAAATATAAAATGGAGATAATAATATCACTGACTTCATCAGTGTGTTGTCTTTAGTGCTATAGCTCATGAATCTCATGTGTTTTCCTTCATAATGAGATGCTAATATCAATTGGTCAAACAGATAAAATTAGTATTTTAAAAATGGTATTTTCTACCAATAGTACAAAAATTTTTAGCTGATACAAGATACCTTCCCAAATTGTTAGCATATCCAGAATTCTACCAATTTTACCAAGGGAAAGTAGGTTCTAAATAAAAGAATACATTTGACCAGGAAGCAGTTCACAGCTAAATAGGACTCTATTTTTGGTGAAATCTTCAACTTCTTCCACTTGGATATGGTGTAACTTTTCTCTGCTTGTTTCTTTGCAGTGACTTCATTTTGTATCCAGTCTATAATTGACTCCCGATGTAGACATTACCATCTCCTTTTCCGAAGATGGTGCTAGGATGCTAATGAGAAGATGGGAAGTGAAATATTTTTCGACATCCCTTGAGGCCAACAAATTCTTCCTTTGAGAAAACACAAAGGTTGGGAGTGGGGGAAAATAAGTTAATGGTGTGAAACAATAATGCAATAATCACAACAGCTATGGTAGTTATGAATATGCTTGCATAATTGTGAATCACAAAATGTAGCAAACTCTCTACAGGGAGGGCAGAACCAAAGCCTTTATTCAAATACCAGAAAACTAAGTGCCACAACAAGAAAGCCAAAGTCATTACAGTAGCCACAAAGTTGGTACACATGGTTAATGCAATGAATACCCACATTCTCAAGCCTTCACAACAGAACAGGCTCCCTCAAGCAGGGATCCTCCTCTCTCATTCATGGTAGCTCTTCAGCCTGTTTCTTGGAAGTTCTTAGCAGAAATTCCCAAAGAAAGGTCTCAGCAGAAAAAAGGTCTCAGCAAAAGCTCCAGCCTCCCAATGCTTAGCCCAGGAAATTCTGCCATTTCCATCTGGGGTTTTTCCTTATATATGCCTTAGCTCCTCCCTATTCTGTCACTTCCTGTTACATCAGCAACTTCCTCCCAAAGTATTAACCACTTCTGTGTTGATTAAATAGTTTAAACAAGGTATTAACTTGAAACAAGGTGCTAAGTACCTGCTTACTTGCCAATACAAAGGGGCATGGAAGATCTTCAGATTCCATTAAGATTGCATGGTGGCAAAGGAAATTAAAGCAATCTCTTCAACTTTAAGTAATTTATTTGGAACACTCTCTCCTGGCTCACTGCTACTTAGAATTTTAGCTAGGTCAGTGGTGCTATCCAGGCCCAGAGGACTCTCAAGTCAATAGGACAATCTAAACAGAGTTCCTGCAATACCTAGGAAGAAACCATGTCCTTGTTTGTACCTAGGGCTACTGTGGGGAAATTTACCATATATCACTTTTACTTCCCTTTTTTGCCCCTTATGATCATCAGATTATAACATGATTGTTTCAAGGCCTTTTGTCTTATTTATTCACTCTGTTACCCATGAACATTCTACATGTTTTACTTCTCCCCTTATTAGAACTTAAAGTTTGTCATGTTATAAATCCTTCCAACCACTTAAATAAATTCACCATTCTATGCTGTTCTTGACTCCTAAGGGTATATTTTAGAGTCCCTACTCAGCTCTGATCTCTTCATCATTAATACTAAGATTTCTTAAATTTTATGAGAGGACTTCTGCCCTTATAAGATACACTCAGCTCTGTCTGATTATTTATTATTTGTCAGTTCATTGTTCCTCATTGTCAGTCTTTCTCTTTTGCCTTCTGTGATGATGAATTCCAAACACTCCTCTGTTTTACAGTGCTACATGCTAGGTGGTTTGTATTCCTTAGAGGGTCTGCTTGTCTCATCAACACTTTTTTTTAACTGACTGCTTAAATTATTAGTTTTTCATAAGTTCAGGATTTTATTTGACATTTCTGGATATTTCCATGTTGGGGTTTCTTTTAGTAGGTGATTATTTTATTGTTTTCATTTTCATTTTGCCCTCTTGTTCTAATAAGCCTAGGGAATTTTATTTCATGATTTTTTAAAGTTATATCATATAAACTTATTTTTATCAAGGCTGAAGTTATGACAATATGATAATTCTTAAATATTTGCTCCTTGAACCCATTTCCACTTTAATTTTCCATATAGGAGATACTTAACATTTTCTTTATTTTTCATTCTGTCCATTTTTTTTTTGGTCTTATGTAGTCATTCATCTCTCTCTGATCCAATCAGACTAGATGATTTTACAGGGAGTCTCTTACTTGAGTGAGACTTTGTAGCTCTTTGACTGAGCTGTGTATTTTTTTTTCAATGGTGAAAGTATCCTTTCCCTGACATTTTTTTCTCTATAGTATTCATTTTATTTATATGATTGCTCTAAACTCCTACTTCATTTCTTCCAGGTATCCCAGGAGATCCTATGGCAAACAAGTGATTTCCGTTTGAGACTGTCCTTTTGGATAATGTGGAGTTATTCTCTTCTCACTTAGTGCCAGTATTAATGACTCCATATATTTCTTTAGTGTTGTTATTTCTCTGTCTTTAGTTGTTTTTCATACCTTATTTCTAAAATTGCTCCTTTGTGTCAAATCAAGTTTCTATGTACTTCTCAGGGGAATAACAGGTTTTCTTTGGTATTAATATTCATTATTTGAGATCTGGATAATGAATAATAGGTTTTTCAAGTCAAGTAGAAGACACTTTATATCCCAGGGTGGCCTAAGAGTCCTGGTGGTTTATACAGGGCTGTCATTCATGGAGTGGCATTATACAGGGCACCTGCTGATAATTAGTTTCCTGATCTGAGTCCTTATAAGGCTTCTAAAACCTTATGTTGAGGCACAGAGAACTGATAAGGCTTGACTAGACCATGATCTAAATTTTCAGTATCCCATCTCCAGATAATAGCTTCAGAATCTAAATTTAATAAATTTATTCTTAAACACAGGTCTAGAACATAGGTTCCCAAAATGCGTGATACTGCTCCTACACCCCCTGGAAGATGGAATTTTGGGGGTAATGGCAGTAGTATCCTTGGGTGCACTGTGTTGAATAAAAATGTTGAATAAAAATGATGGGGTGGTGGAAGCATAAGGAAAGAAGAGAAGAACATTTTGAAAAGCCATTTTCACATGCTTCATCTGTTGCAAAGTTGAAAGCCATAGTGATTACATTTTTTTTTTTCCAAATAAACACATAAAATGCAAGTTACAGTCTATCACTACTCAGGTCAGCCAACTGGTCTTAACCAGCAAAGTTGGTAAGTGAACAGGTTGGGAGCGTGCTGCACATTGTTGGAAGTCTAGCTTGCATTGGCAAGAATATGTGCCTAAAATGATTTGTTCACAATATGATACTATATGGTTACATGATACTATATTGCATCATCAAAATTTCATTGAAGGAAAATAAAAAACACAAATTTATAATAAATTATTAAATTTAAGGTGTCACTTAAATAATATATTTTTAAATGATGCAAAATTAAAAAAAATTAAAGCATTAAAGAAAGAAGACTTGGGGAGGAGTATTGAATAATTTTTTTTAAAGGGGGTAATAGGCCAAATAAGTTTGGGAACCTCCGGTCTAGAGTGTTTTCCTCTAATATTATAAATTATGACTCTCAAGCTTTACCACCTCCAAATATTATCTACCTTCTTATTCTGGAAGTTCCCTCCTTGGTTTTTGTGACAATCTCATCCCTTTGCCCCTACAATCCATTTCTCCAATTGGTAATTTCCTCCTGTAACATCCATTTTGAGGAAATCTAAGGACAACAACTCTGTCCTTAACTCAACTCTAAACTCTGATTCTGACTCTTGGGACTTTGCCATTATTGGGCCCCTTCCCCTCCATTCCCCCACCTCTCTGGGCTTCATTTTTTTGTATTGTCCTACTCTATTTGAATATAAGATCCTTGAATGCCTAGACTATCTTTTCACTTGTAATTTATTCTCAGAAGTTTTCAGAGTTCTTAGTACATAGTAAGTACTTAATCAATGCTTGTTGAGTTGCCATGACCACTGTGAACTTTATTTCTCAGTCATACTTTTCTACTGGATCTGGCGGCTGGAGGCAATAGAATTTTGGCTCTTTGTACAGACAGTCAATGGACTAGCAAAAGGTTTTTATTGTAGTTATTCATTGGACTTCTTCATCATCTCTTGTTCCTGTACTTTTTTCACCTTTGATAGAATAGTCATGAGAAAACTAGGCTTCTCTGCTTCCTCTCATCATTTAATGTCCATATTATTTACATTTTTTTTCAATTTTCTCATTTTTATTTTTTTTAATGAGAATCACATGCAGGTGCATCAAAGCTATTTTTTAAGTTAATTATTTATTCATTTGTAATGCCATGCACAAGCAGCTTTCCAAAAGAATGCTATTGTGAACAACTTTTAAGATTCTGATTACACAGTATAGTGATCATTCTATTTATTCCATAATTAAATTAAAGCAAAACATTCTCACAAAATCAAGGTACAGTATTCACAATATTACAACTTATCACAGAAAATCACAGTATAGTGTTCACAACAGCTTATCATTAAAATGGCCACATAGCTTTCACCAAAATGGTCATAATAGCTTTGAACAAAGAACAATCATCTGGTACCCCTAAGGAGATTTGCCTCCTTAGTCATTCAGTCATCTCCCAGTACAATAGTCAAGCTTCTTCTCATGGAAAAACTAGGTTAACTCAATCAGCCACTTATTTAGTAGTCAGTTACTAAGTATCCTTACTCAATAAGTACAATCACTAAAAAATACACAAACTCCCAACCCCTAGGTCACTAGTAAACCACGTTATCATCACAGCATTCAGTACCCAAGAAGAGGTCTTTTATTCATCTTGACTTGGGGCCAGTTGTCAGATTCCCTGGAACTCCTTTCATGGTCCCAGATTCTACCTGGATTCACCAAACTGGATTCACCTGAGTTCAATGGCAGACAGCTCCCAGTACCTTGTCCAGCTCTCTGGGTAGGTACTGCTCCACACTAAAGTTCACAGGGTCCACTCCATCTCAAATCATTCACAGTTTCTGTTCCCAGGAATTCAAGGCTCAACCAAGCCACAAACAAAGTCTCAGCATCCTGGTCATGCTTCCTCAGTCTTCTGCTTCCTCAGTCTTCTCCTGGGCTCCTGGGCTCCTCTGTCACCAGGGTTCCTGGGGTCCTGGGCTCCTCTGTCACCTGAGTCCTGGGCTCCTTGGCTCCTGGGATCCTGGGCTCCTGGCCTCTTGACTTCCTAGGCTCCTTTTCAGAAGAAGCTGCACCACCACAAATTCACAGGAAATCCTGACTGTGCCTTTCTGGGGCTTTTCCTATATACAAAGAGAATTAGCTTCTTGTTTCAGCCAACCCCTTCCTGTTACATTGGTAACATGAGACAAGAGTTCATACCTTCTGTTTCCCCGACAGTGGCTTGATCAATTACTAACTGCTAAGTACCTTCTACCTTTGCTTAACTTGGAACAAGGTGCTAAGTACCTGCTTAATTGCCAATACAAAAAAGGGATAAATACCATTACATCATTAAAACAAATTTTTCTTTTTCAATTTTGAGTTCCAAGTTCTTTTCTAGCCTCTCACCCAATAAGAAAGCAAGCAATATGACACCAATTATAAATGTGCAAATATGTAAAATATATTTCCACGTAAAAAACAAGAACAGAAGTGAGAAAGTTATCTTCATTTTGCATTCAGGGTTCATCAGTTCTCTTTGGTGTTGGATAGCATTTTTTTCATCATGATTTCCTTAGAATTGTCTCCAATCTTGACATAATGTAGCCATTACTCTGCACAATGATTTCCTAATTTTTTTCCCTCACTTAACTTTGCATCAGTTAGTATAGGTCTTCCCATATTTTCTCCTTCACCAAGGAGTTCTGAAAGTTGGCTATAATATTCCTAGGAATTTCCATTTGGGGATCTCTTCTAGGAGGCAATCAATTGTTTCAAGTAAAAGTTTAGAATTTTAATGTAAGACATTAGAGCAGTTTTACTGTCTAGCTCAGTTCTTAAAATAGGATATCATGATATTCAGTTAGTCTAATAGTTACTAAAGTATCTCTCCTTGATCTGTGTTTTTCAGGTTACTTATTTTTCCAATGATATCTAGAACAGTTTCTTCTTTTTTTTTATTATACTTATTTTGTTTTATTTTTTTTTCTTCATGTCTCATGGAATCATTGGCTTTCCCTCACCCAATTTTATGTTTTTTAAAGAATTGTTTTTTCAGTGAGTTATTGTAAATCTTTTTTTAAAACACATATTTCTATTTTACTATGTCAAAGGTGAAAATGGCCACTTCAGTACATTTATCCCCAACATAACTTGGTACAAAACACGTCCATTTCCAAATTTACCAACAAAAAAAAGCAGACAAAACACCTCTCCATGAGTTTTAGATCCTATTTCCAAACATAAAAGACAGAAATCCATCTTTGACGGCAGAGACCCAGTTCTCCCCTCTGCCCTCCAGCAAAAAGGGTAAAGAATGAGATTTCTGGGTACTGTTCCATGCAGAAAATATGTTGTCTAGTTTAACAGGCATGATAAGCATCCAATTGTGCATCTAGTTCTACTGCGGAAAGCTGTTTTTTCAAATTTCTTCCAGTTCCTCTGCCTGGTTCTCATCCTTGTCCTTGTCCTTGTCCTCTTCCTCGACCTCCATTGTCTCCAGGATTGTCTCCAGGACTGCCCCCAGGACTGCCTCTCCTAGTGCTGCCTCCACCTCCAAAAGCTCCAGCGCCAAGGTTTCTAGTCATTCCACCTGGATGTACACTCCCTGCAGGTCTTCCTTGTGTATCAATGTGTGATGCAACAAGCTGAATGTTCATAGGGCGACCGTCCAAAGTGACACAATTATATTGCTTCATGGCTTTCAGAGCATCTGCTTTTCTCTCAAAGTGAACATCTGCTTTTCCTAAGCTCCTGACAGACTGATCATAACGTATAGCTGCCTTTTTCAGACTTCCAAATTCAGCAAATAGTTCCTAAATATCCGCATCTGAGATGGTGAAATCCATATTGGAGACCAGCCATTTCCCACAAGTCTTGACGCCTTCAAAGCCTCTGTGGAACCCTTAGTATTGTCCCTTATCTGGAAGATAATGTTGGTCGGCTGTAGGGCACAGGTCGGTTCCTGCCACTGCCCTCGGCGCCTTGGCATGCCACGTTCCGGATGGGCCCCCAGCCTCGGTTCTCGCAGGCTACCGCCTGCCTTGAACCTGAGCCCTGCTGTGGCTGCCTCGCTGGCTCTAGTTGTGTTTAACGATGTCGTCCAGAGACACATCGTTCTTGTCTGCAGCCACAGCTGCAAAATCATGACCTGGGCACGAACCCTGCGTGAGAGCACATTGGCAGGGCATTTCCTTCCTGGCCGTAGGTTCAGGGCGCTTCGGGGAACCCTGGACCTGACTTCCGGCTTCTGGCTCCCGGCTTCTGGCTCCTGCTTGTGGGCTGTGTGTTTCGTGGGTTTAGTTGCTTGGCGGCTCACTGGGGTGGGGGGATTCACTGACGGGCTGGTGAGCGGGCTGCGCTCCTGCTCAGAGCCTCACTCAATGGCTCTCAGGACCCGCTGCAGACTATTGCTCCCAAGGTCCCTGCCAAACTTTTTATGCTAGTCTGGAGTGCGCTGACAGAAGGGTGAGAGCTCATGTGTGAACTCTAGCCTGGGGCCACAACTGGGGAGGGGGCCTGCAGCCCTTGAGGAGGAGGGGCAAGCCCTGAGGGAAATGGGGAGGGGGGAAAGGGAAAGGGGCAAACAAGGGTGTGAGCCTTATTGAGGGGCGCGAGTTCTAGGGGAGTGAAATTCGGGTGAAGAGGTGCATAGGGGAAGTGCTCGGACTCAAGGGGGAACTCCCGAGGAGGTGGGAACTTCCAGGGGAAGGGGGAGCAGGAAAAAAAAAGTGTCTATCTTTTTCTACATGGACAATAATGTTTCTTTAAGGAGTCCTTTTCTTCAGTAAATTTTTGTAATTTCTTTTCCATTTGGCTTATTTGCTTTTTCAAGGATTTCTTTTCTTCAGTATTTTAACTCTTTTTTCCAAGCTATTGATTCTCTTTTCATAATTTCCTTGTAGCACTCTCATTTCTTTCTCCTGTTTTTTTCCTCTATCATCTTTATTTCTTTCTTTAACTATTCCAGGATTTTGTTTTTTGTTAGGCTTGGGTTCAATTAGCATTTCTCTTTGAGGCTTTATTTTCATCTGTTTTCCATTGTTGTTTTCTTTTGAGTGTATATTTTGGTCTTTCATGCTACTGTAGTAGCTAGTCTTTTTATTTTTTTCTTTGCTTATTTTTCCATTTTGTTTCTGATATTGAATTTTATATTAAAAGTAGGTTCTGCTCACTTTAGGGTGTGGAGGCACTGTACTTAGCTTCAGACTTTTGGGTGTTGCTATTTTCAGGGAGTTCTGGGGAGTCTGCAAATTTTTGATACTAACAAGGTGGTATAATCCTTGTGAGAGAAATGGTTATTAGCAACCACTGATTTGTAGAGATGCAGAGTGCTCCTCTTTTTCCTTTTTCTTTTTTTAGTTTTTTTCTTTTTCTTTTTGGAGAGGGGAGGGCAGGGCAATTGGGGCTAAGTGATTTTGCCCAAGGTCACATGGCTAGTAAGCCCCCTTTTTCAAAGTCTTCATCTCAAGATAGTCTCTGAAAGACAGGTCTGATGATAGCAGATACGGATCAACATTTTCCAAAATTTAGGTATTGCTTCCCCACTTAGGTATTGCTTCCCCACCCACATTTACAAGGAATGTAATTTATGGTGAAATGCCAGGTCCATTGTGTTCTGCTCAGGCTTCTATATGGGATATAGATCATTGGTCTAGCCCAAGGCTGGAGTGATTTGGAAATGATATGATTAGAGGTAGGGTTGCTTGAGACCTTCTAACAGGCCAAGTACCATATGGTCTCTCTTCTCCCTATCATCCTGGATTTGATAATCCCATCCAAGGTCACTAGTGGGAACAACAGCTGTTCCTGAGGGGTATTTTCTGGTGTCATTGCTAGCCAAATGATGCCCAAATTTTGGGGCTTGTTCCTAGATTCTTCTCTTCTCCTCAGTGAAAAAACAGGTAGAGAAGAGGATATGCAAATCACCGCAAGAAAGCTCGAATTGCAGGGATTTGTCCCGAAAGCCTTCAGTAAACTTTGTTGGGTTTTTGGAGAACTTCCTCAACTTTTCTTTAATTTGATTGATATCCTAAATGGAGAATGGGACATGCACTCTAGTTGTCCCACCCCAGACAACCACTTCCCTTAAGGGAAAAAGCCCTGAAGGCAGTGTGGAGACAGGAACTTGGGAAGGGAGATTGGAAGTCCCACTTCCTCTGAGAGAGTGACTGAGGGTGCTGGCTGAACTGAATCAGACTGCAAGACTGGGGGATCCAGCTGGCAAGGGGGACAGTTCAGCTGGCAAGGGGGACGGTCAGCCGGCACCTGAGGAGGGGAAGCGATCAGAAGAGGAGATACCTCTCTGACTGCCTTGGGTAGTAAATATGGATGACATGTAGGAGGCAGGAAATGAGGAGTGTTGGGCTAGAGGAAAAGGGAAGGGAAAGCAAGGGGAAAAGGGTTGGGGTGCAGCAAAAGGGACTGGGGGGAGCTGCCTCAGTGAGACTGGTGACTGGAACCTGAGCAGGAGTCTCTGAGGGGGGAGGGGATGGAGCTGAAACCATAGGAATGAGGTCATTTAATTGGTCCTCATTGTCCCTTTGTGGAGAGGCTTTAGCTTTGAGCATCTTACATTTCCTGAGAACCATGTTCCAAGAAAGTTCAAAGACAGCCATTGAGTAGGCAGCTTCTGTCCATCTTCCTTCTCTGTGACAGTATAATTCTAACTGCAAGAGAGTATTATCATTTAAAGTCCCCAAAACAGGCCACGATTCATGGTCCTCTAGGTGATACCTAGGCCATACAGTACTGCAAAAAAACACCGACTTTTCCTTTTTAAGGCCTCCAGATAAATTAATTTTCCCCGGTGTTGTAAAAGACAACCCAAAGGCGAACTTTGGGGAGCTACAGGTATAGGGCCTGAAAGTCCTTTCCTCCATAAAGGAAGGTTTGAGAGTAAACCTTGCCAAACAGACAAAAAAAAAAACTACACAAAAAAGTGCCTGAAGTTTTCCCAGTTCTCTAGTGCTGAGAGAATTGAAAGAATCTGGCTTACACTTCTGGATGAGGCATCTGTCCTTGTCCTCCATTCTTCAGAAGCTGTGTCCAGGTCCATGTTCTCCAACATAACCAAACAGGATGGCAAACCTGAGAGGTCAGGCCCCTCCAAAACACACACACACACACACACACACACACACACACACACACACACACACACACACACACACACACAAATAAAAAACCACACCTCCAAGGTACTTGGAGAACAAGAAGGCATCTCAATAGGGAAAGAGAGGTTTACATACCTTCCAGTCCCAGCTGGAAAAGAGCTTGAGATTAGCAGTGTTTCCTGGTCAGGGAACCGTAAAAATGATGTATTTAGGGTTAGGGTTGCTCAAGCACCCAAAATACCAACACACTGGGTCCTGCCAAATGAATTAGACTCAAGTCTTCTTTCAGCCAAAGAAAAGCAAAGTTTATTAAAAGTTTGCTTGTATTGGACACAGAGCAAGTCTGTGCTAGAAAATGTTATGGTGCTGTCACACACATGGAGGCAAGATGGGGTCTTATATACAGAAAAGTTGTGGGAGGAATCTAAGGGTTTGGGGGAGGGTCTTCAGGAGTTAATGAGGTAAATGAGTGATTAAGGGTGGGAAGTTGCTGGAGGCTACCTGGAGCCAACAGACAATGGTGGGCTAGGCCAGTTCAGTGGTAGATTGTTATTTGATAGGCTCAGGGGTCGGAAGTAAATGGACAATGGAGGGCTAGACTAGTAACAGAAGTCTGGGCAGAGCCACAATGAAAAGCTTATGGCCTCATGCAAATACCTCATCAAGTGGGAAGATTCAATCAGAGTTCAAGGGGGTTCCCAGAGCCTGTACCCCATCAGAAGTAAATGATATAATCATAATCTCTTTGTAACATTCTCTCTCTCTCTCTCTCTCTCTCTCTCTCTCTCTCTCTCTCTCTCTCCTTCTCTCTCTCTCTTTCTCTCTCTCTCCTTCTCTCCCTCTCTCCCTCTCTCTTCCCTCCCCTTCTCTCTCTTCCCCCCTCTTCTCTTCCCTCCCTCTTTCATTGTTAAACGATCAGATTTGATGGCCTCCTTAGGAATACTCCTTCATCCAATTATGTATAAACTGTGAGTGCACCACCCTGATTTGTCACTGGCATTCAAGAGTGGCACTGACCTATTTTATTGATAATATGCTAGCATTATTAATAAAATAATCAATTACATAGAAATTATTCCTCTCAAACTTTTTAAATGTCATACTTCAAAAGGTATGGTCACTACTTTCTTGTTCTGTGCTCTGGTCTTTACCCAAGAAGGGCCCCTGCTCCCCTACGTGGTCCCCTGTAATCTCAGATTGATTGCTCAACCCCATTACTGTCTCTGGGCTGAGAGATCCCAAAGCTGTTGCTGCTGTGGCTGTTGATACCTTCTGTGTACTCTGGACAGGGTTTTGCTCAGAACAAACTTTCACCCCTGTATCACAAATTTCTCCTGTCAATCTCCTAAGTTTTCTTAGGCCAACAAAAATGTCTCTCCTTGACCTTTTGTTGACTCTGATACCCCAAAGTTTGATTTGAGGCATTATTTTAAAGTTCTTTGGAGGGTAATGTTGAGAGAATTCATCTGGGTTCACTCTAATCTGCCCCTCATCCGGACATCATGAGGAGAATCAAGCATAATAACTCAAACAATTAAAGGGCTACTAGGAACATAGTAACAACTAAGAGTAAACAAGAGATCAATTTTAGGCAAAGAAAACAGAAATGAGATGAACAGGGCTAAAGTTCTGAAAAGAAAGATAATTAATAAGAATTATTAATATTTTTATCAGGCTGTAAGATTTACAAATTGCTTTACAAACTTCAACTCACTTTACCTTTACAACTTCTCTAGAAGGCACGGGCTATTATTGCCTACATTTTAAAGATGAAGAAACCAAGGCAAACAAATGTTAGGTGACTGGCCTATGGGCACCCAGCTAGTAAGTGTTCAAGGATGGATTTGTACTCAACTATTCCTGAATCCAGATTTAGTGTTCTAAACACTGTGTGAACTATCACCCACCCAAAAAGATATTAAATCAGGGACAGAAATTAAGGTGCAACTTGCTACATAGATAGATCTTTGAAGATAAAACAGCGATAAAGATTCCTTTCTTTTTTTCTCATGTCAACTGAGCCATTCTAGCTGGTAAATAGGAAAAAGGAGAGAGACATAGAGACAGCAGAGAGAGAGAGAGAGAGAGAGAGAGAGAGAGAGAGAGAGAACAAGGGAATTCTGAGCTTTTCTGCAAACTTACACTGGATTGGGAATCATAATACATTACAAAAGGTAGCAGTGCTACAACAGAGAGAGAAGAGCCAATTCTTTGCTTCTTCATTTTCATTGAGACAGAGATAGGGAGGAATATACCTCAGGAATGTACTTGGAGTACAAGGCCATCCTTAATAAAACTATACACAAATTTTTAATTAAAGAATTCATGTACATGCATCTAACAACACACACATACACACATTCAAACACCCTGCTACACTCTCACTACTAAATCTAAATGGAACTTTCAAATATTAATTTGTTTATTGAATTGTATCAGGCCCATCAGTCACTGATTAAAGCAAAATTGAGTTTTGCTGACATTGTGTAATTCCAACCAATCTCAATTTCCCTAGGTTCAACATATTGTCTTCCTTAGTCCTAACCCCTTTACTGAGGAGATGATTGTCACCTTGCATCTTTTCCTCACTGGTTGCTTAATATAATCAATTCCTCCAAAGTCCTAATCTTTATCTAATGAGACCAGTCAAGTTTGCTGGTGAAGCTAAAATTATGTCTTCACCAGCATCAGTTGCCATTTCCTCATGTGATATCTGTGCCTACTTAGAAGAAAAGAAAAAAATAAACCTCATAATCTCTCATACCATGCCTGTAGAGTCTAATGTATCCTATCCATCCATGATCACCAGTACATATTGAACACAGTTTTTAGGAAGCCAGTATACTGGACAATCTCATTTTCTAGTCATATGTTCTACAGTCTTATCAACATCCCATTTTTCAACTTAAATTTTATTTTTTTTAGTTTTCAACATTCATTTTTATATTTGCATTCCAAATTTTTCTTCTCCCCCCCTGAAAGCAATCAATCTGGTATAGATCATACCTGTACAATCATGTTGAACATATTTCCACCTTATTCATATTGTGAAACAAGGAACAGAACAAAAGGGGAAAACTACAAGAAAGGAAAAACATGTGAAAATGGTTATGTGTCAATCTCCATTCAAACTCCATAATTCTCTCTCTGAATGTAGATAGAATTTTTCTTCACAAATCTTTTGGCATTGCCTCGTATCATATTGCTGAGAAGAATTAAGTTTATTATAGTTGATAATTGCTCAATGTTGCACAATGTTGCTATTACGTACAATGTTCTCCTGGTTCTGGCATACTTCACTCACCATCAATTCATGTAAGTTTTTTTGGTACTTTTCTGAAATCTGCCTCCTCATAATTTCTTATAGCACAGTAGCATTCCATTACATTTGTATAGCACAACTGGCTCAGCCATTCCCCAATTGATGGGCATCCCTTCAATTTCCACTTCTTTGCCACCACAAAAAGAACTGCTATAAATATTTTTTTGTAGAAGTCCTTTTTTATCACCTTTTTGGGATACAGACTTAATAGTTGTATTGCTAGATCAAAGGGTTTGCACGGTTTTATAGCCCTTTGGGCATAGTTCTGAATTGCTCTCCAAAATGGTTGGATCAATTCACAGTCCTACCAACAATGCATTAGTGTACCAATTTCCCTACTTCTCCAATATTTATCACTTTCATTTCTGACATAGCAAACCTTATAGGTATAAGGTGGTGCTTCAGACTAGTTTTAATTATCATTTCTCTGATCAATACTGATTTAGAGCATTTTTTCACATGACTGTTATAGCTTTAATTTCTTCATCTGAAAATGGCCTGTTCATATCCTTTGAACGTTTATCAATTGGGGAATGGCTTGCATTCTCATAAATTTCATTCAATTCTCTATATATTTGAGAAATGAGACATCTACCAGAAATATTGAATGTAAAAATGCTTTCCCAGATTTCTGCTTTCCTTCTAATTTTGGCTGCATTGGTTTTGTTTGCACTGAAGTTTTTTAATTTAATGTAATCAAAATTATTGATCTTGTATTTTTCATTATGTTCTCTATCTCTTGTTTGGTTATAATTTCTTCCCTTTTCCATAGCAAGGAAAACTATTCCTTGATCTCCTAATTTGTTTATGATATCACCCTTTATGTATAAATCACATACCCATTTTGGCCTTATCTTGGTATAAAGCAGGGGTTGGAATCTGTGGCCTCAAAGTCATATGTGGCCCTCTAGGGGCTCAAGTGCAGCCCTTTGACTGAATCCAAACTTCACAGAACAAATCCCCATAGTAAAAGATATGTTTTACAAAATTTGGACTCAGTCAAAAGGTCACACCTAAGGAGCTAGAAGGCAACATGTGGCCTTGAGGCTGCAGATTACCCAACCCTGGTACAGGGTGGGAGATGTTGGTCTATGTTTAGTTGCTACCATATCATTTCCCATTTTCCTGGAAGTTTTCGTCAAATAGTGAGTTCTTATCACAAAAACTGGAGTCTTTAGGTCTATCAAACAGTGGATTACGGTAGTCATTGACTCCTGTGTCTCATGTACCTAACTTATTCTACTGAAGTACTACTTTATTTCTTAGCTAGTACTAAATAGTTTCAATAATTGCTGCTTCATTATATAGTTTTAGATCTGGCATGGCCTCCCTTGCATTTCTTTTCATAATTCCAATGATATTTTTTACCTTTTGTTTTCCCAGAATAATTTTATTATTTTTTCTAGCTTTATAAAATAATTTCTGGTAGTTTGATAGATATGGTGCTAAATAAGGAAATTACTTTAGGTAGAATTGTCATTTTTATTGTATTAGTTCATCTCACACATTACCAACTGACATTTTTCCAACTGTTTAGAACTGACTTTTTTTGTGTGTGAAAAGTGTTTTGTAATTGTGGTCATATAGTTCCTGGGTTTCTCTTGGCAGGTAGGCTCCCAAATATTTCATATTATCTACAATTATTTTAAACAAAATTTCTCTTTCTATCCCTTCTTGCTGAGCTTGGTTTGAATATATAGAAATGCTGATGATTTATATGGGTTTATTTTATTTCCTTCAACTTTTCTAAAGTTGTTAATTATTTCAAGTTGTTGGGTTTTTTGGTGGATTCTCTAGGATTCGCTAAGTATACATCATATCATCTGCAAAGAGTGATAGCTTTGTTTCTTCATTGCCTGTTCTAAGTCCTTCAGTTTCTTTTTCTTATCTTATCACTAAAGCTAATATTTCTAATACAATGTTGAATAATAGTGGTGATAATAGGCATCCTGGTTTCACCCTCATCTTACTGTGAAAACTTCTAGCTTATTCCCATTACTTATAATGCTTGCCAATGGCTTTAGACAGAAACAGCTTATCATTTTATGGAACTCTCACTCATATTCCTATGCTCTCTGGTGTTTTTAATAGAAATGGATGCTATATTTTGTCAAAAGCTTTTTCTATATCTATTGAGATAATCATATGATTTATGTTAGCTTTGTTATTATCTAGTCAATTATGCTGATACATTCCCTAATATTGAACCAGCCTTGCATTTCTAGACACTGGTCATAGTGTATTATCCTTATGATATACTCGTGATAAGTCATAATATCTTTTCTAATATCTTATTTAATTTTTTTACATTGGTTTTTGTCAGGAAAATTGATCTATGATTTTCTTTCTCTGTTTTAGCTATTCTTGGGTTTAGGTATCAGCATCATAAGTGAATCATAAAAGGAATTTAGTAGGTCTCCTTCTTGCCTATTAATCTGAATAGTTAATATAATATTGATATTAATTGTTCTTTAAATGTTTGATAAATTTACTTGTAAATCCATCTGATCCTGGTTTTTACTTAGGGAGTTTTTTGATGTTTGTTTAATTTCTTTTTTTTTTTGTATAATGGAGTTATTTAAGTATTTTATTTCTTCTTCTATTAATCTGGGCAATTTACATTTTTATAAATATTCTTCCATTTTACTTAGTTTGTCAGATTTATTGGCATACTATTGGGCAAATTAACTCCTAATTAATACTTTAATTTCTTCTTCATTGTTTTTGAATTCACCCTTTTCATTTTAAATATTGGTTATTTGGGGTTTTTTTAAAATCAAATTAATGAAAGGTTTATCTATTTTATTGTTGTTCTC
>CM053586.1:52313656-52330006 GCA_028646515.1 Pseudochirops corinnae
ATTTCTTGAAGGATGCTTTCTAGGTTCTTTTTTTGATCATGGCTTTCAGGTCATCCAATAATTTTTAAATTTTCTCTCCTGGATCTATTTTCCAGGTCAATGGTTTTTTCAAGGAGATATTTCACATTGATTGCCTTCCATTTTTTTATTTGTTTTGATCTGTTTGATAGTATCTTGATTTCTCATAAAGTCATTTGCTTCCATTTGCTCCACTCTAATTCTGAAGGAATTATTCTCTAAAGAAAGCTTTTGAGATTCATTTTCCATCTGGCAAATTTTACTTTTTAAGACATTCTTCTCCTCATTGGCTTTCTGGGCCTCTTTTGCCATTTTAGTTAGTCTGTTTTATAAGGTGTTATTTTCTTCAGTCAGGTTGTTTTTATGGGAATCTGAAGATCTTCCCTGCCCCTAGGCCCTTTGCTTAAGTGGCTTAAGTGACTCTGAGAACCTTCCCTGATTTGAAAGTATACTCTGCCCCCTAATAGGCTAAATGTGGTCACATGGAGCCTGTGGCAGGAGGCTTGGTCTTCAACAATGCCCACACCTTATTATTTTGTGATTGGGCAGTGGGTCAAGAGGGCTGTAACAGTCTCCAATCCAGGACAAGACTATATATACTGCTGATGTGAGGTTTTGCTTTGGGGCTCACTTTGGAAAGATTTGGCCAGATGAGACTCTGGGAAGCTGTTGAGCCCCCAGGCTTTGAAAAATCCAGGTGTTGATGCTTCCATCTCCAGTAACTGACTAGGTATGGATGTAATGGTCAGATGGCTGGAAGCCCATCTGCTGATCTGTTTCTTTGTCTGCTTGTAACTTCTGCTTGTAACTTGTTTGTATTCTGTTTGCATTCTCTGAAGTTCAGGGTGTTGACTTTTTCCCCTGAACTAGGTAAATGATATATGTTTGATTGATTGAATTAAGATTGTTAACCCTCTTTGAGTTGCTTTCCTTTAGAAAAACAGATATAAGAACCTGTGCTAGCAGCCACCCTGAGTATGCTAGGATGCTTGCTGATACAATTGTTGATTCTTTTTTCATGATTTTCTTGCATCATTTTCATTTCTCTTCCCAATTTTTCCTCAATTATTTGGTTTTCAAATTCCTTCTTAAGCTGCTCTATGTCTTGTAACCAGTCTACAATTTTCTTGGAAGCTTTTGGTGTGGGAATTCTGACTGTGTTGTCTTCCTCCCATTCCATGCTTTGATCCTTTTTGTCCCCAAAAAAGAAATCTTAAGTTGCATTGCTGGGCTTGCTTTCCTTCCTTTGCCTACTCATGTTGCCAGTCAAATACTTGACTGTTAGGTTTGGTAGAACGCTGCTTTCAGAGGGGAGAGCTCTGTCCCAAATTGCTGGGATTTTTGCAACTGCCAGAGCTTTTAGGAAGCCACCATTTCTGCAGCCCTCACCACCTTTGGCTCACTGAAAACACACCTCAGAACCACCTAAGACTGTGATGCCAATCCACACAGCTCAAGGCAAGAGCACTTAGCCTCTGAATGATCACTTGGTCCCCCTGCAATCTGCAGGCCCAGAGCTCTGAAGCAGACAAGTGGAGGCAGCTACAGAGCCACCACTTCAGGTGCATCTAGCACTGGGGCAGTTGGCCAGACTCTCTCTGCTGAATTTATCTGAGTTCCACTGACCTTCCACTTAGTCTTTGTTTCTTATGGGTTGGTAAATCTGGAAAATGCCACAGCTGCCAGTGATTCACGCTCTAGCCGCACTCACTGTTCTAGCTGCCTGTTCTGGCAGCCCCAGGGCTCCAGCCACAGGTTCATGTGGTGCTGGTATGGGCTCCCAGAATACTGCAATGAACCCCTTCAAGTCTGCCTGTCAGGCTGCCTTCAGTGGGAGATGTGTTTTTCTATAATTTTTATGAGTTCTGGAGCTTTAAAATTTGTTTCAAGTCCTATTTTATAGATATTTGAGGTGGCTATGGTGAGAGCTGTGGAGTTTTGCTGCTTCTATGCTGCCATCTTGACTCCACCCTCAGCATTAACTATTAACAATCTGGTTTTCCCTTACTTTCTGGGATCATTAAAGATTTCTCTTCCTGTACTATTGTTGCTATTATTTGTCCTTTGTGCTTGAAGAGGGCCAAAATGACACCACATTGTCAGTGTCAATGTATAGCATGTCCAGTTGTGACTGTTTATACCAACAAAAACTCAGAATGCTCAATCACAGGTTGGGCACAAATAGTCTTTATGACACTTTAAGAGAGAGATGTCTCTAAATTTGCACATCTCATGTTTCTTTTGAGTTACCAGAATTCTGCTTTGCTCATAGAGAACATTGCTTTCTTTGATGTGGCTGTACCATGCTGGATGATCCTATGCCAGTTTCTCCCATGTTCCGCAATCAATAATAAAGTTCTTCAAAGAAAGCTTGAGAGTGTCCTGGTATAATTTCATATTTTGGGGTTTTTTTTTTAGTATTTTATTTTCCCCCAATTTCATGTAAAAACAATTTTCAATATTTTTTTAAACGGAGTTCCAAATTCTTTCCCTCCCTTTCTATCCCCCTCATTGAGAAGGCAAGCAATTTGATATAGGTTATACATGTGTAGTCATGCAAAACATATTTCCATGTGTTCCACATTGTGAAAGAAAACAGAAATCAAAATAAAAACCCAGGAAAAATAAAGAAAGTTTCAATCTGTATGCAGACTCCATTTGTTCTATGTCTGGGAATGGATAGCTTTTCTTAGCATATGTCATTCAGTTGTTGTCTTGGATCATTGTAATTCTGAGAATAGCTAGGTCATTCACAGTTGATTATCTTATAATATTGCTGTTATTGTGTATAATGTTCTCCTGGTTCTATTCATTTCACTTTGTCTCAGTTCATGTCAGCCTTTCCAGGTTTTTCTGAGAGCATCTAGTTCATTATTTCTAGTATCACTTCTGACAACCATGTGAGTGTCTGCCTTGTGTGAACTCTCTATAAAATAGTCTCTTAGGCCAATGCACATTTGGCATTAGAACAATGTGACCAACCCATTGAAGTTGTACTCTCTTTGATAGAGTTTGAATGTTTGGAAATTCATTTAAAGAAATGACCTCAGTGTCCACTACTTTATCTTGCCAATGATATTCAGAATCTTCCTAAAACAGTTTAAATGGAAGCAGTTCAAATTTCTGGCATGACGCTGGGTGACTATCCAGGTTTCTCAGGCATCCAATAGTGAGGTCAACACAAAGACTTTGTAGACCTTCAATTTGCTAGGCAGCCTCATACCTCTTTTCTTCTACACATTCTTTCAGAACTTCCAAAAGGCTGAGCTAGCTCTGGCAATGTGTGCATCAGCCTCATCATTATAAGTATATCCTTGGAAAGTTTATGGACAAGGTAAACAAACTAATTCACAATATTCTAAATTTCTCCATTTTCTGTAACTGAGGATTCCATGTATGGACATGATGGTGCTGGCCAGTGGAGAATTTTTGTTTCATTATTGTTAATTCTTAGGTCAAAATTAGCACAAGTGGCAGAGAATCGATCCATAATGTGTTGCATTGTAGTCTTGGAAACTGCAAGGAGGGTACAATCATCTGTGATCTATACTATCATACAACACTTGCATGGATTCTTCATTCTCAGCACAGTAAACATCTTGTTCTTTCTCATACATAACATTTCTTGTCCAACTAAATGCTTTGCAGAGGTTCATCCCCAAACCTGGGATATATTCTCTATTCTTTTCTTCCTCCTAGAATCTTTTATTTCCTACAAGAGCAAACTCTATCACCTACGTGAGACTTTTCCTAATTTCCTTGTATTGTATATTCATATGTATGGATATTGTCACCCTCCACCAGAACATAAGCTCTATTTGGCCAGTCCTTTTTTTAACTTTCTATCTCTAGCACATAGTATAATTCCTTAAAGATGACAGGCATTTAATGAAAGCTTGTTTGATTAATTAAGTAGCATTATTGCTATACCAAGATAAAGTAATATAATGGAAAGAGTGTGGGTTTGAATCCACTAACATCTACTAGGTATAAGATGTTGGGGAAAATTTAGTTCTCTGAGCCTCAGTTACTTTGTCTATAAAATGGGTCTCATAGTACCAACAACCCTACCACATAATACATCACATGGAAAAACTGGAGGTGGATTTGGAGCCACTGCCAAGAAGGAGAATTTTTACATATTTTGTAAACTTTAAAATAATATATGAATAACAGCTAATCTATAATGAGGATACAAAAGCATAGACAATTTTAAAGTTAACTAAAATAATACTATATAGAAAACTGGCAGAGGTGTCAGGAAGAATTTGGTTAAAGGTCCAATCATGCTACATACAGGCTGTGTCACCCTGGACAAGTCATTTAACCTTGCACTGTCCTACACATCTAAATCTATTAAATGTAGAAAAAGTGTTAACCTTCATTGCCAGTAGAAGTTTCTCACCTAGAATTCCCTGTGATGTTAAAATCATAGAATTCATCCAAAAATTCATCCATTTAGTCAAAAAACAAACAAACAGAAATAAAGCTATGTTCACACAGAAATTCTATAACTCATCTAATACTAGAATTTAGATCTGTTGTCTTTTAGGTCATTCTAATGTGCATGCACAATTGATTAGACTTCTTTTAGAACAACAGCAACAGACAAAGAAGGAATGCTCTGAAATTTCATCGGGGAATGGTTCAGATTAAGTGTGTAAATCATTACACAAGTGCTGCAGTATGGCAGTTACAGTATTAAGTGTATTGATCAAACTTTAATGTTCATGAGGGAAATAATGTCCAGGAAGAAACTTGATAACTGTAAACAAATCCAGGGATTAGACATATGAATTTATGAATTTTATGCCCCTATTCAATGAACTTGGTCATCTTTTCATTGATTCATATACATACTTATCTAATAGACCCTACTCCTTTAATCAACACAGTATCTACAATGTGCCATGTACTTTTCGAGGTACTCTGAGAGATTAAAAAATGAATTCAACATGGCCTCTGATCTCAAGAAGTTAACCTAAAAAGGAGGGATGAAATAAAATCATACATTTAGAATTGATAGAGATTTAGAGGTCACCTAATCTAACCCCTTTGTTTTACAAACATAGAATTTGAGGCTCAACTACATTAAATTATTCATTCAGAGTTAATCAATAAATATTTAAACTGGTGTTTGAAACAGCTCTTTCTGGTTCAAAGGACAGTGTCTCTCCACTATACCACACTGCCTCTTATGAAGATAACTTAATCTATGATATCATTCATTTGGATATTTTCTTGGCCTGGGAAGATCATAATGCTATTCTCTTGAATATCTACAACTTTAGCTATTCTTGTACCTGTCAATCAATAAATTCTCTATCAGGATTCACCTACTGTACTAATTCAGTGATTTTGAGATGTCTTTCTCATTTGTCTTCTGACATGACTCAAATAAAACTATCTAACGTCCATTGAATTCTTCTTACCAATTTTTCTGACACAACTTTTGATTTTTCTTCCAGCTTTTTGTGATCTTTGCTTGCGTGCCTAGATAAGCCAAGATGAAGGCTTCTACATGATAAATGTCAGGTACTTGACTCTGGGAAAAGGCATCCTGTATTTCCCTCCCATACAGAAGCAAGGTGAAATGTTTCATTGTTGAGTATCTGGAACAGTCTAAATCAGGAATGGGGAACCTGTGGCCTCAAGGTCACATGTGACCCTCAAGGTCTTAAAGTGTGGCCTTTTAACTGAATCCAAACTTCACAGAACAAATTCCTTTAATAAAAGTAAAATCAGATTTGGAACTTTTGTTTGTTATGTTTGTCCTTTTTGTATATAATAGTCCTCAGAAGAAAACTGAATGGGAATAGAAAACAATGTACTTTTACTAAGTCCTACATGACTCCTACCTATGCTTGGTTTGACTCCAGTAAACATGATTCTACTCTTAGGATAAGTTGAACTCTCATCATTGTGTTTACTGACTTAATTTTTGATACTTAACACCTTCTCACTTCTCTTAGCCTCCTCTCCCTTCTATTTGGAGGGCTGGAAGGTGGAGCACCAAACTTCTCCCAAAGTCTTTCTTTACAGAAGGCTAGGAACTGAACTTTCTCTATGTTTTCTATCTCCCACCCACTTCAGCTTTTTGATTCATATTGTCTTTATCTATTAGAGCAGTGGTTCTCAACCTGTGGGTTATGTTCAATTTGTAACAATGAAAATAAATCTTGTATATCAGATATTTACATTACAATTCATAACAGTAGCAAAATTACAGTTATGAATTAGCAATGAAAATAATTTTATGGTTGGGGGTCACCACAATATGAGGAACTGTATTAAAGGGTCATGGCATTAGGAAGGTTGAGAACCACTGTATTAGAGGGTAAGGTCCTTAAAGACTGGGAATGTCTTTTTTCCAGGAGTACAGGTGGGGGTGGGGGTAGACATTTGTATTACCAGGTACATAGCAGGTACTTAATGAATTGTTATTGAACTGAGTTGTGGTTGTGTCTACATTTTTGTTTCTTGCAATGGCAAGAATCCATGGGATCATTTCAAGTTTCCTTTGGAGATAATCTAGGGTACAAAAAGCAGTACAGGATTTTCCTATACCTTGTATAGAAAGAGATCATTTTGGGAGAATCCAGAATCTAGTTGGAAGGGCTTATGAACTGAGAAAATCATGGAAAAGTTTTTACAACCAGCATAGCTTTCTCATCTGAGAGATAATTGATACTTAGGTAACTTTAGGTCCCAAAAACTAATCCCATCTATGAGACATCCATGCTGTTTAGAAAATTCAGTATCACCTAGATTTTCATTAGAGATAGGAAGCTAGGGCTTTTTGTTTGTTTTGTTTTGTAATGTTTAAAAGACACTCTAGAATGCCAAGGACCCATCATGGTACCCACTCTATGCTTATAGAAGTATTCCTGAGGGTGGCAATCAACTCTGATTGTCAAGTAATGAGAGAGAATGAGTATTATAATGAGAAATGGATTTATTCTAATGAGGTACTGGGTAGGATATAACTTCAATAATAGCATTTATTTCCCAATCTTCCCCAGGTTTAGGTGATGTAATCAAAGAATTTATCCCCACCCAAACCTGATTAGAACACCTTGGGCTTCCCTGCCTGGGTGGTGTTTGAATAAGATTGAGGAGAAAATTAATCTGATCTCATTATCAGCAATGTCATAAAGATGCTGATTTGGCTGAGGAGAGAATAAGGATTCGAAGAGGGATAAATTCTTTATCTCCACAATGTTAACAATTAGTTATTTAATAATTATTTCTCTCAATTTTATTTTGCCTTTTCTCTTTTGCTCTTTCTTTTCCTTGTGGTTTGAAAAAGTCCCTGTAAGGCAACTGTTAAATTTAGGAAAGCAGGAATAATTGGAAACTTTGTGAAATGGTCCTTATAGTCAAATCCATAGTAGAGAATGATTGTGATTTTCATCTGTGAATGTGGAATTTTATATGCTCATGTAAAATTGATGATTTTGATATTGCCATATATAGCACTTGGGAAACAAGTCAGAAGACATGGTTGATGCCTCCCCAGAGGACTATTCTGAATTGAGGATAAGGAATATGTTCAAATTTTGAACAGGAGAGAAGAGTGTAAGGGGTCTTTGATGCATGTTCCGATCATGTAAGATAATGGAACCATCACGGAAAACACCAGGGATGTGTTTCTGGGAGAAGCCATTCTGTGTTTTCCTACTACATAAATCATAGTTGTGTGGGGTACGGGGACCCCAAAAATCCCCTATGCAAGAAAAATTAAAAGTCAGAGGTATTTTGAGGAAGGAACAGGAAGTTTTTATTCTCTTCCCCCACAGGAAGAAGGTGGTCCTTTCAATGATGGGGATCAAGGAAAGGAGGCATGTTACAAAAGACAGAACAAGAATTTATACCCTAATGGAGTCAAGCCATCTCCTCCCACCCATGTCCCTGTGCTGTCCGTTCTCCCATTGGCTGGGAGGAGGGCTCTCAGTCTTGGCTCAAAATCTATCCAGTGGTGGATAACAAAGAAGCCCGTCACTATCTCCTATTGGCTAGGAGGTGGGACAGGAAGCCAAGGTATTATCCATGTCCTTATTTGGTAAACGCCAAACCAAGGGAGGGAAAAATGTCACAAGCAAGGGTGGAGGTCAAAATCTCCTGAAAGGGGCGTAATGCTGACGACAGCAAGGGAAGGGGGGAAGGGTCCTAGGTTGTGTTTCTTAGGAAACCCAGGACTCAGGTCTGTCCAGTCTTGCAAAAGTCTATCTCTTGTTTCTGGATAGTTTCTCTCCCTTCTCATTCTGAAGAGTCTTCACAGAGGGTGCAGAAAGTATACCCCACTCAGAGTGTAGACTATTGTATTGACTGTATAGCTGGAGCAGCCTGTATCTTTTAAAATTGCCAAACTAGAACAGACTATTATAGGCAGCATGCAGGTGGTAATGCTCCTATTTTCCCATAGTGTAAGTACAATAATCTAAGCTGCTTGGGTATGAATAATGGGTTGCCTGTATCCCCTTCAAATACCAAGACTTGGAGCTTTATTCTGTTTTTTTTTTTTTCTTTTGGTCCTTGTTGCTTCTACATTTAATTGGTAAAGTCCTGGGATCTGGGACCTTGGACTATGGTAATCTTGTAGGCAGTATACCAGTCTGAGTGTTGCTACCTGTCCAGCAAGTAAGTCATGAGAAGCCCGAATACCTGGGACTCTAGCCCATAGAGAGCTCTGAACTTGAAACTTGGTAAGACTTTGCTATATAGGAAATAAGCTGAACTATGAATTTAGACCCTCCTTCCTTCACACATACTGAGGTAGTAAAAGGTGGATATTGTGACCTGATGTGTTGAGAGGGATATTTGTGTGTTTGTTCTTATTATACATTTGAGCTAAATAATCCTTTGTAAAAGCTAATCTGACTATTAAGTCATTAAATGGAACTGAAAGGCAGAGGACCCTTAAAATTAGCAGAACATAAACATTGCGGGTTATATTAAGTGGAAGAACCCCTCTTAAGGGTCCTGAAGAACCATGAGGTAAAAATGAAATGTAACAGATCTAGCCTTCAGGCAGGGAGGAACCAGAGTAATTATGTTAAAGCATAAAATATGCTAGATTTGAAATCAAGAGAGACCTGAGTTAAAATTCTGCCTTTACTAGGTACAACCAATCAGACATTGGGCAAAACACTTACTGTCTCTTAGTCTCAATTTTCTTATCACTCAATCAACATGCCTTTAGAGGCAGCTAGTGGTATAATAGGGGCAGCTAGATGGTTCAGTAGATAGAGTGCTAGGCCTGGAATCAGGAAGACTTGATTTCAAATCTGGCCTCAGACACCTACTAGTTGAATGACCCTGGGCAAGTCACTTAACCTCTATTTGTCTTAATCCACTGAAGAAGAAAATGACAAACCACTCCAATATCTTTGCCAAGAAAACTTTATGGACAATATAGTCCACAGGATCATGAAGAGTTAGACAGGAGTAAGTAACAACAGCAACAGGTGGCATAGTGTATAGTATGTTGGTCTTGGAGCCTAAAAGACCTAAGTTTGAATCCTGCCTCATCAATAGCTCTGGGGCCATGCATAAATCACTAATCTTTTCAAGACCTCTGTTTCCTTTTATATAAAATTGTGGATTACCTCATGGGGTCTTAGTTAGGAACAAATGAGATAGCATGCAAAACACTGATCTTTAAAGTGTTCAGGAAATACTAGATACTCTTATTTATTAAGCACTCAGTGTGAGGAACTATTTTGAGCATTTTAGATACAAAAACAAAAATATTATAACAATATTACAATAGTACCTATAATATATACTTCATATTTTTCTGTAAGAATTAATATACACATATATACATACATATACAATTATATTTTCCCACTAACAATTGCACTGTACAGAATGATAGAAAACATAACCTAGTCTTAGACAGTGTATGCATGCTGGAACCATGAAAGAGACCTTGAAGCCCTACTAATTCAAATTATTAGAAAGCCCAGAAAACCTGAGAGTCATGGTGCCTAAGGAGTTGAAGAATGTCCTCCATAAATATTGAAAATACTGCATTTTTCAGTATTTTGTAGCCAAAATGGGGAATTTGGGAGCTGGGAAAAAAAAGGTATTTCTCCCACAGAGCCTCTGAGAGTCTGGAAGTGAATGTTAAATCTCAAATCAAGCTGGAGACTATCAGAAGCCCACTCAAGGGACAAAACCAACTAATTGTATTTTGGGGAATCATTTAAAGATAAGTTAGTGGGGTGGCTACTTAGCACAGTGAATAAACCACTGGCCTTGGAGTCAGGAGGACCTGAGTTCACACTTACTAGCCATGTGACTTTGGGCAAGTCACTTAACCCCAATTGTCCTCAAAAAAAAAAAAAAGATAAGCTAGTAAAGTTAAGGTTGAGGCTAGCAGTCAAATTGAGCTACTAAAAAAATAGATTTCACCAGTGGACAAGGCTTTCCTGTTTCAGGTCAGGGATTTCAAAGAAGGCAAAGAGGAAGATCAAAAAATTACCTCTATATCCAGAACTGTTTCAATGCAGCACAGTGGGATCCAAGCTACAACAGAACACAAGCCTTCCAAGAATATCGGTTGGGGAAGGGTTTGGTCCCAATCTAGGAACTGAGACTAGAAATATGATTAAACTTAAGAAAATATGAATAAACTCTTCCCAATAAAATGAAGAACTAGCATATGTTAAGAGAAATCAAAGAAACTAACCCCAATCACCCAAAAAAGTAAGGAGGAAGAAACAACATGGAAGGGGTCTGGGAAGCACTTATTAAGCACTTACTATATGCCAGGTACTGTGTTAAGTGCTAGGGATACAAATTAAAGTAAAAAGAAAGATAATTCCTGCCCACAATGAGCTTACATTTTTAAAGGGAAAAGACAACACACAAAAGGGGTGGGGGAGGTTTATGGGTGAATGTACCCATACATACCAGAGGAAGTCAGGAAGGAAAATGTCAGAAAGATAATGAAGAAAGATCAGTGTTGTCCCTTCACAGAAAAGGAGTCACCTGGAGCATCTCACTAGCGGTCAGGGGGCTGTGGACCATGTGGAGAGCAGTTTCATGGGGAGGGGGCCCCAAGAAGTGAGAGAAGTTCTAGGATGAAACAGTAGGTGAAGTATTTGTTGGAAAACTAGAGAAAGTCTGGAACAAGGCCTACAGGAGAACTTTTGTACTTTTAAAATATGCCTTAAAACTACATTAATTGAAATTATAATGTTCATATATATGTACATATAATTTGTGTATGTATGTATGTATATGTATGTATATACGTATATGTATATATGTGTGTGTATATATATGTGTATACATAAATATATATATATATATATATCTTCATTTACTGAGATGTTTCTATTTGTTGATTTTCAAGCCATGCAGAAAAGAAAGAAAAATTAAACTGTAATGGGAATTTTTAAAATTTCTTTTAAGAAATTTTTATTGTTTGGGGCATAGGGTCATTCCTTTGGCAATTTTTTAGTTAATAGAAAGCTTATCTACTGCTTATATTAACCTTGCCTGACTAAAACCTGTCTCTCTTGATGTAAAAATTCACTTAAGGCTTTATACATCCTTATATAAGAGCACAGAGGGAGAGGAAATCTTAGATATCTTTATCACCTTGTCAACATGAAAATCTTCTCCTTCAATCAGTTAATTTGTGGACTCTTTAAAAGTAATTTAATCTTTAACCTTAGTTTACCTATAGATTCTATTTGAAACTAGTTTTGTTTATATTATGGTTATGTTTAAAGTTGCTCAACTTTTATGACATTGAAGGAAGCATGGGATTATGAATCTGTCTTTTCTTTAACTTTATGGCCCAAGGAATGTATAAGATTGTAATTTACAAAATAATTATTTCTCTGACACTGTAATATAATTTTTTCTATAAGAAGCTTTTTTATAATCCTAATCAAGGTTTAGATTTTTTTTTTTTCCGAAATCTGAATCTATGCTTAAGAACAATAATAAAACCTAGGTGTTTCTTAACTGTATAATTTCTGCATTGTGGTACATTTATTTTGGCAACAGTTAACCACCACATGAACGCAAAGAGGAGCTACTTCTCACATAAAAGTACTATGTAGATTTTACTTACCATTGATTCTTTCTGTAATTCAACAGGTAAGTTTGCTCAAAAATCCTCTATTTATATAAGGTGAAAAAATAAAACAATGAAACAGAATGTCCAAATAAAAGCCCTATTTCCTATAGGTGGTAAAGGTCTCCAGTTCTTATTTGTAAATGAGATTATGCTAATTACACCATGAGCTGGAAAATTACAAGACTTTTTCGATGAGAACTCCGACTATAAGTTTACTCAAACAATCTACATATTAAAAACATAAATGGGGAAAATGTGTGTTCCTCAGATTCTAACAAATAATTGAATGGATACCTCATTGAGGTAGTGGTTCTGTATCTCTCTCTCTCCTGGAAAGATATTAATGAAATGGATCCAGAATGAAACAGGTAGAAAAAATTTGGCTGAATTGAAATTTAGAAATTCCTTGGCACTTTCAACTCCCCCAAGTTGCTCCACATTGACAAAAATCCTTCTTCTTAATATCAATATTTTTCCTAGGGATGCTGTATAACTGAGAATAAAAGAACACTATAATTTGCAAAAATTTACAATTACAGGTAAACTGAGGGTCAACTGAAAGTCAGTGACAATTTGCATGGTAGAATGAGTGAATCAATGAAGGAGTCAGTTCAAGAGCATTTTTTAAGTGTCTGCATTATGCCAGGCACTATTCTAATTTCTGGGGATACAAGGAAAATAAGATAGTCCCTACCCTTAAGGACCTTACCATCCCATGAGGGAGATAAACTCACACACACACACACACACGTACACATACATACATGATAAATAAAATAAATAATAAATTAGTTAAATGTGTAAGTTAAAAGTATTTTCTTAGCACTGGGAATGCAAATGGAAAAGCAAGAGAGCACTTGCTCTCAAAGGCTTCTCATTCATATAAGGTGATATAGATTTTAACTGCAAATCAGATAAATTCCGTATCATCCTCGGAGTCTAGCAAAGCAGAATGTAATTCACATTATCTATTAATTAATTCCTATGATAAACCAATATACATTTCAGGTATTAAAACAATTTACAATGCTAAAGACACTAGCTGACAGAACTTTCTTCTTAGGATCTTCACTAGCTATGACAGCTAAGAAGTTACAGGGTGTATTTCTACCTGGGAGTGTTCTCTAGATAATTGTTTCAGGGTTATGTTAAAAACAGAACCAATAAATGGTGGGTGATATTATTCCCAGGTCTTTTTAGGCTTAGAGCCTTGAGCTGCTTCCATCCAGTTCTAAGAAGACCTGATGGTAGTGGTGATGACTGTGGTTTCACTTGCCCTAGCACATGCCACATCGTATCTCTCCCTCAGGGGGACTAGCTTCTTTAGCTTGGCTGTATTCCCTGCCCTGAGGGAAACGGTGGGCAGTTGGTAGAGATGGTTGGTGTCTTCTCCCCTGGATAATAGCTGTGATTAAAGAGTGGCAAAAAAAGACATCATCAGTGTTACATGTCACAGGGAAAAAAAAGGTGATCTGGTCAATTAGTGGAATTTAGGTATAGCTTGTAGAATTTTTCATTGTCATCCACAAGATATAAATGAATTGAGAGGATTGAGTATATTAGATAAGTCTCTTTGGACAGGTTGCAAATATACTCTAGTAAAAAGAATGCAACAACTGATAGGATTGCAGATCCGTAAGAGAATATCTTCTTTGAACTCTGTTGATTTTGATATTATTTATCATATTTCCCTACTAGATACTCTTTTTCTTTTTTTAATCTTACTTAATATTTTATTTTTTCACAATTACATGTAAAACAATTTAAATATTTTTTCCCACAAATTTCCAGATTTTCTCACTCTAACTCATCCTCCTTGCCCATTGAGAAGGAAAGCAATTTAACATAGGTCATACATGTGTAGTCATGCAAAACACATTCCATGTAAGTCATTCTGTGAAAGAAAACAGACAATAAATAAACAAGTAAAGTAAAGAAAAAGTATCTTTGATCTGCACTCAGGCTTTAGCAGACATTTCTCTGGAGAGGGACAGGACCTTTCATCATAAGTCCCACAGAATTGTCTTCGATCGTTATATTACAGCTGAGAAAAGGTAAATTATTCATAGTAGATTATCATACAATATTGTTATTATGTACAAGGTTCTCTTGGTTCTGCTCATTTCACAGTTGAAAGTAAATACTTTGTAGTTGCAATTACCAAGTTTGGATCTAAAAATAATCTTTATGTGTGTGTAATTTTTTATTATTATTTTCCAGATTTGACTCCTAGAACCTTCTTTTGAAACAAATCAACAGTCAAGTAAACAAACCAAAATACTGGCCATGAATGAAAATATATGTGTGATTCCAAACCTATAGAACACTTGTTTTCTGCTGGGATATCAGAGGCATGTTTCCAAAGCAGTGCCCTAAAACCATGATTAGTCACTGCATTGATCTTTCAGTGTTCTTTTACCTTATATTATTTTAGAGTTTGTCTATGATTTTTAATCGGCATCCTTCCATGAATCTTCATATACATTTCTATGGCATAATGGTATGTCATTTAATTAGTGTATCACAATATGTTCAAGTATTCCACAATCAGTGAGTATTTACTTCTTTTTAAAGATTTTTTAAAATTAATTGATTTATTTTTGGTTTTCAACATTCATTTCCATAAAATTTTACATTTTAAAATGTCCTACCATCTTCCACCTCTCCCATCAACCTGATATAGGCTTTACAGATACATTCATATTAAACATATTTTCACATTGGTCATATTGTAAAAAAGAATTAGAAACAATGGGAGGAACCACAAGAAAGAAAAAAAAAACCCAAAACAACAACAAAAGAGAACAAATAGTACGCTTCCAACTGCATTCAGACTCTAAAGTTCTTTCTCTGGATATGAATGACATTTTCCATCATGAGCCTTTTGGAGTTGTCTTAGATCACTTCATCACTCAGAAGAGTTAAATCTATCAAAGTTAGTCATCACACAATGTAGCTAGTTTGAGAGGCATAATTTCTATGTAATTGATTATTTTATTAATAATGCTAGCATATTACCAATAAAATAGGTCAGTGCCACTCTTGAATGCCAATGACAAATCATGGTGTGGGTTGACAGTTTATACATAATTGGAAGAGGGAGTATTCCTAAGGAGGTGATCAAAATTGATTGTTTAATGATGAGAGAAAGAGACAGAGGGAGAGAGAGAGAGAGAGAGAGAGAGAGAGAATGTTACAAAGAGATTATGATTATGTCATTTACTTCCGAATCACCCCAAACTTGGGGAAATCCAGACCAATGATCTATATCCCACAAGAAGAACACAACAGACCTGGCATTTAACCATAAATTACATTCCGTGTAAATCTGGGTGGAGAAGCAATACCTAAATTGAGAAAAATGTAACGTAAAATTCAAATGAGAAACAAAATGGAAAAATAAGCAAAGAAAAAAATAAAAATAATACAATACAATAGCATGGAAGACCAAAATATACACTCAAAATAAAATGACAAAGGAAAACAGATAAAAATAAAAACTCAAAGAAAAATGATAGTTGAACTCAAATCTGACAAAAGAAATCCTGGAGGAGTTAAAGAAAAAAATAAGGATGATAGAGGAAAAAATCAGGAGAAAGAAATGATAAGTGTTGCCAAGAAATTATAAAAAGATAATCAATAGCTTGGTAAATGAAGCATAGAAACACTGAAGAAAAGAAATCCTTAAAAAGAAGCTAAAGCCAAAAGGAAAGGAAAGTACAGAAATTCACTGAAGAGAAGAAGTCCTTAAAGAAACAAAATTGTCCACTTGGAAAAAGATACACACTTTTTTGTTATACACCTCCTGCCCCTTGGAGTACCAACCTCCTCCACAGTTCCCCCTTGAGATCAGAGCCTTCATTTACGCGCCTACTCTCCCGAATTCTACCCCCTGGAACACGCACTGCTCAAAAGGACTCCATCAGTGTTTCTCCCAATTCCTCTCCCACCTCCTGACCCCCCACTAACAGCCCAGGAACACCCGGATCCCTCCTCCCCAGGGCTGCTGGCCTCCGCAGAGTTCAGGCCCAGGGCTAGGATTCACACCTAAGCTTGAACCCTTCTGTTGGAGCCCAGGAGACTAGTATAAAAGGTTTTGCAAGGACATTGGGAGCAGTAGTCTGCATTCAGAGCAGAGTGACTAACAGAAGATCTCAGAAAGACCTGTGAGTGAAATCCTCAGCTCCCTTTCCCTGCACACAGGCTTACCCCCGCCCCCCCCCCCCCCCCCC
>CM053586.1:52330506-52386439 GCA_028646515.1 Pseudochirops corinnae
TCAATCATCTTCTTGTTGATAATAATAATGTCTGCATTTTCCCCTAATTGTTTGATGCCTTCTCTAGAAGCCCCTAAGGCAAAAAAAAAAAAAAAAAACATTTGGCCAGATTAAATAATAAAAAAATTATGCTAATATTTTCCTGGGCTATAATACATAGGCTGGAAAAGTAGATCTAAAGTATAACTTTAAATGAAAAAACAAATTTTAAAAAACATTGTGTCTTTCAAATATGTAGGCTAAAATAATAGTTTACATTTCTATGTTCTTTTAAGGTTTAGAAGAGCTTCTATCTCAATAGAGCTGAGAAGGAGATTATTATTCCCATTTTACTGAATAAAGTAATAAAGTAGATTTCCCAGTGCCACAATGCCAGCAATTAGGAAGATAGAGGCTTTAATTTACGGTTTTTAAACTTGAAGACCAGTTCTCTTTACATTTTGCCATTCCACTTTAATTAATTTCCAGCTAATTCGTGGTTTGCTGCTTAAAATTTTAGAACTTCCCATGAAAATTTTCAAAAAAAATTTCAAAAGTATAGAAAATAAACATTTTAAAATTTCCTGAAGTCAATCATTACCCAAATACTGTTGTCTTCTAGAGAAAGCTTCAAACTTTACCAAAAAAAAAGGCAAAGTTCATACCCAAAACCTCATTTAAAATTATTTGATCATGATGTAGTCAATAGTGTCTATTTCTGGAAATGTACATAGAAAAATTCAGTCTCATTTTAACTTCTCCTTCTCTGAGGTGTGTAGCTGAATGTGAACATCACTAACATAGTTCGTTTTTGTGACTTTGGAAAAAAAGAAATTGCAGAACTCCAACTGTGTGGATTGCTCAAACTTGCCTGTTTTTGAATATAAATATGACTAGATCTTTAAATAGCCAGCAATTACACACTTTCAATTTAACACTACACTTACTACTACATATGCAATTAATTTTATTAAGGAGAAAAATGTAGTAGATAAAAGGCAAAGTTAGAATTAATTCTCTTAATTAACAAGCAGGTATTAAGGTTCCAGATAAGATTAACTTGAATCTACTGTAATCTCTTAGTCAGTCGACAAACAAATATTTATTAATCCCACAGTTAAGAATGGAATTTTCAAAGAAAGATAAAAGATACTCCATACCCTCAAGGATTGTTGTCTTGCTTTGTTTCCAAAAAGCTTAGCACAATGATTCTAATATAACAAGAGATTGTGAAAATGCTTGGAGACAGACATTTTACTTTGCTTCATACATACAGACAATAGTGCAAGAGACAAATCTAAAACATTCCTAATGAATTGCTTTATTTTTCTGATAAAGTGTGGAGAATAAAGGATTGTTTTCACAAATGTCAGTTGTTCAATTTTTTTCCCCTTCTCACTTTCCTGTGGGAACTCACAGGAGAAAATAACATATCCCCTCAAGGGAAAGGTCTCTTTCATCTCTACAATAGGTTTCTCAGTCTTGCCTCCTCTTGGTTTTAGTATTGAAAAGAAAATTCTTTGTTTAGGTTTTCATCCTGAATAAGTAAAATTTAGGATAAAGAGAATTAAGAGAATTTTAATATAAGTCAAGGTAGCAATGAGTTGATAGACTGATCAACTGAAGGTCAGAAATGGCTTCAAGGTGGGATCACTTTTAAAGGTAACTTTAAAAAAATTAAATATGTCATCTTCAGTAAAATAGGTTGAGCCCTTGCAACTCAGTTCCTCCCCAATGTGGCAAGAACATGACAACTTGCAGGTAGGGCTTGACTTGGTTATGAAACAAATAAGAGACTGGGTGACACCTCCCCTAATATTGATTGACAAACAGGGCTGGGAACAATGGATCACTGAGCCAAAATGACTTTCAATATCAGAATATATATTGGTCGACTTTAAAATAATTAAAAATTTTGATAACCAATATAACAGATTTTCTTTGTAATTATATGTATTTTAGTATATTCACTGAATGATATTACTGAGAAAGACTCCATAGAAGGAATTCATCGGATTTCTGAAGGCATCTGGGACACAGAAATAATTTTTCAAAGTTAAAAACCCTTTCTCTAAGTGTGTTTGTTGATTTTCCTAGGAACTTAGTTTGGGAGTGGGGGGACACTTCTAATCATAAGCTATACAGAAATATTGTTATTGTTCTAGCCTACTGAGAAGAGGAGAATAGAGGTGGGTAGGTGAGATGTAGTTAATTGTTATAGAAAAGAGGAAAGGCTCATGTAAGTGAACTTTGTGAACCAGAGGATTTTTGAAAAGTGCTCTAAAGGGGATAGCAGCTGAGACTCTTGTTGACTTGAGGTGCAGGAGGAAACAGAGCTTTATGGGATCCAAGATTCAGCTACCTGACCTTGCTGCCTTGCTCTTCTTTTCACTTTTTATACTTAACTCTTAGGCTGGCTGTAGACAGCTACCCAGACTGCATTATGCACCATGCTGGCTCAATTCAGTTTAATTAGTGCCTTTGAGAGGCAGTGATAATTAACACAGCAGGAAATCATTGCTGAGTCAACCCCTGGGGAGTGGCAAGCTTGGTGCCTTATCAGGGCATAGGCAAAGCACATTCAGACTAGAGTTATTCAGGGTAAAGAAAATTTCCTCCAAAGAGATTTCGCTCCAGACAAGGGTCAATTAAAGCTAAGTCTTATAGTTAAAATAACTACATTGCTCGTTGCTCACTGATCACAATGAGATTCATTCATTCCTTCATTCAGTAAATGCATACTGAATGCCCATGAGTCAAGGGATTTCAATTCAATTTTATTTCATTCCATTCAATTGAATGGATTTTGAAAATGGAGATACATATTGAAATGGCAGTTCTATTCTTTCCTTACATATGTGACTTCCAGGAAGACATTTAGCCTCACTGGGCCTCAGTTATCTCATCTGCAAAATATGAATAGAACTAGAAAATCTCTGTAATCTCTTCTATATTCTCCTTAAATTCTAATTAAAACAACAACACTACTGTCCTAAGGGACAGGGTACAAAATAATAATTGCCACTGTTGGCACTGCTTCTGCTGCTGCAGCTGGAGGAGGAGAAATAGGAGAAGGAGAAGTTCAAGAAATAATAGCATCTCACATTCACATGAGTTTAAGGCTTGCAAAACACTTGCAAAAATGAAATAGCAATTTCTCAAAAATTAATGTTGCCCTTTCTCTTCCTAAGGTTCAATTCAGGACTTGACTTTGAATTTGCAGTGTCTACTTAGTTCTGTGTGTACAGATAATAGATTCTACATTTTACTTCACAGCTATTGTATGTGTCTCTGTGTGTGTTTGTATCTGTGTGTGTGTATGTGTGTGTGTGTGTGTGTGTGTGTGTGTGTGTGTGTGTGTGTGTAAAGCCAAGCACGAGCAGCTTTCTAGGGGACTCCTGCTGTGAACAGCTTTCAAGGTTCTGATTCTGTAGTATAGTGAACTCTCTATTTATTCAATAACAATTTAGAGCAAAACATTCACAGAAAATCAAGACACAGCATTCATGATATTACAACTTATCACAGAAAATAAAAATACAACATTCATAAAAACTTATCACTAAAATGGCCACATAGTTTTCACCAGAGTGGTCAAATAGTTTTGAACAAAGTACGATTATTTAATCAATCAATCACTTAGTAACTCAATCATTCAATCAACTCAATTATTCAAACATCCTTAAGGAGGCTTGCCTCCCTACTCAATCATTCAATGATTGTTAAGGAAGCTTTCATCCTAAAGGGACACAAAATACAATAGCTAAAGTTCTCTACTCATGGGGCACACTAAGTTACAAATCAGTCACTATTCAACACTCTCTTAAGGGGTTGTGTAAAATACACAGGCCTTCCACCCCTAGGTCACAAATAAGTTACAATTTCAAAGTCATAAGTAAATTACAACTTCAGTCAGTTACTACTCAGTATCCACAGAGAGATCTCTTCATCTTGACCTGAGTTAGGCTCTCAGATTCCCTGGATCCCCTTCTATGATCCCAGCTCCTTCCTGGATTCACCAAACTGTCACCTGGGTTCAAAGACAGACAGCTCCCAGCTCCTTGTCCAGTTCTCCATGCAGTTCCTCTTCCACACTGAAGCTTACAGTATCCAGTCCACCTTAAATCCTTCACAGTCTCTATCCTTGGGAAATCCACAAACAGACAAAATACTGACACCACAGTCATACTTCCTCAGTCTTCTGCAGCTCTGGCTGGTCCTTGGAAACCATCAGCAGTTCCAGCTGGCCCTCAGAAGTCTTCAGCAGAAGTTTCAGCTGGTTCCCAGAATCAAAATCACTTCATCCAGGTTCTCAAAATGAAAATCATTCTCTCAAGCATGGGCCTCTCTTCCTCAGCCTCCAGAACCTGGCTCTAAGAAGATCTGAAATTCCAGCTAGGCCTTCTCCTTATATACGGTATTGCTCCCCCCTATTCAGCCCCTTCCTGTCACATCAGCAACAGGGGTTCATACTTTCTGTTTCTTTAACAGAGTTCTGATTAATTAGTAAGTGCTAATTACCAAGTACCTGTTAGCTTTGCCAATACAAAGGCATCAAATTACATTACTATTACAGTGTGCAACAGAAATATGAGTATTGTTTAGTTGTTAAGTTGTGTCCAACTCTCCATGACAGCATGGACCAAAAGCACACCAGACCCTTCTATCATCTGTTATCTGTTTAAGTCTGAATGCATCTTCACTGTTTCCATAATATTATCTAAACATCTCTCCCTCTGTCATCCCCTTTTCCTTTTGCCTTTAATCTTTCTCAACATCAGGGCCTTTTCTAATGAGTTCCATCTTCTCGTTATGTGGCCAAAGTATTTAAACTTCAGCTTCAATGTCTGACCTTCCAGTGAATAACCTGAATTAATTTAAGTATTGACTGATTTTATCTCATTACTGTACAAGGGACTCTCAAAAGTCTTCTTCAGCACCACAATTTGAAAGAATCAATCCTGTTGCATTTAGCTTTCTTTATGGTACACCTCTCACAACCATACATTCCTACTGTAAAAACTATAGCTTTGACTATATAGAACTTTGTCAGCAAGGTGTTGTCTCTGCTTTTTAGTATGCTGTCCAGTTTTGCCCTGGCTTTCCTTCCAATGACCAAGAGTCTTTAATTTTATGGCTACAGTCACCATCCACAGTGCTCTTTGAGTACAATAAAATAAAATCTCACACTCTTTTCTTTTCTCTTTTCCTTCTATTTACCAGGAAGCGATGAGGCCAGTTACCAAGCTCCTAGTTGTTTGTCTGTTTTTTGGGGGGATATTAAACTTCAAGCCATCTTTTTACACTGTCCTCTTTCCCTCATCAAGAAGCTTCTTAATTCCTCTTCACTGTCTGCCATCAGGGTGATATCATCTGCTTGTGTGCACCCCAAAAATGTGTGCAACAAACATCCTTACCCAAATAATACACAGAAGCTTCTCAAGGTAGGACCAGAGAAGAATGGTTTATTATGATCTCGAGAAAGGGCAACCTCCCCCCACTTCTGACAAATAGTCAGAGAAGAGAAGCAATTTCTAAAATGAAATGGTGAAGTTATAAAGCTCTAATGCAGAATTCTCCCTCACCCCACTGCTGACCCTTTTCTTTCATTGGCTAGAAGTCAGGTACACAATCTAAGTGTGGAAATCTACCTTGAGTACCGGAACAAGGAAATAGTAGACCACCCAATGCACATTTGAGATAGCACTTCTGTCCTTATTTGGCATATCTTATGCTGAGGTGTCACTGAGGAGAGGGGTGACTCCCTACTGCTCTGAGTTTAGAAATCATGTGATTTCTGATGAAGGGGAACTTGGGCCTGTTTCCCATGGAAAGCCTTACTAGATTTTAGAGTATAGTCTGAGAAGTTTCACCTCTCTCACTCATGCATATCTGAGTTTGTTGATATTTCTCCCAACAACTTTAATTCCGACTTTTGATTCATCCAGCCTGACATAGAATATATGATGTACTCTACATATAAGTTAAGTAAGGTGACAATATTCAGCCTTGTTGTACTCCTTTTCCAATCTTAATCTAGTCAGTTGTGGTATGTTCGGTTCTATCAATTGCTTCTTGGCCCATATAAAGGTCCTCCAGGAAATAAGTAAGATGATCAGGTACTCTCATGTCTTTGAAGACTCTCCACTTTCATTGTGAACCACACAATCAAAAGTGTAGTCAATGAAGCTTTTACCACAACTCCCCTGCTTTTCCCATAGTCCAGCAAACGTTGGCAATTTGGTCTCTAGTTTCTCAGGCTCTTTGAAAACCATACTGCTCTTCAGGTAATTCTAGGTTCAGGTATTGTTGAAGCCTAAGTTGCAGAATCTTAAGCATCTTTGCTGGCATGTGAAATGAATACAGTTGTTCAGTAATTTGCACTTTCCATAGCTTTGCCCTTCTTGCATTTCTAGGGTGTAAATAGCTTTTCTTTTTCTAATCTAGTGGATACTGTTGCATTTTCCAAATTTACTGGTATATTGAGTTCAGCATATTAACAACATCTTTTTTCTTTTTTAAGGGTTTTAAGTAGTTGGGCTGGAAATCTATCACTTTCACTAGCCATATTGATATCAATGCTTCCTAAAGGCCAGTTAACATCATTCTCTAGGACGTCTGACTCTAAATAAGTAACCACATCATCATGCTTATTGGTAATGTTAAGACTTTTCTTGTATAGTCCCTCTGTGCATTCTTTCCACCCTTTTAAAATTTCTTCTGCTTCTCTTAAATCCCTACCATTTTTTGTCTTTTATCATGTCCATTTTTGCATGAAACTTTCCCTTAATATCTCTAATTTTCCTTAAGAAACCTCATCTTTCTTATATTACTCATCATTGATGATTTAATAAATTTTTTATCTCTCCTTGCTTTTCTTTGAAATTCTGCAATCAGTTGAATATATCTTTCCCTTTCTCCTTTCTCTTTCACTTATCTTCTTTCCTCAGCTATTGGTAAAGCCTCATCATATAGCAATTTTGCTTTCTTGTTCTTTTTCTTTGGAATATTTTTTTATTGCTGCTTCCTGTATGATATTGTAAACCTCTGTCCATTGTTTTTCAGACATTCTGTCTACTAGATGTAATCCCTTAAGTCACCTCTACTTCATATTCATGTAAGTGTGTCTGTGTATATTTCCCATTTTAGTACATTATGTGTATATGTTATATAAAATACAAACATAAGTATGTATGTATTTATGTGGAGGCATTGTCCAGTAGTTAGAGAATAATTCTCAAAGTCACCAGGTTACCTAAATTTAAATCCACAATAGTCATATAATGTTTCTGTGTCCAAAGTCCCCAAGCATTCACCTAATATTTTAGATGAAATAATTACTGATAATCTTGTATTCTGAACTCAGTCTCTTCCATAACACTGGGAGAACCTGTGTAGCTAACAGGTACAATACAAATGTGCAAAGGAAATTTTAGGAAGAGAGAGATGTATCATATTTTGTTAGGTTCTTTGGGGGGAAAACCTGCTATAAAAGATCTTATAATTAAAAATTATAGTAAAAAGACATAGTCTAGCAGCTATAATACAACTCAGCAAGTGATGAAGTCCAAAGTAGGTGATACAATGAAGGTGTCTTAATCCAGAACCATCAACTACATGAAGACTAAGTGAAAGTGTAGTCCTTTTACACTGATATCAATTTTAAAGTCTGTATTTATCTAATAGAAAAAAAAAATTTATTGGAGTTTATGATTTAAACTAGAATCAATATATTGTGTTGAAATTGGCTAGCTTAGTGTAAGAACAGTAAGTTTAATATGAGACAAGCTGGATGGAGATTTGAATCAGAGTCCTGCAATTTACTGGTCTTCTGAGTTTTGATAAATCACTTCATCATTTTAGGGTCCACTTTTCTGATTCATTGATGGAGAAACAGTATACTTGCAATGCACCCTGATAGATAGTACCTGAGGATACAGGGACAAAAACAAAAACAAAAATAATTCTTTGTCCTTATGCAATATCAAATTGTGACTCAATGATCTCTAAAATCTCTTCTAGTCTGACACTCTGAGATCACTTAGGATTCACCAAAGAGAAGCTTTGCATTATCAAAAACAAATACGCCAACCATGCTTTTGGTATATAACTGCAGGACCCCTTGACTGATCAGAACAGAATCATTACCTCCTAGGTCAAAAGAACCCAAAGCAATTTACTTGAAGTTGAAACATGTTAAAGTATTTTTAAACTTCAGCAACCTTATATGAACAATCAGGGAACCAAAGGAAATTGTATTTTATTTTTCACAGTATGTCAAAGGAGATGGTGACCATTTGAACCTGTATGATGTTGTCAAAAGAACACAGTGAAAGACTATTACATTATCAGCAGGTGCTTATATCTGATACTTTACAAATGTTATTTAACCTTCCAAAAGAGAGTAAGTTGCCCTGATATGCTGTTGTATTTCAAATATTTTTTTTTTTTCGGAACTGTGGAAAGGGCCTATATACTGATTGTCACCAAACAATAGATTAATTCTCCCCCCTTTCAACACAAATTAAAACAGAGTTTGGAAAGTAATCCTTGAATAATGAAGGAGGTAATGAGGAATAGAGAGGAAAAAAAAAAACTAGATTGTTAAGCAGAAGATTAGGGTCAGTCTTGGTCTTCCAAATAAGTAGTTATGTGATAGTGTAAGTCACTTCCCTTCCCTTGTCTTCAATTTCCTTATTTATAAATTGAATGTGCTGGATGAAATAATTTATAATATCTCTATCAGGCTCTACTTTATGTTGTTCCTTCAATTTGTTCAGTGATTATTAGTGATCCAATATTGACAAAAAAAAAATAAAAGGAAAGGGGGGCAGATCCAAGAAGGCATAAAGAATCCAGAAAGCTGCCTGAGCTCTGCCCAGTTTCCCTCAGAAACAACATTAAATCAAGCCTCTAAAAGAATTCTGGAGCAACAGAATCCACAAAAAGGCAGAATGAAACAATTTTCCTGTCCAAGACAACTTGGAGGACTTCAGGAAATTTCTGTCTCACTTGGGTAAAAGAAGAGCACAGACCAACTCGGGCAGTGTCCAGGCAAGGTAAGAGGACCATTTAGCTACAGCACAGATCAACAAGAGGTGAGATGTCCAGCCACAGCAAAGAATGTAAATTGCCACGCCAGGATCCCAGGAAACAGCAGGTGCAAATAAGTTGGGTCACACCGGTGCAATGAAAAATCTGCCAGTGCCAGAGACCTGGGTACAGAAAGCCAGTGACCAGGTACATCAGCTCCAGTGCAAGACGCTTAGGACAGTGTCCCCCTGTACACCAGTAGCAGAGTTCGACTTTTAAAAATGAGCTAAAGGCCTCCTCTCCTTCTCCCCACCATGGAGAGGACCCTCCTCTTCCTGAAGGGGAAGAGAATAAGGGTTCCTGTTCCTTCCTCAAGATGCCTCTGTCTTTTTATTTTTCTTGGGGAGGGGATTTTTGGGGTCCCCTCACCCCACACAAATTTGGGAGCTCATCCAGGATCCCCACACTTGTGAGCAACTGCTCCCTACTTCGGTCTCGAAGCAGGTGCCCTCTGAACACTTCTCCAGTGGTCTCTGGACTTAGATGGGGAGTTCCAGCTCCACGTGGGTAAAGTCCTGGAGAGAGGAACTTTTGGGAGGAACAGGAACAAAAGAGGGGAACCAGAAAACTCCCACCAGCTGATGGAAAGAAGGACAGTCATACAAACTATCCGTGCATAGCTCGTAGGTAAGATACTTCATGGGTCCTTGAGTCTTAATTTGTTGGGTTTTTCTTTAACCTGGAGGGACTAGCAATGGCTCTCAGCTAAAAGTATGGGTTGGGCTGACTGAGAAAAGGACACCATCTGATAGGCTTCATGGGTGACTGAACGAGGGAGGTGTTTCCTCCGTAATTAGTTGGGTCTTCTGACCCGGAGGAGTGAGCAATGATCCCCAATCAAATTAAATATGAGTATAAGAGAAAAGATGAAAGGAAGAAGAATTTGGAAAGGATTCTTAGTTTTTGTCCAGTCTGAATTAGAATTACCTTCTGGGAGCATTCTGTAATTTTCTATGTATGATCTGTCTCTGTGTGTCTATAATGTTTTGTGTTTGTGTTGGAAATAGTAAGGAAAAAAAGCTGAAGAATTTTGGAGGTTGACTTGGGGGAAAAGAGCACCCCCAGGGGCCTGCTTCTCTCCCTACTCCTGCCCTATATTCTTCCACCCAGAGATGAAACAGTGGAGAGCTAGGGAGAGTAACAGAGGTTTGGGCCAAGCCACAAGGAAAGGATTATGGCCTCAGGCAAGTGCTTCATCAAATGGGAAGATTCAATCAGAGTTCAGGGGGTTTCCTAGAGCCTGTAGCTCATCAGTTTAGAGTTATAATTTATTTCCTGTGTAAAGTGGTTTGGAAATGCATTCATCTAAAATTGTTAATGGGAAGTTTTAAATACATAATTTTTGGGACATTGTACATTTATAAATTATGTAATTTGGAAAAATTATGAGCTCTGTTATTAAAAACAAAAAAAAATTAAAATGAGCTAAAGAATAAAAAAAGGCATGAACATTAAAAGCTAATATAGCAACAAGGATGCTCACGACACAAATTCAGAAGAGGATAACAATGTCAAAATGCCAAATTGTGAAGTCTCAAATGGGAATATGGATTGGTTTCAAGTCCAAAAAGTACTCTTAGAACAGCTCAAAAAAAGGTTTTTAAAATGAAGTAGGAGAGGTAGAAAAACATTGGGAAAAGAAATGAGAGTTATACAAGAGAATAATGAACAAAGAGTCAACAGCCTGGAAAAGGAAGTACTAAATTTGACTGAAGAAAACAACTACTGATGAGGTATAGGCTCTGGGAACCTCCTTGAGCTCTCCTTGAATCTTTGAGTTACAGGCTCTGGGAATCCCCTTGAATTCTGATTGAATATTCCCACTTGATGAGAAATTTGCCTGAGGCCATAAGTCTGTGGCTCTGCCCAGACCCCTGTTACTAGCCTAGCCCTCCATTGTCCATCTACTTCCCACCCTTGAGCCTATCAAAATATCAATCCACCCTTGAACTGGTCTAGCCCACCATTGCCGGTTGGCTCCAGGTAGCTTCCAGCAACTTCCCACCCTTAATCACTCATTGACCTCATTGACTCCTCCTGAAGACCCTTCCCAAACTCCTCCTCCCGACCACCCCTAGATTCCTCCCACAATGTTTCTGTATAGAAGATCCCATCTCGCCCCTGTGTGTCAGAATGCCATAGAATTTTCTAGCACAGACTTGCTCTGTGTCCAATACAGGTTAACTTTTAATAAACTTTGCTTTTCTTTGGCTGAGGGAAGACTTGAGTTGAAGTCATTTGGCAGGACCCAGCATGTTGGTATTTTGGGGTCTATACCTGAACATTTTATGGTTACTCTCATCACTACTTAAAAATGAGAATTAGCCAAATGGAAAAAAAAAATCCACTGAAGAAAACTCCTTTAAAAGTAGAATTAGCCAAATGGAAAAGAAGGTACAAAAGCTAACTGAAGAAAACAATTCTTTAAAAATTAGGATTGAGTAAGTGGAAGTTAATAACTATGAGACATCAAGAATCAGTCAAACAAAATTGAAAGAATGAAAAAAAAAGAAGAAAATGTGTAATATTTCATTAGGAAAAAAAAAACTGACCTGGAAAATATATCCAGGAGAGAAAATTTAAGAATGATTGGAATATGGTAAATTACATAAAATAAAGCTGAATGAAAGAACTATTACAATAGAGGGATAGATAGGAGGGTGTGAGCATTGTTTTAACCTTGCTGTCATTGGATCTGGATCAAAGAGGGAATAACATATACACACAGTAGGGTTGAGAAATCTATCTTATCCTATTTGGAAATAGGAGGAGAAAAGGGAAAGAAAAGGGAGGGAAGGGGCTGATAAAAGGGAGGGAAGATTGGTGGAGGCAGTCGTCAGAAGCAAAACACTACTTAAGGAGGAACTGGATGAAAGGAGAGATGAAAGTAAAACCCAGGGAAAAAATAAGATGGAGAGAAATAAATAGTAATTAAAACTGTGACTGTGAATGGGATGCCCTATTATGTTCCATAAAATGAAATTTATGTACCAAAAAACACATGCAGATAGCAGAGTGGATTACAGACCAGAACCCTACAATACAATACAATACAATACAATACAATACAATAGGCTGGTGAAGAATATATTACACTTCAGCTGAAGTAGAAGTAGGAGTAGAAGTAGAATTAGACTGAACACTTAACAACCATGGGACCTCAGGCAAGTCAGTTAATCCCAATTTCCCTGCCTTTCTCCCCCCTCCCAAAAAAAAAGTAGAAGTAGGAGAAGAAGAAGAAGGAGGAGGAGGAGAAGAATGTAATACCAAGCAAAAGTGACTTCCAGGTTTGGATTACCACCGTAGCAAACTGCATTTATTCAGTGACAGATTAAGGCAAAACATTCACAGAAAATAAAAATATAGCATAATTCAATAATTTAGTAAGTCCTCAATTCAATTGCAAAGTACAAAGGTCCAAGTACCCCACCCCTGGGCAGTACATTAGTCAAAGTAGGCCACCCCTGGGCAGAACATTTATTTAATCAGTCAACAAAATCTCTCTTCTCAAATGGAGATTAGTTTCCAATCATAAACAAAATACATTCCTTTGGTCAGTCACAGAGCACAAAAAGTCAAAAGTTTCCCACCCCTGGATCACAACTGAATTACAATACCATCCATTAATGCCAAGCACTTTCTCAAAAGGGACAGGAGAGCACAAAAGGCCATCCACCCTTAAGCTACAACAAGGTTAAGATATCATCATAGCATTTAATACCCAAGGAGAGGTCTGGTCTTCATCTTGACAAGAGGCAAGTTCTTAGCAATCTGTATTCCTAGGTAGACAAAGCTTAACAAAGCCACAATGTACATTGCCAGTGTTGTCATCAATCCATTTTCTGCCTGAAGAACAGTCCCAGAACCCTTGAAAACATCAGCAAGACCTTCTTCCAGGATTTCTGTACACATGCAACAAGAAAATCCTTTTTCAGTGCTTCTGACCAACAACAAGGTTCCAGGACCTCTGCAATAATAGCATTGTCCTTCACCAGCAGATGAATCTGGCAAAACAAATCAAAACAGAAAGAGAAAATACTGGCATCACAGCCTCAGCAGCTCCGGGTGGCAGTTCTCAAAAGTCCTGGGCAGTTCTAACTGGCACTTAGCAGCCTTTCTCTCAGCAACTCTGGCCCCTGGCAATTCTCCTCTCTCTCTGCCTCCACAATACTGCTCCACAAAAGTCCTTCTGGTCTCTTCTGCTTGGGCCTTTTCTCTCCTTGGGCTTCTCTCTGCTCGAGCTTCTCTCTAAGTCCACAGCACCAGCTCCTCCCAGTTCAGTCCTCTCTTTTCATGTCAACAAGTCCATCCTACAAATGAGATTCATAAGCTCTGAGTTTTAACACTCAACCCCAAAACCAAGCCAATATAGGGGAATCTTTAAATTCTATTACCATTACACATGGAAACACAATATTTGTAAATCATGAAACTTTTCTCAGTATTAGGATAGTTGAAGAATATACATACATACATACATATATAAATAAGCACATATATGCATATATGTATATGTATATATGTATATGTACATAGGTAGGTGAATGTGGCTCCAAGAAGCTGTAGCATGCACAGTGGTCACATCCTGGTAAGCATTGTGGAATATGGGCTAAATTAGTTTGAGCACAACCAAGGGGTCTCAAACCCATTGGTGAGTTGGTGGTGGTAATGGTGATGGAGGAAGAGGAGGAAGAAAAGGAGGAAGAGGAGAATTAGCAATCCAGATCTAAGACAAAGCAAACACAGAAATAGATCTAATTAAAAGAGACAAGGAAAGAAACTACATCTTGCTAAAAGGTATCATAGACAATGAAGTCATATCAATAGTAAACATATATGAACCAGGTGATATAGCTTCCAGATTCTAAGAGGAGAAGTCAAGCGAGTTACAGGAAGAAATAGACAACAAAACTATCCTAGTGGGCAAACTCAACCTCCCTCTCTCAGAACTTGTTAAATCTAAATCATAAAATAAACAAAAAAAAAGTTTAGTAGTATAATGTTAATGGAATCTGAATATCTTACATGCCTCTTTGTATTGGCAAGTAAGCAGGTACTTAGCACCTTGTGCCAGGTTAACACCTTGTTTAAGCTAGTTAATAAACACAGAAATTGTTAACACCTTGGGAGGAAGTTGCTGATCTAACAGGAAGTGGCAGAATAGGAAGGAGCTAAGGCATATATAAGGAAAAGCCCCAGCTGGGAATGGCAGAATCTCCTGGGCTAAGCATCTGGAAGCTAGAATTTCTGCTGAGATCTTTCTTCTGCTGAGACCTTTCCTTTGGGAATTTCTGCTGAGATCTTCCAAGAACCAGGCTGAGGAGCTACTGTGAGTGAAAGAGGAGGATCCCTGCTTGAGGGAACCCGTTCTGTAGTGAAGGCTTGGGAATGTGGGCGTTCACTGCATTAACTATGTGTACCAACTTTGTGGCTACTGTAATGACTTTGGCTTTCTGGTTCTGGGACCTGGCTATCTGGTTCTGGGACTTGGTTTTCTGGTATTTGAATAAAAGCTTTGGTTTTGCCCTCCATGGGGAGAGTGTGCTAGATTTTGTGATTCACAATTATGCCAGCATATTCATAACCATGGTGGGTGTTCTGAATGTTGCATTATTGTTACAAGTAGATGAATAGAATTTTAGAAAAGTTAGATATGATAGAGCTCTAGAGAAAACTGAATGGTAAAGAAAGGAATATATCATTTTCTCACTGGTACACAAGACATACACAAAAATTGACTTTTTATTAGGGCATCAAATTCTCATCATCAAATGTAGAGAGGTATAAATATTTAGGCATCCTTTTCAGATCAAGATGCAATAAAAGCTAGATGTATCAAAGCATCTTAGAAAGTTAGATTAAAAATTACTTGGAAACTAAATGATTTAATCCTGAACAATAAGTGGGTCAAACAACAAATTATAAAAACAATCAATAATTTCATCAAAGACAATAACAATAAAAAGACAACACACTAAAATTTATGGGATGCAGTCAAACCAGTTCTTAGGGGAAATTTTATATTGCTATATGCTTAAAGGAATTAGGGGAAATTTTATATTGCTATATGCTTAAAGGAATAAAATAGAGAAAGAGCAGATAAATGAATTTGGCATGCAATTTAAAAGGTAGAAAAAGAACAAATTCAAAATCCCAGTTAAGTACCAAATAAGAAATTCCAAAAAACAAAGGAGAGATTAATGAAATTGAAATTAAAGAAACTATTGAATTAATAAATAAAACTAAGAGCAGGTTTTATGGGAAAAAATAGATAAACCTTTGGTCAATTTGATTTTAAAAAGAAGAAAACCAAATTATTAGCATCAAAATGAAAAGGATGAATTTAACATCAATGAAGAGGAAATTAAAGCAATAATTAGGAGTTATGTTGCCCAACTGTGAGCCAATAAATATGACAATCTAAGTGAAATGAATGAATATTTACTAAAATTTAAATTGTCCAGATTATCAGAAGAGGAAACAAAATACTTACATAACTGCATTTTGGAAAAAGAAATTGAACAAACCATCAGTTAACTCCCTAAGAAAAAAATTTCCAGGGGAGATGGGTTTATGAGTGAATTCTACCAAATATTTAAAGAACAATTAATTTCTTTACAATATAAATTATTTGGTGGGGCAGCTAGGTGGTGCAGTGAATAGAGCACTGGCCCTTGAGTCAGGAGGATATGAGTTCAAATTTGGCCTCAGACAGTTAACACTTACTAGCCATGGAACCTTGGGCAAGTCACTTAACCCCAATTGCCCAGCCTTCCCCCCTCCAAAAAGCAAAAAAGAAAAAAAAAAGCAATCCAAAGCAAAAATAAACTATTTGGGAAAGTAGAGAGAGAAGGAGTTCCAACAAATTCCTTTTGTGACACAAATATGGTGCTGATACCTAAACCAGGAAGAGGCAAAGCAGAGAAAGAAAATTATAGACCAATTTGCCTAATGAATATTGATGCAAGAATTTTAAGTAAAATTGGCAAAGATTTCATAGCAATTTATAATGAGGATCATATATTATTATCAGGTGGGATTTATACCAAGAATGCAGAACTGGTTCAACATCAGGAAAACAATGGCATAATTGACCATATCAATATCAAAAGTAATAAAAAATATATAATTATCTCAATAAAATCAGATAAAAGCTTTTGGCAAAATACAGCACCCATTCCTATTAAAAACACTAAAGAGCACAGGAATAAATGCAGTTTTCTTTAAAATGATAAGTAGTATCTATCTAAAACAGCAAGCATTATCTATAATGGGGATAAGCCGGAAGTTTCCCAGTCACATCAGGGTTGAAACAAGGATGCTTATTATCACCAATATTATTCAATATTGTACTAGAAATGCTAGCTTTAGCAATATAAGAAGAAAAAGTTATTGAAGGAATTAGAATAGGCAAAGAAGAAACAAAGCTTTCAGTCTTTGCAGATGATGGACTTGGAAATTCCTACAGAATCAGTTAAAAAAAACTACTTGAAATATGATTAAGAACTTTAGAAAAATTACAGGATATAAAATAAAGCAGCATAAATCACCAGCATTTTTATATATTACCAACAAAGCTCATCTGCTTGAAACAGGAAGAGAAATTCTATTTAAAATAATTATAAACAATTTAAAATACTTGTGAGCAACTTCCCAAGACAAACCCAGGAACTATATGAACACAATTACAAAACACTTTTCACACAAATAAAGTCAGATCTAAATAATCAGGAAAAATATCAATTGTTCACTTGTAAGCTGAGTTAATACAATGAAAATTCTAATTCTATTTTAATTAATTAATTTATTCAGCACCATACAAATCAAACAACCACAAATTAATTTATGGATCTAGAAAAAAAATAATAAAATCTCTGTGGAAAAATATCATAGTCCTTAATGAAAAAAAAATGCATAGAATTTGGCCTAGCTGTACCAGATCTAAAACTATATTACAAAGCAACAATCATCAAAACTATTTGCTATTGGCTAATAAATAGAGTAGTGAATCAGAGGAACAGATGAGGTACACAAGATACAGTTGTAAATTATTATAGTAAATTATTGTTTGATAAACCTAAAGACTTTAGTTTCTGGGAAAAGAACTCACTATTTACCAAAACTTCTAAGATAGCTGGAAAATAGTATGGCTCAAACAGGCATAGATGAAGACCTCACACCACTTATGAAGATAAGGTTGAAATGGGGACAAGATTTAAACATAAATGATGATACCAAAAGCACATTAGGAAAGCAAGGAATAGTTTACCTGTAAAAATTTTTTGATGAAACAATAAATAGAGAATATTTTGAAATGCAAAATGGATAATTTTGATTACACTAAATTAAAACATTTTGGCACAAAGATGATGCAACCAAGATGACAAGAAAACTAAAAACATGGGAAATACTTTTTATAGCCAGTATTTATGATAATGGTTTCCTTTCTAAATTATATAGAGAAATGAGTCAAATTTATATGAATACAATTCATTTTCCAATAGAAAAAAAAATGTTTAAAGGATATGAACAGGTAGTTTTCACATGGGAAATGAAAGCTATCTACAGTCATATGAAAAGATCCTCTAAATCACTACTGATTAGAAAAATGCAAATTAAAACAACTAAGAGGTACCTCCTCACACCTATCTGATTAGCTAACATGATAGAAAAGGAAAATGATAAATGTTGGAGAAGATGTGGGAAAATTGGGACACATGCATTATTGGTGGAGTTGTGAACTGAGCCAATGATTCTGGAGTGCAATTTGGAACTATGCTCAAAGGGCAATCAAACTGTGCATACCCTTGGATAGAGCAATATCACTGCTGAGTCTGTAGTCCAAGGTCATAAAAAGGGGAAAATTGTCTACATATACAAACATATTTATATCAGCTCTTTTGCTCATAGCAAAGAATTGGAAACTGAGGGAATGTCCATCAATTGAGAAATGGCTGAATGAGTTGTGGCTTATGAATGTAATAGAATACTATTGTTCTATAACAAATTAGGAGTAGGAGGATTTCAGAAAAATGTGGAAAGACACATGAACTGATACAGAATGAAGTGAGCAGAACCAGGAGAACATTGTACACATTAGTACTAATGTTATGTGATAATAAACAATGATTGACTTAGTTCTTCTCAAAAATATAATGATCCAAGATAATTCCAAAAGACTCATGTTGGAAAATGCTATCTACCTCCAGAGAAAGAACTATGGAATCTGAATTCAGATTGAAGTATGCTCTTTTCACTTATTTTCTTTTCTGTAGGTTTTCGCTTTTGTTCTGTTTCTTCCTTCACAACATGTCTAATGTGGAAATATATTTACATGATTGCACATGTATAAGATATATCAGATCTCTTGCTATCTTGGGGAGGGTGGATGGGATTGTTGGACAGAGAAAAAAAATGTGAAACTCAAAATTTTATAAAAAAAAATGTTGGAAAGTATCTTCATATGTAATTGGAAAAAAAAATTCAATACTACATACTGTAATGGTAATGAAATTTGAAGATCCCTTTGTATTGGAAAGCTAAGAGGTACTTAGCACCTAGTTTCAAATTAAGCCTCTTTTAAAGAAACAGAAGGTATGGACCTCTGGTGCTGATGTAACAGGAAGGGGCTGAACAGGGAGGAGCAATATTGTATATAAGGAAAAACACCAGCTGAGAAAGTCAGAATTCCCTGGGAATTTGTGGTGGTAGAGCTTCTCCTGAGGACCAGCTGAACTGCTGAGGACTTCCTAAGGCCAGCCAACCTGCTGAGGACTTCCAATGGTCAGCTGAAGCTGCTGAGGATTTTCCAGGGGCCAGCTGGAACTGCTGAAAACTTCCAAGAGCCAACCTGAGCTGCAAGAGGAAGCATGACTGTGCTGTTGGTACTTTGTCTGTTTGTGGCTTTGTTAAGCCTTGACATCCCAAGAATAAAGACTATGAAGGATTTAAGATGGACTGGACACTGTGAGCTTCAGTGTAGAACAGGAACTGCATAGAGAACTGGACAAGGAGCTGGGAGCTGTCTGCCTTTGAACCCAGGTGACAGTTTGTTGAATTCAGGTAGGAGATGAGACCATGGAAGGGAAACCATGAAAGTTGAAAGCCTGTCCTTATTAAAGATGAAAAGACCTCTCCATGAACATTGAGTAGTGACAGACCCTGATGTGAGGTTATGCTTTGGGACTCACTTTGGGAAGAGTTGTGTGATTTGGCCAGATGAGACTCTGGGTAGCTCTTGACTCATTCCCCCCTCCCTTTGAAAACCCAGATATTGGTGCTTCCTGCTCTGGTAACTAACTAGTTATGGATGTAATGGTAAGACAGCTGGAAGCCCTCTCTGCTGAATTGTGTTATTTTCTGTTGAGTAGCACTGATGGAATTGTAATTTATTTGTGATTGTACTTTGTGATTGAATTAAAGACTCTGTGATTGACTAAATGAATGTACTACCCAAGGGTGGAGTACTTGACTTTTGTATTTTGGGTCCCTTAAAGAGGCAAGCCTCCTTAAGGATGATTGAATAATTGAGTTACTAAATGAATGAGTGACTAAATGAATGTACTTTGTTCAAAACTATTTGACTACTCTGGTGAAAACTATGTGGCCATTTTAGTGATAAGTTGTAACATTGTGAATGCTGTACCTTGATTTTCTGTGAATGTTTTGCTCTGATTTGTTATTGAATAAATAGAGTGCTCATTATACTATGTAATCAGAACCTTGAAAGCTGTTCGCAGCAGTAGTCCTCTGGAAAGATGCTCATGCTTGACTTTATGCATACCTAAAATAAAAGTTGTTGCTCTAAGAAGTATTTCTGATATCAGGATAACATCATTTTTATGCAAATGAATGATTCCATTTGCAAATATAGATGGGGAGAAATATGATTATTTTAGTGTTATAGAGATAGCTGAAAAAAATAGCTAATAGAGCCTTTTATTTTTTTCCTCATCTGCAGCTAATTTAAATTTAATTTTGGAGGAATATGTTGCGTCATACATATTTGATATAAGGGAGAAGTTCTACTTGGCAAGGGATTAAGTTATTAGGTTGTTATAGGTAGAGCGGAAAAAAATTCTTTGAAACATTGTTTTCATGCAAAAATGAAAATAAAACTATAAAGAGAGTATATACAAACACACTTACATGTGTATGTTTATTTCATATATATTTAAAACAAATTAAAACCCATTTTAAAAGTTTTAAAATCAGTTAATCTTAAAAAAATTATTACATCAAATTCTTTCTGTGTTTGTTAAAATGTCTGTTTGTTAATGATTAAGTTCAAAAAACAAAAACTTCTACTCATAAGCAGCTTGTTGGTGCTGTATATGGAACTCTCAACTTGGAGTAAGGAAGATCACAGCTTGAAATTTGCCCCTCTAAGCTGGGTAACTCATTTAATCTGGGTCAGTCTCAATTTCTTTATGCTTAATGGAGATAATAACACTTATCTCAAAGACCTTTTGATAGAATCAAATAAGATAACATATGAAGAGAATTATACAGTTAGGTCACTATTACTACAAATAATGAACCCCCTGAAGTGGTCACATGCACTCAAATTAGAAGTATTCAGAAGTTATAATTATGTATAATACAATTATGTATAATATAATATAATAATCTATGTAGAACATATTCCAATAATGCAACCATTTAATTTCATTTCAAATTTGAATAATGTAGTCATTTATTTTTTGCATTAATCAGGACCCAGCTCTCAATTATCATTATTATTATTAGTCTTAGAGAATCTCCTAATGTATTTAGATGTTTTAAATGTCTTTTCTGTGGTCAACAAGATAGTACATTTAGAATGTAGGACTTGAACATAGTTTTCTTGATTTCAAGTTTGGTGTGAATTGATTATCTTTCAATTATCAGCATTGTCTCTTCAATAGAACTTTGTAGCCATTTAAATGAGCCCTACAACTAATTCATCTGTGGGTATCAGGATTCACTTAAGCAAATAATAATAATAATAATAATAATAATAATAATAATAATAATAATAATAATAATATGCTTGTTCTATGTATTATGTACCATATACAAATTACAGAGTAAATTGCTGGAAAATAAACATAAAAGTACCATAAACCATAAAGCATAAAAGTGCTTATCAACTAATAGGATTGAAAACATACACACAAGGAGTTATAATAGGAGAGAGACTGTGACAATTGTAAGAGAGAGATTTAAGCAAAATTCTCTCTGAGAAGTATGAGGATCAAGACCACAGACTTAAAGGTGGAAGGGATCTGATTCCCTCTAGACTCCTTTACCTGATGAGGAAACTCGAGCCTAGGCAGTTTAGGTGACCAGTAAGTAGCACAGTGATTTTAGGATAGATCTTTAGATGTCAGAGTCACTGCTTATTCCTTTTCATCTAAAGGATGAAGGAAGGGGAAACAGTATAGAAGAGATAGTTATTGAATTAAGGTTTGAAGGAAGAGGCAGGTAAACAGGAAAAAGCCCTTCCAGGCCAGACGATACCTTTCTCAACTCAATGGAAGCTTTCATTTGCAAATTAATGAACAACTTCACTCCATTGCTTGGTTTCACCCTCAAGACCAAGCTGATGGTATTAGATTTGTTTCTCTTGACTGCTTAGAGACAGATCTGATAAGACTTTAAAGCAATTTTACTGCATTTTCCCAGGATCCACTTGACACTCAGACAAGTGGATTGTGATGTTGATGTCCGGAAACTAGACAGCTTCCAATATATCTGGTTTGCAAATAATATTCATCTTCATATGTTACATCTTTCCTTAGAAATATTTGGAATGAATCTGGTTGTAGGCATGAGGATAGCAAAGGTACAAAGATGTGAAAGGGTAAGATGAAAATGGGAGTTAAAGAAGGGAAAAGATAAAATCAAAATGGGAGTCCATTTTGCCTGGAAAATAGATTGGGCAAAAGAGTCAATAGTGCTACAAAGTAGAGTAGGGTCAGATGGTGGCAGCTTTCATCAGAATTTTATACTTTACTTGTTAGGAAATAGTCATTAAATATCTTTCAGTACAAGAGTGATGTAATGAGAATGACAAATTAGAAAGATTATTCAGAGTTGTTTGAAGAATGAATAAGTAAAAAGTCAGATTAGAAAAGGGAAGATCAATTAAGAAGTTATTACAGTAATCTAAGTGAGAAAAAATAAGATAATTGTGGTATGTGCAGCATATAAGTGAGATATACTGTTGATGTTGAATTGAATCTTGGCAATCCCTTATGTAAGAGGTGGGAAAGAAGAAAGAAGCACAGTGATACCAATATTAGGATTATAAGTGACTGGAACATCATGGACCAAAATACAGAAGTTAGGAGAAGATATAGAATTATTATAATCATCCTAATATAATATTTTATTTTATTTTCAAATTTAAATACATCATTATGACAGTCCTATAAAACAAGTATTTATAAGTAGTGTAATTAGTCCCATGTTGAGGAAAAAGAAACTGAGCCTAAGGAAGGTTAAATGATTTGTTCACAGTCACATAACTAGCCAGAGACAGAACAAGAATTTGAACCCACATTACTAGACTCCAGCTCTTTTGTTCTCTTCACTATTCTATACTCTCAATCATGAGACTAGAGTGTAATGAAAACCACAGGAAGTGAATACAACTAGCTCCTCAGTAGCCCTTTTAAACTCATTAATAATCTCCATATGTATGAGTCACAGATCTATGTATTTGATTCTAGTCTTTCCCCTTACTTCAGTCCCACATAACCAAATACCTATTTAACATTTTAAACCTGATATCTCAGAAACAACTTAAACTCAGGATGTCCAAAAAAGCCTACATTTTCTTCATCCCACCCCAAAAGTATCCTCTCAATTAAAATTCTCTCCTTTTGAATGTACCACCATTCTTCAAGTCTTTTTATTTCTACCAATACAAAATATTCCACAACTAGCTCCTCTACAGTTAGGTGACAATGGATAGCATACTAGGCCAGGAGTCAGGAAGACTCATCTTGCTGAATTCAAATGTGGCCTCAAACTCTTAATAGCTGGGTGAAGATGGGCCAATTCATTCAACCCTGTTTGCCTCAGTTTTCTCATCTTTAATACAAGCCGAAGAAGAAAATCACAAACCTCTCTAGTATCTTTGCCCAGAAAAACCCAAGTGGGGTCACAGAGAGTCAGACATGACTGAAATGAATGAATCACAAATTCCTCTCTATTCACACAGCAACCACCATAATATCACCTTTAATCACCACTTGTCTAGATTGTTGGAGAGGACTTTGATTGTTCCCTCTTCCTAGAGTTTTTCTCCACTTAAATTAATTCTCCATATAACTGCCAAACAGATTTTCCTTAAGTGCAGGTATGCCATGTGATTCTCTTACTCAATAAACTCCAAGAGCCCCCTACTGAATTTAAAGTCACATATAAAATACTCAGTTTGGCTTTTAAAGTCATTCACATTTTGATTCCAATGCACTACAAACTGCCTTCTGCTTTACTGTCTTCCCAAACTGGACTCCCTTTATTCACATGACACTTCATCTCCACCCCCATTCTTTTACACTCACTGTTCTGCACATCTGAAATGCAATTCCTATTCAACTCTGTCTCACAGAATACTTTTCTTCCTTGAAGAGAGAGCACAAACAACACCTTGCACATTGTTTCCTGATCCCACAACTTCTTGTACCCTGCCTAACTTGTTTAACTATCTAATATTTTGCATTTATTCTTGAATATGTTTCATTCAAATGCATATCTGCGTATATGTGTATGTATGCATATTTATGTATTCATATTTCCAGGCATTGCTTCCTTTACATACTCTAGGCCAACTAGATGGCCAAAAATCTTGGTTTTTAAGTCAAGAACACCTGAGTTCAAATCTGACATCAGAGAATATTTGTTTTACTCTCTTTGTGACCCTGGGCAAGTCACTTAACCTGCATCTGCCTCGGTTTCTTCAAAAGTAAAATGGGGATATCATCAGCACCTGCCTCCTAGGATGGTTTTAAGGATCAAATGACTTAATCAGGTATTTAGTAAAGTATCAGGCATATATTAAACACTTAGTAAAAGGTTGTTCTCTTTCCATCTAATAGGATTTAAGCTCTTAAAGTATATAATTTATTTCATCCCTTGTATTTACATTCCTAATGTCTTGTAGAGTGTCTATAGGCTATTCATAAATAATGTTGATTAATTGACATTAAGGAGGGTGGTTTTGTTCACAGTATCAGATGCTGCAGACATCAAGAAGTATCAAGAAGGTAAAAAAAATAGTTAAAAGTGAGTAAAATGGCTTTTTACACTGGTACTACATATCTTTTAGAAATTAGTGGCCTTTGTGTCTGTCATTGTCTGATTTTACTACCATATATGCTAAATTATAAATATTTAATATGCTCATCTATTCTTCTAGGTTATTCATAAATTTTTATTATTACTATTTCTGTATCTAAGGTACTTGATTATCATTTGTTCTTTTTTTTTCATCGAGTTAGACATATTTCTAAGTGAGACATAACTTGATAACAACTTTCTCCAAATTTTGGTCATTCAGTTCAAACTCGCAATATATACAATTGCCTTCAAAATTCAGTGCACTATTAGAACACATCATCTATTGATTTAATTGGCTATGTTCCTTCATATGATGATTTGAAAATGTTCGGATCTCCTTCATTGAAGATATATTTTAAAATGTGATTGGCCATTAGATGGGGGTATAATGCATTTCTAGATTAGAAGACGATCTAAAATGGGGAATCTACATCATTTCAGTAGTTATAAAACTGTCATTTCTGATATGCCTTCTGTTTTGTGCGGTTATTAAATGCTTCAATATTCTTTTACTTTATTTCAGATGATAAAACAACAGTGCCTTTAGGAACATCTCCTTCTGTCTTTCAGCACATTTTAATCCTCATGGCATTTGCATGTTACTCATTTTTTATAGACCTTTTTTTTTTCTGTGATATAAGCCTTTAGGTCAAGTTTATTTGTCTTGATACTTCCCAGTGGTGATATATAACTTATTTTATTGTACTGACACTTAAGAACTTTATTAAATGCTTTTTCAGAGCAAACTTTAAGCCAATGAAACACACAGAGGCAATCATAGGATGGTGAATTTGTAAGGTGGAAATATCCACTGTTCTGTTCTTGTAAAATACATGTCCATAGCTAACTTTTTTGCATCCCACTTTCTTGAACAATTCTCATGTCAGACTTAATATTGACCACTTGTTCTACTAAGTCACATCCTCACCTAACAATATAATCATTATTGGGAAGTCCTTTAAGGAAAATGTTAATGTACTTCATATTGTTTAAATAAATATCCACATAGATCCTAAGGTATGGTTCATTAATTCAAAATTCACCTTTCACTTTTTCCTTATAATGACTAAGATGTAATGGATTAAAATTTTAAACCAATAGTAGGTATAGAAATATATGGAACAAGATTTCTATCTTTGTTGTTTTAATAGAGTCAAATGATTGTAATAAGGTCAGTTTCATTAAATGCTAATGAAACTTGTTAAATATCAATTCATCCTCATCCTCTTAAGGTTGTCAATGAAATGCATTACAGACTCCAAATAAGTGCTCTGTGACTGCTTACATATATCAAAATGTCCAGTAGCAAACCAATTCCACAAAGAGATTTATGAGAACATTTTTGCCCACTTTTCTTTCTTCTCACTCTACCTAGCTTGGTATAAATGTAAGGATTTTCTTTTCCATATTCCTACCCCTCCAAAAAAAATTCTATCCTCCCCAAATATTCCCTACAAAGATTCATCTTCCATTGAAAAATAATCTTTAATTACAATTGTTGATTTGCAGTTTTCAATATCCTCATATTCCTGATGTAGTTTAAAAACTGAATGAGAAGCTCTTGGGAAAATGTTGTGACAGGGGTGACTAAGATTCAGCAGTTAAGAAAAGAAAATCATATGATGATGAACTATTCTTATATGTGGGAAAAAAACATGCACTCAATGTTAAAACATGTGCACCAAATGTTTGTTTCTGTATTTCATTTTATTTTTTATTAATATAGGTTGAATTCAAGATGAGGTTGACTTCCAGAGCTGTAATTAGGGTGAAGCAACTGGAGTGTCGTTCCAGGATGTGACTTTTCTAGGATGCATTTCTTTGGAACCATGGAGAGGAGAAACATTTATTAATGTTTCTCTATGTGCTGCTATGTGCCACAAACTGTGATAAGCACTTTACAAATATTATCTCATTTGATCTTCACAACAACAATGGAAGGTAAGTAATGTTATTTTCCCTATTTTTATAGGATGAAGAAACTGAGGCATACAGAGGTTCAATGATATGTCCAGTGTGAGTCTGGGTTTTAAATGAGGTCTGCCTTACTCCAGACCCAATACTCTATACGTCTTTCCACCCACCTGTCCTTTCCCAAAGGAAAACTAATAAACTAATGAAAGCAACAGAGGCCTAGCCAAGATGGTGGAGAAAAGCCAAGAAATTGCCTCAGTTTTCCCTAGTTTGTCTCAGAAATAACATTAAATTAAGCCTCTAAATAGACTCTGAAGTGACAGAACCTACAAAAAGATAAAGCAAAACAACTTTCCAGCTTAAGATAATTTAGGACTTCAGTAAATGTATAACTTGGGTAAAAGTGGAGCACAGTCCAGAGCAGATGGTATTGAGGGAGGCCAGAGAGATTATTTTAGCCACCTAACAGATCAGTAATCAAGGACCCTTGGTGCTGACTCAGCAGGTCATGTATGAGGCTTCTAGCCACAGTGCAGAAGCCAATTTGCTGGCCAGGGAACCCAGGGCAGAATAGGCATGATGAAGTCTGGCCACCCTAGTCCAGTGCAGAAAGTCAATGACTAGGTCCCTGGCCCCTAGTAAAAGAAGTTTGAGACAGCACTCCCTGTGCCCTGTAAGCCAAGCTCAACTTTAAAAGTCACAAAATAGGCTAAAAAGTGAGCAAAAACAAAAAGTACCATGACCATAGAAAGCTACTATGGTGACAGGGGAGATAAAAACACAAACTCAAAATGGGAAAACAATGTCAAAATCTCTATATATGAAAACTCAAAGTGGAGTATAAATTTGTCCAAACACCAAAAAGCCTTCTTGGAAGAGCTCATAAAAGGTTTTGTTTTGTTTTTAAATCAAATAACAGAATAGAAGAAAAACTGGGAAAAGAAATGAGAGGTATATAAGAGAATAATCAGGGGAAAAGAGTCACAGCTTCTAAAAGGAAGGACAAAAACTTACTGGAGAAAACAATTCCCTAAAGAATAGAATTGACCAAATTGGGGAAAAAAATCTATTGATGAAAACAACTCCTTATAAAGTAGAACTGGCTAAGTGAAAAAGGAGGTACAAAAGTTAACTAAAGAAAATAATTCTGTAGTTTGGTCTCTGTTCTCTGAGCCCAGCTGAAGAAACTCCATCTAGAAACTCAATATGTCTATTTACAAGATGCTGGCAAGAGAGATCTTTGACTCTCCTGGAAACACCACTATTTAAGTTGATATCCATACTGAAAAAGGTCAATTCTGAGCTGCTGCACCCTGTGATGCTTCTACTGGTATCCATGAAGCCCTGGAGCTCTGAGACAATGATAAGACCTGCTACATGGGGAAAGGTGTCTCAAAAGTGGTTGAGCACATCAATAAAACTATTGCCCTGACCCTGATTAGCAAGAAACTGATTTTTGTGGAGAAGAAAATTGACAAATTGATGACAGAGATAGATGGTGTTGAGAATAAATCTAAATTTGGCACAGATGCCATATTGGGAGTGCCTCTGGCTGTTTGTAAAGCCAGAGCTTCTGAGAGATGTCTCCCTGTACTGGCATATTGTTGATGTTGCAGGCAATGATGGTCATCCTGCTAGTTCCAACCTTCAGCATGATCAATGGCTCCCATGTTGTTACCAAGCTGGCCATGCAGGAGTTCCTCCCTGTTGGAGTAGCAAACTATTAGGAGGCCATTTGCATTGGAGCCGAGTTCTACCACAACCTACCAAACCATGATTAAGCAGAAATATGGACAGGACACCACCAATGTCGGGGATAAGAGTGATTTGCCCCTAACATTCTGTAGAATAAAGAAGCTCTGGACCTGCTAAAGAATGCTATTGGTAAGACTGGCTATGCTGATAAGGTCGTAATTGGCATGGGTATTGCTGCCTCAGAATTCTTTTGATCTGGGAAATATGACTTGAACTTCAAGTCTCCTGATGATTCCAGCAGATACATTCTCCCCTTCTGAGCTTGGGAACCTCTATAAGAGCTTCATCAAGGACTATCCAGTGATGTCTATTGAAGATCCATTTGACCAGGATGATTGGGAAGCTTGGAAGAATTGCACTACTACAGACATCCAGGTGGTAGGGGATGATCTCACAGTGACCAATCTCAAGTGCATTGAAAAGGCTATGAATGAGAAAGCTGCAACTGCCTCCTACTCAAAATGAACCAGATTGGCTCCATGACTGAATTTCTTGAGGCATGCAAGCTGGCCCCATCCAAAGGGTGGGGAATAATAATCTCCCATAATTCTGGGGAACTGAAGATATCTTCATTACAGACCTGGTAGTATGTCTCTGCACTGGGTAGATCAAGACTGCTGCCTCCTGCCCATCTGAGTGTCCGGTCAAGTATAACCAGTTTCTCAGAAATGAGAAAGAGCTAGGCAGCAAGGCTAAATTTGCTGGAATAAACTTCAGAAACCCTTGGGCCAAGTAAGCTCTGTGGTCAGGAGGCCTAAGAGCTCACAGGCACCACTCACCTTTGTAGAAGTCTGCTCCTTTCCTAAGAATGGGTGGCACTAAGTACTAGATCAGTTTTGTTTTGGGTGCAGGTGCCTCTGGGGCTTAACTTCCCTCTCCCACCTTTCTGGGTTGTTTTCACTGTTTCATTAGAATTGTCTTATGTCAGAGACTACCTGATCATATGACTCTCTGTGGGAACACCCTTATTATCTTGTAACTGGGATAGAATGTCTTGTTCTCACCCCCAGACCTGGTGTTGATGTGTAGAGCCATGTACTTGTGATACAGCCCTAATGAGGCTGCAGGACAGATGCTTAGTGGCTTCTATGTGCAGAATAAAAGTATTCAGTAACCCACTGGGGAAAAAAAAATCCTTAAAAATTAGAATTGGACAAATGTAAACTAATGACTCTAAGACATCAAGAATCGCTCAAACAAAACTGAAAAAATGAAAAACAAAATAGAAGAAAATCTGAAAAACAACTGACCTGGACAATAGATCCAAGAGAGGTAAGAATTATTAGACTTCCTGAAAGCCCTGATCCAAAACAACACAAAACAAAAAAAGAGTGTGTACATTATTTTTCAAGAAATTATCAAGGAAAACTGAGAGATATTCTTGAACCAAAAGGTAAAGGAGTCTTTGAAAGAAACCACTAATCACCTCCTGGAAGAGATCCCAAAATGAAAACTTCAAGGAGTATTGTAGCTAAATTGTAGAATTATCAGGGCAAGGAAAAATTATTGCAAATAGCTAGAAAGAAACAGGTCAGATATCAAGGAGACACAGTCAGGATTACACGGGGATTTAGCAGCTTATACATTAAAGGAATGGAGGACTTGGACTGTGATATTCCAGAAGGCAAAGGAGCTTGGTTTTTAACCAAGAATCATCTATCCAGCAAAACTGAGCACAACGGATATTTGATGAAATAGAGGGTTTCAAACTTTCCTGATGAAGACCAGAGCTGAGCAGAAAATTTGATCCTCAACTGAAAGACACAAAAGAAGCATAAAACAAAAAATAGGAAAGCAAAACAAAATGGTATTCAATAAGGCTAAACTGTTTACATCCTTCCATGGGAAGATGATACTTGAAACTTTTAAGAATTCTATCTCTATTAAAGCATTTGGAAAGAGTATACTTAGAGTTTGTGGGTATTAGTTGACTTTGATGTGATAATTAAAAAAATAATTAAGGGGTGAAAAAGGGATTGTACTGGAAGAAGAGGAAAAGGGGATGCACAATGGGGTAAAATATCTCATATGAAGAGACATGAAAGGTCTAACAGAGTAGAGGAAAAGAAGGGAAGGATGAGCATTGTTTGAACCTTACTGTCATCAGATTTGGCTCAAAGAGAGAATAACACACACAGCCAGTTTGGTAGAGAAATCTATCTTACCCTACAGTGAAGTAAGAGGGAGGAAAAGGGGAATGAAAAAGAGGTATGGGTCTTATAAAAGTAAGGACTAAAAGGAGGGTAAGAGTAGGAGGGGAAAGAGGAAAGCAAAGGGAGGAGGGTATAATAGAAGGGTGGGTAGATTCTGGGAGATCATGTTCAGAAGCAAAGCACTCTTGAAGAGGGACAGGCTGAAAGGAGAAAGAAAAGTATAAATGGGTAAAAATAAGACTGAGGGAAATGAATGGTTAGTAATCATAACTGTGGATACGAATGAGGTAAACTCTCCCATAAAATGGAGGAAGATAGTAGAGAGGATTATAGACTAGAATCCTACCATATGTTGTTTAAAAGAAACACATTCAAAGGAGAGAGATATAGAGAGAGTAAAGATAAATGACTGGAATAGAATATATTATTCTTCAGTGGAAGTAAAAAAAAAAAGCAGGGATAACAAGCCTGATTTCAGACAAAGCAAAAGTAAACATAGATCTAAATAAAATAGATAAGGAAACTACACTTTGCTAAAAGGTACCATAGACAATGAAATTACAACAGTATATAACAGTAAACATATTACCAAGTGGTATAGCATCCAGATTCTAAGAAGAGAAGTTAAGTGAGCTACAGGAAAAAAAAAATAGACCGTAATATTATAGTAGTGGAAGACCTCAATCTCCCCCTCTCAGAACCTGATAAATTTAATGACAAAATAAACAAAAAAGAAGTTAAGGAAGTGAATAGACTTTTAGAAAAAATAGATATGGTAGACCTCTGGAGAAAATTGAATAGGTATAGAAATAAATACATCTTTTTTTCTCAGAACTACATTGTACCTACACAAAAATTGACCACCTATTAGGGCACAAAATCCTCACCAACAAATGTAAAAAGGCAGAAATATTAAATATATCCCTTTCAGATCGCAAAACAAAAGTTATATATTATAAAGGGCCATGGAAAGACAGATTAAAATTAATCTAATCCTAAATAATGAGTAGGTCAAACAACAAATAATAAAAATAATCAATCACATAACCAAAGAGAATGAGAATAACTAGACAACATACCCAAATTTATGGAATGAAGTCAAAGAAGTACTTAGGGGAAATTTTATATTACTAAATGCTTACATGAATAAAACAGAGAATGTGTAGGTCAGAGAATTGAGCATACAACTAAAAAAATAAGAAAAAGAACAAATGAAAAATCCCATCTAAATAACAAGTTAGAAATCCCTTAAATCAAAAGATAGATTGATAGAATTTAGAGTAAGAAAACTGTTGAACTAATAAATAAAACTAAGTGCTGGTTTTATGATAAAGAAAAAATATAATAGATAAACCTTTGATCAATTAAAGAAAGTAAGAAGAAAACCAAATTGTCAGTATCAAAAATGAAAAAGATGAATGCACCACCAATGAAGAAGAAATTAAAGCAATAAATAGGAGCTATTTCACCCAACTGTGTGCCAACAAATGTGACAATTTCATGAAATGAATGAATATTTACAAAAATATAAATTGCCCAGATAAACAGAAGAGGAAACAAAATACTTAAATAACCCCATGTTGGAATAAGAGAAATTGAGCAAGATACCCATGAACTCCTTAAGAAAAAAATTTCCAGGGCCACATGAGTTTACAAGTGAATTCCAACAAACATTTAAAGAACAGTTAATTCTTTTATAATATAAACTAATTGGGAAAATAAGTAAAGGAGGAGTTCTACCAAATTCCTTTTATAACACAAATATGGTGCTGATTCTTAAATCAGGAAGAGCTGTAAGAGAGAAAGAAAATTATAGACAAATTTTCCTAATTAATAATGATGAAATAAATTTAAAATATTAGCAAAGAGATTATAGCAATTTATCATGAGGAAAATACACTATCACTAGGTGCCATTTATATCAGGAATGCAGGGTTGGTTCAATATTAAGAAAACTATCAGTATAATTGACCATATCAATAACAAAGCTAACAGAAACCATATATCTCAATAGGTACAGAAAAAGCTTTTGACAAAATACAGCATCAATTCTTATTTAAAGCAACGGAAAGGATAGGAATGAACAGGGCCTTCCTTAAAATGATAAGTTGCATATATTTAAAACCATCATCAAGTATTGTCTGTTTTGGTAATAAGCTAGAAAAGTTTTCCCAGTAAGGTCATGTGTGAAACAAGGATGCCAGATATCATCACTGTTATTCAATATTGTACCAAAAATGGTAGCTTTAGCAATATAAGAAGAAAAAGTAATAGAATGAATTAGACAATCAATGAGGAAACAAAGTTATCATTCTTTGCAGAAGATATAATGGTATATGTAGAGAATTCTAGAGAATCAAATAAAAACATACTAAAAAGAATTAAGAACGTTAGCAAAGTTACAGGATACAAAATAAACCCACATAAATCATCAGTGTTTCTATATATCACCAACAAAGCTCAGCAAGATAAGATAAAAAGAGAAAGTTCTTTTATAATAATTTTAAACAACATCCAATATTTGGGAGTCTTCCTGTCAAGACAAACCAGGAAATTATAAGAACACAATTACAAAACACTTTTCACCCAAAGTAGGTCTGAATGATTGGAAAAATGTCAATTGCTCATGTGTAGGCTGACCTAATATAATAAAAATGAGAATTCTACCTAAATTAATTTACTTATTCAGTGTCATACCAATCCAGCTATTCAAAATTGTTTTATAGAATTAAGATAAATGATAAAATTCATCTCAAAGAACAAATGGTCAAGAATATCAAGGATATTCCTGGAAAATCAGAATGGGGTCAGGTCAGGTCAGTGAAGTTACAAGAGATTAAGAAATAATAAAACAAAATATAAAGAATAAAACAATAGAAGAGAATGTGAAACATCTCATAAGAAAACAACTGACCTAGAGAACAGATCAAGAAGAGTAAATATAATATAATTGGGCTACTTGACTGCTATTATCAAAGAAAGAATCTTGATACAATAATAAAAGAAATAATTAAAGAAAATTGTCCTGAAGCATTAGAATAAGAGGGGAAAGTAGAAATGGAAAAAAAATCACTGATCACCACCTGAAAGAGATCCTATGAAGAAAACCAATAGGAATATTTTAATCAAATTCTAAAACCACCAGCTCAAGGATAGAACATTACAAACAACAAGGAAAAAATATGTTGGTACTATAAACACAAGACCTACCAACAATGACACTCAAAGACTGCAGGTTTTGGAACATTATATATCAAAGAGCAAAAGAACTGGGTTCTGACTAAAAATATACTCAGCAAAGCTAAGCATAATCCTGAGTGGGGGAAAAAAAGCAGACACTTAATAGACTGCAACAAAATAAAAATTCCTGAACTTAATAGAAAATTTGAAATACAAGAGCCAAGCAAAATATAAGGTACATATCAAAGACTAAGTACAAGGGACTTGATAAGGACAGACTGTTTACCTTTCATGTATGTAAAATGTAAAATGTTACTATGACTGTTACTAGTAATTGGGTAGTTTGTAAGAGAGATTTGGGTAGACTTGAGTATGATATAACTTTAAAAATCAATAACATTTAAGAACAGCTAGAACAAGTAATTATTTTATACAAATGAGGTATGAGAGGAGGAACCAACAGAGAGGAATTAGATGGAGGAGGAGGACTGTTAGTTCTGGTAACCTACTTTCATTGGGAATGGGTTCAAGAGGGAACAACACACACACACACACACACACACACACACACATATATATATATATATATATATATATATATATATCTAGAAGAGTATGAAAGTCTTCTAAATTCAGAAAGAAATAAAATACTAAGAGGATAAGGAGAGGGAAGAGGATAAGTGAAGGATCTTTAGAGGGGAGGGAGAGGGAATAGGTTAAAAGGAGGTATAGAAGGATGTTTAAATTTAAGATAATGGGAAGATAAGGGAAGGATTCTTGGTGGGCTAGGTTAAGTAATAGGAGGGCAAGGTAGAGTATAGAAATAAAGTATAGGAGTTAGGAGGGATGGGAAATAAGAGATATGCACAAACATAAAAAAAGGATCAGAAGTAGAATGTGTTAGGGAAAGTATATGTCTATGTATGTATGTATATGTATGTGTGTGTATGTAAGTATATGTGTAAATATAGCCACACTTAGTTGTAGCCTGGGGGGAGCAGTGGAACAAAGTTTAAATGTGCACAGCAGAGAACAAAAGAAAACTAACAAGAAAGCAAAGACAAACAGATTTCTATACAATTTGTAGTACTTATATAGGCTTTCTTGAAATGGAAATTTATTACTATATATTTTGAATCATCTCTTACATTCTGCTGTGCATGATGTTTTTTTCTTTTCTTGTTATGTATTTAAGTTTCAATATTTAAGTTTATAATATGTTTCTTTTTCTTTTCTTAATGTGTATTTGTTTCAATAATTATAAAAAAGAATATTAAAGGTATTAACAAAAAATAATTCAAGAAGATGAACTAGCTGTACCAGATTTCAAACTATACTATAAAGCAGCAATCATCAAAACTATTCGGTTCTGGCTAAGAAATAGAATGGTAGATCAGTGGAATAGGCTAGTTACACAAGACACAATAGTAAATTATTAATCTACTGTTTGATAGACTCAAAGATTTAGTTTCTGAGAAAAGAGCTCATTTTTTGACAAAAAAAATTGCTGGAAGAACTAGAAAATCATATTGCAGAAACTAAACATAGATCAACATTGCACTCAGTATAAGAGATAAGTTCAAAACGAGTACATAATTTACATATAAAGGGTGATACCATAAGTAAATTAGGAGAACAAGAGGTAGTTTAGTTGTCAGATATAAGGAGAAGGGAAGCATTTATGACCAAACAAGAGATAGGAATATTGTGTAATGAAGAATAGGTAAATTTGATTAAATTATATTTAAAAACTTTTGCATGAACAAAGCCAATGCAACCTAGATTAGAAGGGAAGCAGAAAACGGGGGGATTTTTTTTTTACAGTCAGTACTTCTAATAAAGGCATAATTTCTCAAAAATATAGAGAACTGAGTTAAATTTATAACAATATAAGTCATTCTCCAGTTGAAAAATGCTTAAAGGACATGAACATGAAGTTTTCAGCTGAAGCAATTAAAACTATCTGTAGGTATATGAAAAAATGTGCTCCAAATCACTAGTTATTAGAAAAAATGCAAATTAAAACAACTGAGAGGTTGCCCAATATAAGAGAAAAGGAAAATGATAAATGTAGGAGAAGATGTGGGACAATTGGAACACTAACGCATTGTTGGTGGAATTGTGAATTTAGTCATTCTGGAGAACAATTTGGATATATGCCTAAAGGGCTATAAAATTGTGGATACCCTTTTATTACTACTAGATCTGTACCCCAAAGAGATTATAAAGAAGAGAAAAGGATTCAATGTACAAAAATATCTATAGCTGCTGCTGCTGTGTGTGTGTGTATGTGTATGTGGTGGCAAAGAATAAGAAATTAAGCCAGTGCCTATCAATTGAGGAATGACTGAACAAGTTGTTGTATAGGAAGGTAATGGAATACTACTGCACTTTAAGAAATGATGAGCAGGAAGATTTCAGAATAACCTGGAAAGACTCGCATGAGCTGACGCTGAGTGAAGTGAGCAGAATTTAAAGAATACTGTACACTGTAAGAGTAACATTGTGTGATGATCAAGTATGATAGACTTAGCTTTTAGCAATCCAACAGTCCAAGAGAATTCCAAAAGGCTCCTGATATAAAATGCTATCCACAACCAGAGAAAGAACTATGGAATCTGAATGTAGATTGAAGCATACTATTTTCACTTTTTTGTTTTTGTTTTTCTTTCTCTTGGTTTTCCCCTTTTGTTCTTATTCTTCTTTCACAACATGACTAAAGTTGAAATTTATTTCATATTATTATGCAGGTATAACCTATATCATATTACTTGTTGTTGTCTTGGGGAGTGCGGTGGGAGAGAGCGAAGGAGAAAAATTTGGAACTCAAAGTTTTATAAAAGTCAATGTTGAAGATTATCTTTATATGTAATTGGAAAAAAATCAAATACTATTAATCTGGAAAAATAAAATAATTGCTTTGTGTTGTTAAAAAAATGAAAACAACTAAAAGAGCTTAGCAAATAATTAATTAAAATAAACTACCACACAAGTCATACGTGGTGAGCTTCTTCCCAGTTCGTTCTGACTCTACTCTTTCTCTCTTTACAATCTTCAAATCAATATCTCTTGATGTCCTAGTATCTCTTCCACAATAACTACCGCTATCCTTATAAGTGAATTGAAGGTGTATTTTGTGTCACTTGATTCTGGTTCCTATACTGATACTTATAGCTCTGAACTGATGCATTTACACTTTGTCACCTATCTTACAAGATATTTGCAGGAAATTACTGTACCAGGCACACTATGCATGGATTGTGTATCATAGTGATACACATTGATTTCTTATGGGGCCAATGCTCTGTAAAAAACTTCAAAAATGCCACCAATAGAAAAACTTTTTAGATGTTGTCAAATTCAGCTTTGTTGCATGGAGCATTGCAGTGGGTACAACCATCCACTTTTATTCTATGATGATGAATACTTTGGTAGTCAGGTAGCACAGTAGTTTGAATGCTGGGCCTTGAGTCAAAAAGACAAGTTCAAATCTCACATTACTAAATGTGTGACTCTGGGTAAGTAATTTAACTTCCATTTGACTCAGTTTCATCAAAGTAAACGATAAGGATAATAATAGCACATTTCTCTGGGCTATAGTGAAGACTATATTAATAATACTTTCTAAATGCTTAGTACAATGCATGAAATACACAAGGAGCTTTGTTTCTTCATTTGAGATTTGCTAGGATTGCCCCCAAATTACCCATAGAAACTTATTATTACATGTTAAAGCATCAGTAGACTAAGGATTGTTATATCAAAGCCACATAGACCTTGACATTGATCCTTTACCATAGAATTTATGGTTATGCTAGGTTCCTAAAAGCTATGTTGATACAGCAGAAATTCTAGCAAGTATTACGAAGGTGGAAAGACTTCAACTATAGAAATTTCCATGGAATGCAAGGGCAATGAGCATTTGTATAGTACCTACTATGTGCCAGGCACTCTGCCAAGTGCTTTTTACAAGTTTTATCTCATTTGATCTTCACAACTACTTTTCCAGGTAGATGGTATTATCCACATTTTGCCGTTGAGGAAACTGAGGCAAACAGGGGTTAAATAACTTGGCCAGGGTCACACAGCCAGCAAGTGTCTGAAGCTGGATTTTAACTCAAGTTTTCTTGACTTTAGGCCCAGCACTCTTTTCACTTAGTTGTCGGCTACCTCCCGGGCAAGCTTGGAGAGACTTATTACTATATTGGTTAGAGAGTACTAAATTTAAGAGTAAGAATAGCCTAAACAAAATACAATTATAAAGAAGTTATATATCTTTAAGCCCATAGCTTTATAAAATCCTAATAATGACTATGCATTAAATGGATCCTAGCACTGAATTATTTAGAAGTCACTTATTCCACGTATTCAAACATCTGCATTTTACAGAGCAAAAAACTGATTTCAACAGAAGGCAAATTATTTTCTCAAGGTCACACAGAAAAAGGGCAAATTGTAATGAATCTGATTGACCTGATGGTGTTTTTGCTTAGAGAACAAAACCACGAGTATTCATGGAGGCTGAACAGAGTCAAATGTGGACTTGATCACAGTGAGAACTTCAGAACAACTGGAAAAGTCTAGGGGAAAAAAAGGGCTACCCAGAGACACCTTTGTTTCCTCTTTATTGGAGGTATTTAAGCACAAGTTGTAAAATCATGTGTTGGTTATGTTATAAAGGGGTTTTCTTTAATACATGGGATGGATTGAATGGCAATTGGATTCACTTTCATCTTTCAAATTTTGAGATTCCTCCAAATTGGGATCTATCATTTTTTCCTTTGTGCCACATTGGTTCTTCTTATTCCTTCAGATTTTGTGAGACAATTAAAGTAAAAAAGTATTAAAAAGCAGTAGGTACTACTTTTAGTACCTTTTGCAGATTGACAGATCTTAGATATAATGCTAGAAGGCGTCTTAGAAAACCCGTATATTCCAACTCCATTTTATGTAAAAAAATCTCATGAAGTTTCAGTGATCTAAGTGACTTATATAAGAATATACTGACAGTAAATAGCACAGGCAGGACTTTAACTGAGGTCCCCTAGTTCCCAGAGTCAAAATACTTTTCATCATACAATCTTGCTTTCTTAATTGCCCTAGGGCATTGCTTGGGTTTTTAATACATTTTTGTTCTTTTTGTTTTGTTTTGAAGACTCTGCTTATCTTGCCCAGGCTAGAAATGGAATTGATCCACAGGCCTTCTTTCAATGCTAAATAAGACAGAAATTTTTTTTTTGGAGGGGGGAAGGCAAGGCAATTGGGGTTAAGTGACTTGCCAAAGGTCACACAGCTCGTTAATTGTCAAGTATCTGAGGCCGGATTTGAGCCCAGGTCCTTTGGACTCCAGGGCCAGTGCTCTATTCACTGTGCCACCTAGCTGCCCCAGAAGCTTTTAACTGTTTCCTTTGCATCCCCTTGATCTGGTTCCCTAACCAGTATGGGGGCCATCCTTTCTCAGAGGTTCACTGTGTTAATGCTGGATTTAGTTCAGACAGATTTAATTCAACCCTATTTCAGCTTAAACCTCCCAGAAATCCACCAGCCTCAGTCTTCCTCAGTAGTAGGATAGCATTGTCACTGCTTAAAAGAATTCTTACATAATGTGATTTCTATGAAGTTGTTATTGAAGTGGAGGGAATGATTCTGTTCTAATAGGCCAAGGAGTCTTTTAATACATAGAACACAGGATTTCAGTATTAGTTTATGATAAATCCAACCTTCTATTTGGTGAATTCTACATCACCTCAGAGTATTAAACTAGAAGAGACCTTAGAGCAGTGGTTCTCAACCTGTGAGTCATGACCCCTTTGGGGGTCACCTAAGACCATCGGAAAACATATTTCTGAGGGTCTTAGGAACCGAGACACCACTCCTCTATCTGTCTCCAGGTGGGTCCACCCACATGCAGATACGCCCACATATGAGTATTAAAGGGTCAGCATTAGGAAGGTTGAGAACCACTGCCTTAGAGAGACCTGAGCCTAACATGCTTTGAACATACTTTGTTTTTGTCTCCATAATCATATTTTTGGGATATCAGGAACTCAGATGCTTTAAAAAAAAAAAACATTCCGTCTCTCTTAATTAGTTCTGAAATAAATATATTGCTTAAAATGAAAGTATCATGGATATAAAGCTGTGAGACACCTGAAAAGTAATGTTTAAATTCTTTCATTTTAGAAATGAGACCCAGGGAGGTTAAATAACTTATGTAACTAACCTAGAAATGTGTCAAAAGTGTGGTTGGAATGTAGGCCTTCTGACTCTAGAGTCATTTTCAGCAATGAGCTCAGTGTTAATTAAGCATATAGTAGATTCTTAATAAATTTTTGTTGACGTGAATTATATTTTATTGTATTATATACAGACATATTTGATATCTAATATTTATATGTTATATAAGATATTTCTAATATGTGTAATATATGTATATATATCAATACATAATTATTCTGATAGTTTTCAACCGACTTGCTATTTGACTTAATATTCTATATGTATATATTATTGTACATACATACTGTCAAGATTAATTTGTCACTACGTTAACACCCTTTGCAATTTTGTTCTGGCAAGAATTTCAACAATGAAGTATCTTTCTCAGTCCATATGTAATAACCGCCTCTCCTTCCTAGTTATGTATCTCTACTTGGGATATATTCAGTACACCTCTCACATTCCTAACAACTGATCATGGACTTCTCCTGCTCTGACTCAAATGCCATTCACATGTTCCCCACTGAAACTTCACTGTCTTCTTTGTATTCCTTTTTTGTCCCATCGGACTCCTTGTGCTCAATTTAAGTGATTTACACTCTCTTCTCTCTAGTGAATGTATATTTATCATTGACTTCTTTTTTGTCCCCCTTGTTATCTACTATTTATATGATGCCACTCAGATAGCATTTGGAACTAAGATTTGTCTTTTTTTTGTTGTTCTTATGCAGATAATATTCAGTTTTACCTGTCATTTCTTTTTCCTTAATGACAGACTTCTCCATCTCTTCTTAATTTACTGATATTTATCATTGAATAGACAAGAACTGACTGCAACTCAAGTCATACAAAATAAATCCCTACTTGTTGGTACTAAGTATAATATGACTTAATTTACAGATTTTAATCTTATGTGAGATTACATTTAAACTATCTTTTAGTAAGGAAATCTTTTAAACTTATAGTAAAATAACCCCAAAATGTATATACATTTTAAAGTACATTATTTCCACATACATCCTTCTTCCAAACTCCCACCTGTCATCACTGAGAAAAAGAATGTAGTTTTCTTTCTGGGACTTAGCATTTCAATACATATGTATTCATATCATGTAAACCAGCAACATGTCCTTTTCAAAGAAATCTTAAGAAAATATTGAGTATCTGATACACTGCAAGATCCTATATCTGCTAACCTCTTTTCTCATGACCTCCCATTGTGATATAGTTTGGACTTAATTCAATTTAGGGAATCATTCTTCTGTGTACTTCGGCATTCCTAATTATATAGTAAATGGCATTTTTTTGGTCTATTACTTCATAGTTCCTAGTATTTATGGAACACTCGAAGGTTTATAAAGCATTTTGCATGTATTATTTCATTTAAAATGATTTACCTTCTGGAAAAAGTTATTTTTATCCTCATCTTAAAGATGAGGACATTGAGGCTCAGAGAGGTTGAGCAATGTTCTCAGGTTCCATTGTTGGTGTTCATTAGAGAACGGATGATAACATGTCTTTCTGAGCTCAAGTATACTGCGACAATATGTACTGCAGCATCTCTAAGTGAGAAACCTTTAGCCAGCCTAGCTATATTTCTTCAAGTTTTTCATTTGGTTTGTTCTTATAAGTATGTCTCAGACCCAGGCTTCAGGGATTATGAAAGACAATGTAAATGTTTTTTTTCCTTTTTCTTGATCTCAAAGATATCTTTCCCACAATTTTCAAAGATAAGATCGTGATTCTGATAGTTTTCAAACAACTAGTGATTTGACTGGACACTAAGTGAAAAAAAAAACTTGAATAACTGTAGCTAACACTCTATGTAAGTATATACATGTATCTATATAAAGACACATATGAGGCAGCTAGTTGGATGAGGCAGCAGATAGAGTGCTATGCACAGAATCAGGAGGAACTGAGTTCAGATCCAGCCCCAGATACTTGTTATGCATCAATTTTTTTTTAAATCTGCAAAATGAGCTATAAAATGGTAAACCTCTCCTTTGCCAAGTAAACCTCAAATGGAATCATGCAAAGTCAGACATGACTGAAAAATGACTGAATATATACATGTATGTGTGCAGGTTTAATATGGAGCCTGATTAAATTAGTTTGAGAAACCCAATTGTTAAATTTGAGTGGGAGCATATACATCCCTTAAAAAACTGACAAATGCTGCAAATCCAGGCCTGATTTACTTAAGAAAGTGATGAAGAAAATGTTAATAGTATAGATTAAACTTACAAGTCTATCATGCACATATTTTTTGAAGAAAGGTAGTTGTTAAAAAATTTACCAATACATATGTGTACATATAATGTATATTTATACATATCTAAAATTAAAACAGAAATATTTATGAAACATAATGATTGGGTAATAGTTGTAGTAAAGGAAATTCAGACTTAATATATGAAGATATAAAATAGTAAAAAGAGAGTCTGGGATACTTATTCTTTTCTTGAGCTTCAGAATAGCATTTCACCCATAGAATGGCTACATATTAAATGAATTCACATGAATCTGAAGTGGTTATACGGAAGTAATATTACATAATATTCAGTTTATAATATTCAGCATTAAATCTTAAAGGTGATCATATCATATTTATCTCTGGAATAGTTTGCCAATGTTGCCTGCCAAATGTTGCTGCAGAAAAATTTAGCATCCTTACAATAAAAGAAAAAAAAAATCCTGTTTGTCCCTTAGCTATGGTACTATACCAATACAATATGATCTCCATTATAATAACCTACTTTATGAAGATTAAATGGTTTTGCAATTCAAACAAGGTAAAATTGGCTTAAAGAAAAATCAAACACTAGTTTGCTAGTTCAGGATTTGAATAGTAGAATGAGAAATCTCTCTTATATTGCTATTGTGCACTGGTCAGCTAAGAAGTAATTGCTTTTTATAAGGCAAATTTGCTTTTACTTTTCTAAGGTAATGAAATGAACCTGAAACATTTCCTTTGAAATCAAAGTCACTATCACTCAAATGTCAGCAGCCAAATTCCATCATATCGTTTCAGCAAACACATAATACGAAAGTTGTGCCTAGAGTTGATTGACAGAATTCTCTTAGAAAGCCTTTTTCCACATTCATCTATAATTATTTGTGTTATAAATCAATAATGATTTTATTTCTTCAGATGTGTGTGTTGTTAAGTTGGACCCCAAAGCAAAGCCCCAAGTTCTTCTGGGGAAAAAAGGTCTTCCCTGAGTAGTCCGGAAAAATGCTAAATAAAAGAAGGTACCATGAACTTAACCAATCAGCCAAAGCAAATAGTGCACTGAGGAAATGACACTAAATGAGGTATGGTCCAAGTCCTGAATAAAAAATGGAATATTTCTATATAAAGATAAAGTGTGTGTGTATGTGTATGTGTGTATACATATATACATAGATGTATATAAAAGCTATTTATCAATGCTCCACTCACTACAAATTCTTTCTTAAAGGTTGATTGCTCATGTTCACATTCCAGATTTATCAAAGTAAATAGTAATAGCTTAGATATTCTATTATCTCCTGTCTTGAGAGCAGGTGTTTTATTGACACACCAAAAGTGCATTTGGTGAGAGTAGACAGTAAAATAATATGAAGTCAGCCAAAACAAAGACAGCCACATTTTTAAAAGGAAATGACAGGCAAGGAGGTAGAACCAAGATGGTGGAGTAAAGATAGGGACTCAGCTCAGCTCTCCTCCAAACTCCAATAAATATCTTTAAATAATGACTCTAAACAAATTCTAGAGCAGCAGAACCCACAAAAAAGATGTAGGAAAACAATGTTCCAGCCCCAGACAACTTAGAAGGTCAGCAGGAAAAGTCTGTAGCATCAGGATGAGAGAGAAGCACAGTCCAGTACAGGGATGTACTAGCACAGACTAGGCCTCAAGCAAACCAGGAGTAGGCCTTGGTGTGACTGAATCAGTAGCAGCAGTGGCAGTTTCTAGACCTTTCAGACCACAAACTGTAAGAGTATTGGACAATGGCTCAGAAGGAGATTTATAGGGCTCCATTTGCTGGCACCAGGGGAAGAACTCTATTGCATTGTCTACTGGATCTAAGTTTTAGTCCTGGGTCTTAGTCCTGGTGTGAGGAGAAGCAGTGGCATGGCAAAATTGTGGCCACAGAAGAGCAGGGACCCTGATCATAGTTCCAGGGTTGACAAGAGTGTCTGTGATCACTCACAAACCAGTGCACAGTACAGGAGAGTAGTAAACACACCTCTCCCTAGATCATACCATGTTGGAAGAGTCAAAAACTTACCATAGAATTACCTCGGAAAACAGTTGCACAAAAACCCCAAAGCTTGGCACAGTCTTTGCTCTATTTGGGAAGCAGATCTCCACTTTAGAAGAGAGTCAAAAGTCAAGAAATTAGCTGGAAAATGAGCAAACACACACACACATTTGACTGTAGAAAGTTATTATGGTGACAATGACGATCAAAACACATACCTGGAAGAAAACAAAGTCAAAATTCCTGCACCCAAAGCCTGCAAGAAAAAAAAATGTGAATTGGTCTCAGGGGATGGAAGAGTTCAAAAAGGATTTTAAAAATCAAGTAAAAGAGGTAGAGGAAAAAATGAGAGTGTTGCAAGGAAATCATGAAAAAAGAGTCAACAGCTTGGTGAAAGAGGCAAAAAAAAAATACTGAAGGAAATCACAGCTTCAAAAAGAGAAAAGGTCAACTGGTAAAAGAGATACAAAAATCCAACGAAGAGAAAACCTTGAATGACACAATTGGTCAAATAGAAAAAATAGATAAACAAAATATCTCTGAAGAGAACTCCTTAAAACTAAAAGTCAAATTGGCTAAATGAAAAACAAAGTACAAAAGCTCACTGAAGAAAATAATTCCTTAAAAGTTAGAATTGGGGAAGAGGAAAGCTAATGACTTTATGGGACATCAAGACACAACAAAAAACAAAAAACAAAAGAATGAAGAAAATAGAAGACAATGTGAAATATCTCATCAAAAAAACAACTGATTTGGAAAGCAGATGATAATTTAAGAATTATTGGACTACCAGAAAGTCATGATAAAAAAAAAATAGCCTGTACATTATCTTTCAATAAATTAAGATCCCTGATATTTTAGAAACAGAGGGTAAAATAGAAATTGAAAAATCAACCAATCACCTCTTGAAAGAGATCCCAAAATGAAAATTCCCAGGAATATTTTAGCTAAATTCTAGTCCTCCCACATCAAGGAGCAAATACTTCAAGCTGTCAAAAAGTAACAATTCAAATATCAAGGAATCACAGTCAGGTAAAACAAGATTTAGCGGTTTGTACCTTAAAGGGTCAGAGCGCTTGGAATGAGATATATTGAAGGGGACAAAAAAAAAAAAAAAGCTAAGATTACAACCAAGATTCATCTATCCAGTAAAACAGTATAACTCTTCAAGAGAAAATGGGCATTCAATGAAATAGAGGATTTTCAAACATTCCTGATGAAAAGACCAGAGCTGAAGAACATTTGACTTTCAAATACAAGACTGAATAGAAGCATAAAAGCGTAAACAGAAAACAAAAATCATAAGATAATTGATTAGGTTGAACTTTCATATTCCTACATGGGAAAATGTTATTTATAACTCCTAAAATCTTTATCATTATAAGGGTTCTTTTCTCATGGTTGTGATTTTTTTTACTTAAGGCCATGACTCTGAGTTCCACGAGGCAGGTGGATCTCTTGACAAATATTTTTCATTGTTATACCTTTCACCCTTGATAGTCATGTTATAGGTGAGTGTCATTGCTCAAAGAGAAGTGTATGAGTCATTTCAGATGATTCTATGATTATTATTGGAGAAACAACATAAACGCTCATTTTCTGACAGTACTTTTGCATATAAGGGGGTACAGTATATTCATTTAGCACATTTTATATCATGGTTGGAATTTCAAAAGTGATTTAACTTTACACACAAAATTGAAACAAGTGATTCACACATTATTAGGACTTTGATGACTACCAATTTTTGAGAATTACTTCTCTCAATAAGCCTTTGCAATTAGAAGCTCTAGAAGGATCCAGTGGAACACATATCATGTAGTAGTTTTGCTTTGCTTCTGGTTCAGTTACCGTGTGTGTGTGTATGTGTGCGTGTGCGCGCGAGCGCGCACATGTGTGCCAGCCTCTGGCAGACTCAGTTACTGCCTGGTGATCAACCATAGGTCCTTCATTTGAAGACTAGCCAAATTAAATTCAGGGAGTGATAACATGGTAATATATCGTGAAATTTATAGATTTGGAATGGAAGGACTTTTATTCAGACCATCGCTCATAATGTTATTACTTTTGTCACCACTGGAAAGTCACTTAATCTCACTGGGCATCTTTATTTTTATTGATGACATATGGAGAGTTGAATTAAATGACTACTAAAGTACCTTCTAGCACCAAATCTATGAACCTGTGAGAAGAGTTCACAATATTGGTTCTTAAGATTGCTTCTACCTATAAAGTTTTTTTTTTAAGCATAGCAACTTATGGAAATCAACTGATAATTAGAGAAAAAATAGATCATTGAAGCATTAAAATAAGTTATAAATAAAGGCTTACAATAGAAATCACTGCATCATATAATTATACTTGACTTATAATTCAAGTCAAAGTTTAAAAATTAAAATCCTGGAAAATACATTGATGGCAAGTAAAATATTGCTAGATTACTAGTCAGGAGGCCTGAGTACTATGCTTAGTTTTGCAACTAAACAGTAATGATCCCTCAGGCAAAGAACTTGAACTTTCTGAGTTTGTTTCCTTGAAATCTGTATAATTATGTGATCAAATTTGATGGGGCCTCTTGGCTCCCAGAGTCTACTACTTGATGTACTCAAATGGTCAATTAATTATTTTAAAATTTGATTAGAAACTGATTTCAATACATAACTACATCTTATATACAATACTATATCTTAGTATTATATATCTTAGTATACTATATCTTATATAGTATATATATATTTATATATATATACTTATAACTTAGTATACTGTATCTTAAATACAATACTATGTCTTACAGAAGAATTCATTTGAGATCAACACTTACCTTATAAGTTAGGCAGCACAAGTATTATAAGTCCCATTTTATCAATGAAGGATCTGATGTTCAGGGGTCCAATGACTCATCCATGGTTATACAGTGACCAAGAAAAAAACCTCAAAATTTGGACTGCCATAACTTTTCCATTGTACCATATTGCCTCACATATGATACCAATAAAATTGTAGGGACACAATTAGGATGACTGAAAATATCACCATCTGTTATGCTATCCTAGTTTTTATTTAGTTAATAAAGTTTTTCAAAGCCTTTTTATTATGAGAAAACTTAAGTCATTGATCAAACATACTTTTAAAAAAATAAAACTTTAAAGATGTTTTTTAGAACCAGAAGAGCTGGATAGTTTGTCCAGAAAATTAAATTGCAGACCTCTTCCTAGATGTTACAATCTTTTTTTTTTTCTTCAAATCAATTGCATTATTTAGCTGCTTGACTCCCATTAACAAAAAGGAGAAAGTGTAGATTCATTCTTCACTCAGCAGGTTAGATGTTTTCCCCAAAAGGTCATTTCATATTGAGTATAAAAGTTCCTCCAGGTTGCGCAAGTGAATCATTCAAAGAAATCACAGAATTTACAGAGCTTGGCTCCCCCACTTAATTTTCCTCTGGGATCCATTAATAGTTGGCAAATAATGCTGGCCTTTCTGGTGTGCTCAATTCTTCTGTGCTTGGGTGAGATAGTCAAGAGTTCTTTCTAAATATTGAGTGTGATAAAGGCCCTTGGAGTACCTAATTGCAAAGGAGGTAAGGGAGATGTGAGAGTTGCTTTGATTGCTATTACCAATCCAATGAATAGTGCTTTTAGTTTCCAAAGTGCTTTGTGGGGATCAATTAAATCCTAGGGTGTCTTTCTGAAATAAAGAAGGTTGGATTGGTCTAGCAGAGAATAAAGCATTAGGGTATAAAGCATGCCTTGTATGAAACAACAGACTGCAATGTTCTAGAAGTTGTGTCTATTTGTGTTAGTAGAGGTTCTTTAGTAGGACTGCTTCTGTAGTCGTATTTCTTCAATTTGTCATTTTGTGCTTTCCCCTTCCCCAGTCTGAAATTGATTAGTTTTATTAGTCATTTTATTTATATAAAAGTTCTCAAGTTGAAAAATGACTTTTGACATTGTAGGGACACTGACTGATCTAGGAAGTATTGTTCAAACTTCAATTTATTTCACTTAATACTTTACAATGTAATGAAAATGTTTAAATAATGTTTTCGTGTCTAATCTGTCCTCAAAAATTTTTGGAAAGACATAATTTAAGGAGATTGAATGAGAAGATGAATGAGAAGACAGCAACCCAAATATCAGATAACTGTATAATAAAAAGAGACCTTTTACATATATACTTATAAAGAACAAAAGAATTAAGTTATTTTCTTATTGTACATTTCAGAAAAAAATAATTAGGTAAATAAATAAAATATTTAATACTCATTGTTCCGAAAGAAATACCTATTAAATGACACAATCCTGCAAATTTTGAAAGGATATTTGTAACATTTGGTTTGTTTTTCATCAAGGGGTTAACATCAATTGTAAATCATATCTGTAGTTTTAAATGAGGGCCAATAAAATTTTTACTTTTTTGGTTCTAGTTTAAAATGGTTCACAAGTACCCCATCTTACCCCAGGCTTTTTAAGGAACTAAATGAAAATTCTAATTGATGACTTCACCTAAGGGAATTTTTTCAACCTGGAATTCCCCTAAACTTCTGCTAGTTCTTCTAGGTAAGCCCAGAAGTTTAAGTAAAAAATGTGGCACTCATTACCCCATTCCACTGCATACAGTTATATTGCTAAGTTGAAAACATGACTAAAATGTGGTCATCTGTATGCAAAGAACCATGCTTTTATTTCACTGTTTACAAGATACAAACTAAAGTCCCTTTGCAAAAACAAAACAGAACAAAACAAAAACTATGTACTTGATTTTGTTGTGTGTTGTACTAGATATTTTGTGTTTATATTAATGGTTGTCATAATAAAATATTCAATCCACAAAGTACAGGGAAACATGACCAAGATGCAAGAAACCAATACTTCTTATTAGGCAAAACACTCACCTTCTCTAAGATTTCCTTATATAGAAAATGAAGGGATTTGACTTGGTGATCAGATCTGACATCCTAAAATCTAATTCAAACTTTTCAATTCATTCACTTGTTCTGTCCCATATAATTGTGTTGTCTCACTTAGAGTATAAGCTCAGTTATTTTAAAGTTGGGAAGAATCTTACAGAGAATTTAAGCAGAATTTCTCATTTAACATATAAGGAAACAGATTCAGAGATATACACAAAGTCATAAAGGCAGCAAGTAGCGAAGCTGGGATTTGAACTCAGTTCATCTGTCACCAAGTGCAGGGCCAGTGCTCTTTTCATGGTGACGGTCAAGGAAACAAATGAGACCACAGTTTTAGAGCTGGAAGGTACTTTTTGTTGTTGTTCAGTCATTTCAGTCATGTCTAACACTTTATCACCCCATTTGGGATTTTCTTGGCAAAGATACTGGAGTGACTTGCCATTTTCTTCTCCAGCTCATTTTGCAGATGAGGAAATTGAGGCAAACGATATCAAGTGACTTGTCAAGGTCACATAGCTTGTAAGTATCTGAGGCCAAATTCGTTTTCCTGATTTCAGGGTGGACACCCTTCATTGTGCCATCCACCTGCCCTTAGAGTTCATTTAATTCTACCTCCTCATTTCATAGTTTAATGGAGAAATGAATTACATTAATAACAAAAGTAATAGTTGCCTTTTCGGTCTTCTTCTACCTTACTTCCTCCAACTATCCTAAAATCTTATGACACTAGCATCTTTGCTACTCCTTACAAAAGATATTCTATTTTCAAATTCTGGGCATATTCACTGCCTGTTCCCCATAACTAAATTACTTTCCTTCCTCATCTCTTCCTCCTTCAGATAAAATCCCATCTTTTGTAAGAAGCCTTTCTTGATTCCCCCTTAGTGCTAATAATTTCCTCAGTTGAATTTTTCCAATGGTGGATATATCTTGTCTATATGTAATAATTTTTACATTACTTTCAAGTCCCAAATAAAATATCATCTTCTATAAGAAGCCTTTCTTGATCCTCCTTGCTGCTAGCAACTTTCCTCTATTAATTATTTTCAATTTATTATGAATATATCTTATCTATTCACAATTTTATGCTTATCCCCATTAGAACATGAGCTCTCTGAGGGTAAGCATTTCACTTTGCCTTTTTTTTGTATTCTTAGTTTTCAGCACAGTACCTGGCACATACTAGGCACTCAATAAATGGACTGACTTACTGACAGATTTGAACATGGGTTCTGTGACTTCAAATCTAGCACACATTTCCACTGTACTGTGATCCTAGCTTCTTCCATCTTCATTGGAAAAGGTGGCCAATCTTTTCTTACTGGAGGGCTTAGGTTGGATGAGGAGTAACTGCCACAAGAATTTCAGAGGTTCAGGTCAGTCAGATTTTAAATTGCAACAGCTCCAAAACATAGATTGTATTCTTGCTGGTCCCACAAATGGATTGTATTGAATCCTCATTAGCAGTTATTCCAAAAATTCCCTTAACTACTCCAAGATCCCATATCACCTTGTTCTCTTTACTTTACTGAGAGAATAGTGCTCATTCCTTCATACCCCTACCCCTCCATTTCTACTCTACCCTCCTTCACTGTACTCTATTTTCTCCTCTGTTCTAGTCTTTGGGGAAGAGGTTGTTCTTTTTCTGATCAAGGTTAATGTCAAAACTTGTGCTTTTTTTTCCCCATCCCTTTGTATCATTCATCTTTAGGATAGAATACATTGGTGCATACTTGTAGATATTGAGAAAGAACTCCATGAATAAAAACAAAAGAACTAAAGAAGAGAGAAAGATAAGGCTACTGGATCCATGGGCAAGATTCTGAAGAAGACAGAAGAGTGCAATCTGTGTTCTGCAGTTGTTACAGCTTCAAATCTTAGCAACCTGAACCTCTAATATTTCCTATGGAAACAGGGTTTACTATACTGTATCCACCCTTTTATCTTCTTTGTCCTTTGATCCTCCAATCATTTAGTGACACTTGTCACATCTAACATTTGTAACCTATTTTCTAATCAGTTTTTACTCTAGATGACGCCCTTATCACCACTCACCCTGACAATGGCAACAGTTTTTAAATTGGTCTCTATATTTCCCAGTCTCTTCTGTCTCTAGGCCATCCTTATTTATTCAATCAGTCACTCAATGAGCTTTTATTAACTTCCTACTATGCACCTGGCACTGTGTTAAACTCTGGAATACAAAAACAAAGGGCAAACACAATCCCTGACCTCAAAGAGATTACATTATAATGATGAAATAATTATGAAAATAACTATGCATAAAGAAGACATATACAATGTAAGTGAAATGTAATAGTATAGCAAAGAAGCTGCAGCTCTGATGGGTGGGGAAGGAAAATGGTCGACTGCAGAATATGGAACAGGTAGAGTCTTGAAAGAAACCAGGGAATCCCAGAGGTAGTGGTGAGGAAACAGATAATTTAGCTCTGGATTAGAGTTTTAAATGCAAGAAGATTTTATATTTTATTCTAGGGATAATGGTGAACCACTGGGACTCATAGAACACAGGAGTGATATGATCAGACTCATGCTATAGAAAAATGACATTGGAAGCTCAGTGGAGATGGATTGGAGGAAGAAGAGACTTGAAATATGGAAACCAATTTTGAGGCTATTGTAGTAATCCACGTAAGAGGTAATGAGGGTCCTAACTAGGGAACTGAAGAGAAGGGGAAATCTATGGGAGAGAGATTTGAAAATGGATTGGATAAGTAAAGTAAATGAGCCTGAGTAGAGGATAACACTGAAGTTATGAGCTTCGTTAAGTGGGGTGCCACCTCCAAAAGTAGTAGGGATATTAGAGAACAATTCTGGCAGAAATGTTGAGTTTCAGAGTCCTAGAGTAAGCCAATTTTAGAGCAATGGGGCAGTTAATAATGCATATGACTATAGCTTGGGAGAGGAAGTAGGGCTATATACATAGATGAGGGAATCATTTATATAGGAATGATAACTGAATGTATGGGAGCTGATGAGTTCACCCAGTGAGATAGTATAAAGGAGTAAGAAAACAAATTCTAGGCCCAAGCCTTCAGGGATAACTACAGTTAGTAGTCATGACACAGATGATGACCCAGCAAAACAGGCTGAGAAGGAGTAGGGGGACAAATAGGATAAACAGGAGAAAGGAGTGGGAGTGGGAGAAGGAGAGAGAGGGAAAGAGGGAGAGAGAAAGAGAGTATCCAAAGTAGACATTCTTTCACTTATCTGTTGACATTTATTATCCAGTATCATGCAATATGATTCGCCAAAAATTACACTGTTAAAGGGTAATGTCAGAATTTATAACGATCATTTTAGTTCTAGTTTAGGGATAAAGTACTAATACTCTGTTCAAGAAACTCTAAATATCTTGTGAACAAGGCATAGTTTTAAACAGTCATTCATTAGATATTTCCCTTCATACTTTATTGATGTCCTTAAATGATTATCTAGTTTTATGCTTTTTCAAAAAATATAATGTAAGTTCTTTTAAGGCAGAGACTCTTCCCCCCTCCCCACACTTTGTTTAAACATGTGTGTGTGTGTGTGTGTGTGTGTGTGTGTGTGTGTGTATCCGGTGCTTAGAATATTCTTCCATATAGAAAATACTTCAAGAATACTCACTGAATTAAATTGACTGGGTCTATCATTTTGTTCATGTGAAATTTAGTTATTATTTAGAAAGCTTTGTTTTAGAAGTACTAGAACATGTGCATTTTGTTAATTGAGTTATATAAAATTTAAGTCATCAAGCATTAAATCCATAATTTGCATGCAAGATTCCATAAAGTAAGATTGTATAGAAGGAACTGACGTTCAGGAAGGATAGGGAGTGATTAAGAATGCAATTCTATAAACACAGAGACAATGAATTCTGAGGAGGAAAAGCAGAAGTTGTCTAAAGAGACTGATATGGATGGTAATAGAACTCATCAAACAAATTTGATATAAGAAACATACAATGGAATTAAAATATGGCATGACACTATAATTTTCCAGCAGAACTAATAATCTTTGATAATATTTATACAGTGCTTTGAGGCTGGCAGAGCATTTTATTCACATCATCTCTTTTGAACCTCAAAACAATACTGTATAATGTATAATTAGTATTATTCACCCTATTTGCAGATGTGGGAAAGAGTCATACACAAATTGTAAACATCAGAGTTAAGAATTAAATCTTGGTTTCTTCAGATGCTATCATATTTTTTTAATATTCCATGATATTTTTCTAGTAATGAACCATATGATTCTTCCAAATTTCCCCATTCTCCTGAATGGTGCCCCCATCCTTCTAGGGACCTAGTCCCTTAACTTTAGCACTATCTTAAATGCTTTACCATCACTCACTCCACATACTCAATCTGTTCCCAAGTCTTAGTGAAATCCCTGACTACCTAATTCTTGTAGCGTTGCAATAACCTGCTGTTTGATCTCCCCATTCCAGTGCATCCTCTATTCAGTTGTCAAAATGAGCTTTCTAAAACATGGGTTTGAACATGTTACATCCTTACTCAGAAAATTCTAGTGGTTCCTTATTCCTTCCAGGATCCAATATGAAACCCTCTATTTGATTTTTAAAGCCTTTGATGATCTATCGTCTTCCTACCTTTCTAGTCTTCTAATATCTTTACTGCACTCTAAATACTTTGACTCTAGTCTCTTTGTTGTTCTAGTATGCATTTTCACTTTTCCCTCCCTGCCTAGAATTCTCTCTCTCCTCATTTCCTTCTCCTGTCTTCTTTCAAAACTCAGCCCAAATCTTAATTTCTGCAAGAATCCTTTCCCTATTCTATTCTTACTCTTTCCCTCTCTTTAAAATTGCCTCCAATTTACCTTCTACATATCTCTTATAGCATTCTCTCTCCTACATACATACATATATATGCACATATATACATATATACACATACACGTGTGTGTGTGTAATAATACATTTTAGCCTCCTTGAGGGCAGGGATTATCTATCTATCTATCTATCTATCTATCTATCTATCTATCTATCTATCTATATTTTAAATTCTCAGCACTTATCACAGTATCTGACCTATATGAAGCACTTAATAAATGCTTAATTGACTATTGACTGAATTTATTTGTATACAGTTGTTTGCATGTTGTTTCCCCCATTATAATGTGAGTCTCTTGAGTATAGAGACATTTCTTTTGGCTTTTCTTTGTATTTGTAGTGTTTAGGCTAGTGTCTAGAACATGGTAAATGCTTAATAAATGCTTGTTGACTTTATTTGACACTGTGCTGATATGGAAAGTCGTTTTCCATTGCTGAAGAATTTTTTTTCTTTATTTAAAAACAATTATATTTTCTGCAAAAATGTATCAAAGAAGCAATGGGATTATTCCTCATGGATTACCATGAGGATATGAATGAGAAAAGAGTACTAACACAACAGAGTATTAAAATAGACAAAACAGAGTACTAAAATCTTCACTGAATCAGTATCATAGAGTTGTAAGAGAATCCAAACTCCATCTAGTAAAATTCAAAGCTTAGCAAGAATCCCTACAAAAGACAAGTGGTCATTCAACCTCAGCTGAAAGACCTCCAAGTTGAGGAACCCACTAACATGTAAGGCAACTTATTCCATTTGTATATATCTCTAATTATAGAAGAGAAAGTCTAATACAGTTCAGTTTTTAAAAGATACACGAACCATCTATTTTGCTAGTGTATTCTTCTATGGATATAAAGACCCAAACCAAAAATGTCCCATAACCCCCAAGGAAGGTAATATTCTACTGGGGTGTTGTAACTTTGATCCCCAAGTAAGATCATAGGTGAATGTAATTTGAGCTAGAAGGAGACTAGGAAAGCATCTCGCTAAACCCATTACTTTAGAGATGAGAAAACACAAGGTTCATAAAGGTTAAGTGACTCACTTGGGATCAGACAAACAAAAAGAGAAAAAAGCAAAGAACCCAGCCCAGGTCATCTGGTTCCAAAATTCAAAACTCTTTCTACTGTTCTTCCCTGTCCCACATTTAAAAATAATAGAGGAAGAATGTCCTTACTTAATAGGGTGATCAGGAATGGTCTTAGGTAGCAGGTGGTATATGAGTTTTACTTTGAAGGAGACCAGGGATTCTGTGAGGTGGAGATGATAGGAGACTGTGTTTCTAACCCTGAGGACTTCTTCTACAAGTTCATTGAGGCCAGAGATAGAATGTCACATTTGTAATAACCCTTTGAGATGAACATGATTAGTATTTCCTTTCTTGGGTCAAGGAAACTGGAACAGATAGAAGTCAAGTGACTTTCCAAGGGTCACACAGCTAGCAAGTGCCTGAGGTTGGACCAACATCTTCTTGACTGCAGGGTCCTGGTTCTATATATTTTGTATCTAGTTGCCTCAGGTTAGACTTAGGTGGCTTCCAAGGTCCATTCTAATGATGAGAATTTTTGATTCTGTTGGAGTTCTTAAGCCTCTGTCTATTCATTCATTCTCTATCACTACTACCTATGTGTATCAACAACGTTGATCATCTTTTTTTTTTTGTGGGATAAGCAGTATCTTCTAGGAAGCAAGACAGGCACAGAACTAAGAGTGATGACTTAGTTTTGAATTTCTAAGTTTCCTTCAAAATAGTATAAATTATGGAATGTTTTTGTTCAAATGTCATGTCAAAGGTAAAAGAAATGAACAGTGTTAATCTGATACTCTTCATACGATTTTGAAAAATAATATATGAAAAGGAACTGCTCCTTCTTCTATTGTTAGGTTACCTCAAGCAACATTGTGTGTTTAGAAGGCTTTAGGATAGGTACATTTTAAATGACTTAATTTATAATCCTAATTTTACATGGATAACTGATGTCCTCTTGAATAATTTTTGTTTAAATAATTTATTGTTTGTAAGAAACATTAAGGGGTGGCTAGGTGGCACAGTGAATAGAGCACCATCCCTGGAGTCAGGAGGACTTGAGTTCAAATCCAGCCTCAGACACTTAACACAAAACTAGCTGTGTAACCTTGGGCAAGTCACTTAACCCCAACTGCCCTACCTTCCCCCCTCCAAAAAGCAAATAAAATAAAATAAAATATTTTTAAAAAATGTTTAAAAAAAAAAAAAGAAACATTAAAATCCTGGAAATAGTATTCTATCAAGACAGTCATTAC
>CM053586.1:52396749-52414550 GCA_028646515.1 Pseudochirops corinnae
GAAGTTCAGGGTGCCGGCTTTTCCCCCTGAACTAGGTAAATGATATGTTTGATTAAAGTCAAATTGTTAACCCATTTTGAGTTGCTTTCCTTTAGAAAAGCAGATCTAAGAACCTGTGCTAGTAGCCGCCCTAGGTATGCTAGGGTGTTTCCTAATACAGGATCATAGGTATGGAACTGGTAATCTACCCCATGACAATCTACTTCAATTCCATCATTTTACCAATGGGGAAACAGTGTCCCAGGGAGATTTGCTGGGACTGAGAATTATCATGCTCAAATACACCAGTGACTGAGAGGGAAACTTCTGTTTATTTCACAGAAATGGAAGGCCAAATATTCAAGACATAATATCCTTATGAAAATACCATCTTTTGTGGCCTTCCTAAATATTAATGTTATTTATAGAAACTTCCATCAGGACAAAATGATCTTCTGTCTTCCAGGAAATATGTAGGGAACACTGTGTATAATTCAACATATTAATGCAAATAGATAGCTATTAGCTGTTGGCCAGCTGGAGAAACAGGAATGCCATAAGAAAAGTTAAATAATATGAGTTTTTAAGAAGCTAAATTCAATAAATTATTTAATTTGTTTTTCTGCTTTCTCCCACGAAGGATGGCCATAAATATCAACCAGGCATTCTGTGTTATAGATCAGCTAAATTACAGAAATGCATTTTCTAACATGTTTAGCATCTGCCAAAAGCAATAACCTTACTTACGGACAGATTGCTAGTCTTTTTGAATCTAGTACTGTATTTAGAAACTGGCCTTCAGTTTAGCAGAGATCATTGGGACATTTTAGTTCATGGGAAATTAATTTGACTACTGAAATGTGATAGATGTACTAACTTTGATAAAGAGGTATCTTGGTTAATTTCCAGAGTGCACCTTGACCTTGATTTTTTAGATACAATAGTGATTCAAAAACAAACCAATCCTCCCCACGATGTGTGTGTGATAACTGAAAGATTTGACTACTTCTTTTCAGATGCTGTTTCATTTTACTAAACAGATTGATTTAAATTGACAACTTAGAATTTTTTTTTTTTACCAGGTAGGTTTTATGATTAAATGGATTGTAACTTGCTTCTTTTTCATTTTATATTCTTCTGTGCTTACTTTCTAATATCAGCTCAAAATTGTATAAGTTTTTCCCATAGGAATTTTCCTTAGCATGAAGAATATTTAATCTTTTGTATCAATGGTTCTCTGTACAGATGGTTTCAGTGTCATATATGTTATAATTTCTCTGTAAACAATCATTTAATCACTTCTATAGAAGTACTTAAAAGAATTGCATGAATCAGGTTTCTTGACACTTTTCATTGACTAAACATATTGAATATGGAGCTTTAATATTGTAATCCAATGGAAGGGAAGGATGTACACTGAACAATACTGGTCCTTGCAAAATGTTGAGGTAGGTAAGGAAGTTGTTCTGCATTCCTTATTATCCATATTCATTGTCACTGTCTTACTTGACATTGGCATCTGGTGTCCTCAGCATACTTTGCTGTATCATTGTTGATTAGATAGGATTTCAGGTGCCATACCCTCACTTTTTTTCTTTCTTCATCATCAAAATATATCATTTCTTAGTATCATGTCCATAAATTATTGTGCAATAGATGGCAGTCAGGATGATATGCATAGAATGCTCTCTCATCTAGTGTCTAAAGTCCAGACTCCTACATCTTGAGCTGAAGGTTACATGGATACCCTGAGGGTTTGGTGTATCTTTCTCTAATGCCATTGGCTTGAACTCTTATTCAAGACCTGTTTTCCAGAGACTTAGATACTAACGACTAATTAGCAACCCAGGTCACTTAGCTATTTAACATCAATCTTCTTTTACAAAGGGGTATTTAATGTGAGGATAAGAAAAAAGCAAAATTATACATATTTCTTTCCAACACCTCTGAGGTACCATCTCCTCTATACCAATGTTCTCTTTGGGGAGATGAAATTGCTCAGCAGAATTTTTACATAGCATTGGTACCAGTAACTTCTCTTCCAAATACAGTATTACTTACAGATGCATCCTTGTCTTAGTTATTGGGTTGGGTCACTAGGAAAGGTGTTACCTAGCTTCTCACAGCATCTGTTTTTGACTGGTTGCAAAATCTGACATAAAATCCTAGTTCCAGACTCCTGGAGACTTACTCTTTTGATCTCTCAAAAATCACAGTATTAAAGCCTCTAGATTAATCTTAATTATCTAAAACAAACATTGAGGCAAACGACCAGGGTATTTTTTCAGGAAAGTATGCATTATTCTTGGAGGGACAAGAACATAAGACCTCTCCCCTTATTATACTGTCTTTCACTAAACATCATCTGTCAAATAACCAAACCAAGTGGAGAGATCCATCTTTTAAGGAGAATGATCAATACTCTGCTCAGTTTGTGTCCTTTTTAATATCTCTATGACTAATTAAATATCTTTGCATTTACTGGTATAGCTGACCAAAATGATTTTCAGAATGTCTATGCAAGCTCCAACATCTCTCCAACTTTTCCAGATACAGACACCTTGTTTTCTATACTGATAGATGCCATCAGAGGAGATCTGTGCATTTGGAAGTCCTGGTTGCAAATCAAACTAATTAAGACTTGTTAATGAGTAATGTAGATAGAGAACCTGACTTAGAATTAAGAGGAGCTGGTTCACATTCTTCCCTCAAAAATACTAGCTGCATTACATTTTTGAGCTTAGTTGTTTTGTTTGTTTTAATCAAATTACCTTTGTCCATAATAAACTTCTCCACTGCCACTTGGGTGGCCTTCAACTTTAATTCTTTAGAGAATATAGTTTTCTATTACTTTTAGATATATTGTATAATAGAGAGCTGACCTTAGCATCAGAGATATCCAGGTTCAAGTCCCAAATGGGACACATAATAGCTGTGTAACTCTAGACAAGTCACAACTTCTTAGTTCCACTCCTTCACCCTCAGCTATCTCTCTAAGACCACAAATTGAAGAGCAGGTATGTATACTGGTAGATGGAATTTTTGTCATTGAGATTTTCTTACACTGATATAATCATAGAATAAGGCTAAAATAAGCATGCTAGCTAGATAAATAAGCAAATGGCTAGAGATAAATAGAATGCTAGATAGGTAGGTGATAGACGATAGAAAGATATATGACTGAATAAACATGTAGATAGACAAATTAATAAATACCTATAGAACCTATATGTGGTAGGCTATGATAGGGTGAATGGACAATAAACACAGAGCTTATTTGAGAAGTCTCCACAGGTAAATGCCCTAAGGAATTGGCCCCCTGAATTTTTTTGTCAGTAAGAGGTCCTGTGAATAATTTTAAACGGGTTGTCAAATCTAGTGCTCAGAGTTCTTTAGACTAATGGAACAGCTGTGTAGGCTATCTCCACCTGGGTTTATTGAACATGCTTTTACAGATAATGGAAGGCCATGGGGGAGTGGGGCTCACTTAATGTGTATTTTTGTACATCAGTAAAAGCAACCACTCAGTTCAAATATCATTGCACCAAGTGTTCTTTCTATGCTAGATCAGAACAAACTGAGACCAAGACATTACATAACTGGCATGTTGTAAGGATCAAATCCGCACTGAAAATGTTAAAGTATTAGATCCAGGTAAGTTAATAATATGCTAGATAGCTAATGTGTTATACCTATCAGGTAATATAATATCTGATCTCCGATAGCCTTTAAGAAATAGTTCATATGACAGGAATCTTCATCATTATGGAAGACAATTAGAGAAAACTATTCAAATGGGCCTTTCATTTCTAATTCCACTCCCTATATAGACAACTAGCAACTCCACCAACATATTATGTGAGTTGTGGTGCTGAGGTTTTTACTGTATAACCTCCATGTTGTACACCATATTTTTTCCATATAAATTTTGAATAATTTTCCTTTTAAAAATTATGCATTATTTTCAAAAGTAAGAATTTTTTTTCTCTTCCTTTTACCCCACCATCATCCTAAATGAGAACAACGATATCCTGTTACAAGCATGAAGAGTTAAACTAAACTAAGGTTCCACATTAACCATGTCCTCCCCCCCACTTGCTCCAAATATGTCTCCTTCTTCACTTCTCTATCAGGTGGATGGGAACATATTCCATAAGTGGAATAAACACATGACATATAATCTGAAATTGCAGTTGGTCATTTGCTGATCAGAATTCCTAAGCTGTTCAATGTATATGCTTTTCTGTTCACTTCACTCTGCACCAATTCATGTAAGTGTTCCCAGTTTTCTTAATTTTTCTTTCTAATACTTCAACAGTGGTATACAAGGTAACTATGAACTATTTGAGAGGCTAAACAATGAACATTAGAATGAGTTTAGATAGAGAAATGTGCCCTCAAAATGTTTAAGCAGAAACTAAATGATTTATAAAGGATATAAGAGAGGAGATTCACGCAGCATAATGGGCTGCTAGTCCCGTGTCAACTCTATGATTCTGTGACAAAGTAAGGAAATGTTTTTGGGTAATTGATCACTTTTTTTTTGTTTTGCAAAGAAGCTATGTAAATATCTAGAAGGTGTATGCCCAAATTCTTACAATTATGACAAAAGAAAGATTGCTACTTTAATAAAATAATATTAGCCTCATCTTTCCATTTCTCCAGTAATAAATCCTAGGCAATTTAATTTAATCCAATAGATATTTTAAAAATATTTTAAATTTATTATTTATCTATTTTTAAATACTTTTATTTTTGAGTTCCAAATTATCTTCCTTCTTCCCATCCCTCCACATACTGAGAAAGCAAGTAATATGGTATCAATTATACATATGAAATAATGTAAAACATTTTCCCATATTAGCCACATTTCAAAAAAGCAAGAAAAATCAAGTGAGAAAATTATACTTCAATTTGCACTCAGGGTTCATCAGTTCTCTCCCTGAAGGTTGATAGAACTTTTTCGCTGTGAGTCCTGTGGAATTATCTTGGATCACTGTATTGTTCAGAGTAGCCAAGTTTTTCATATTTAGTTGATCATTATTATAGCACAATGATTTCCCAGTTCTCACTTCACTTTGTATCAGTTCACATAGGTCTTGCCATGTTTTTTGGAAACCACCCCTATTGTCTTTTCCCACAGCACAATATTCCCCCAAAGTGTTTATTTTAGGGCAACTGGGTAACCTAGTGGAAGGAGAACTAAACTTGGAGTCAGGAAGAAGAGAGTTCACATCTAGCCTTAGACACTAGCTATGGAACTCTGGGCAAGTTGCTTAACCCCATTTGCTCAGTTTCCTCATCTATAAAATGAGCTGGAGAAGGAAATAGCAAACCATTCCAAGTATCTTTGCCAAGAAAACTGCATTTGGGGTCAGAAAGAGTCAGACAGAACTGAAACAACAAATGAGTTTTTTTAAAAATGCAAGTGAGTCTCTACCCTTAAATAGCTTATATGTTACTAGAGGAAAATAACATTGATATAAGTAAGTAAATTCAAAATATATACAAATAAATATAAAATAGTATGGGGAAGAGGGACAGCACAGATGCCTGGGAGAGACTAGGAAGGATCACATGTAGGAAGTATGATATGAGCTAACCCTTAAAGGGATTTAGGGATTCCAAGAGACAGAAGTGGGGGGGAGGAGAGCATTCTAGATACGAATGACAGCTTGTGCAAATGAATAAAAAAAATTACATATCATGTGTGTAAAATGAAGAAAATCACAGAATAAAATGTAATAAGTATGTTATAAAATACAGTACAATAAAAATATCAATTGTAAATGAAGAATCTCTTTCTCTTCCTTTTCTCTATCTCTTTCTGTCTCTGTCTTTTCTCTGTATCTGTGTCTCTGTTACTGTGTATCCCTCTTTATGTCTCTCTCACTCCCTTTCTATCTTTATCTCTCTCCTCTCTGTCTTTTTCCATCTGTCTCTGTACCTTTCACACTGGATCTTTGTCTCTGTCTACAGAAGTTTTCTGTTGTAGATTTCTACAGTAGCAAACTGTGTAATTCATTCTGCAGCATACCCTGAGCACAGTGGGATCTGGGTTGTGAATAAACTAGCAAAGAAGATAATGTATGACTTTCTCTGTTGCTGAACTTGATATTCCAGGCAGTAGCTTTTCTGCCATTGGTGATTAATAGGTCTAATCATGATGGTTGTAGCTACTCCTAGTTTGGCAACATCTCTGTGTCCCTATGGAAGGAAGCTCATACAGTGGTATAATGCTAAATAATTCACTTCTCTGTGTCAGTGACCAAGTAGCTCATGAGAAGGTCCTAACATGGTGTCCAGGTAAAATAAATCCAAATAAAAAAAGGAAAATAAAGGACAGTTACTCAAAAAATATTTTTGATTAACAGAATTTAACAAGGGGAGAGGAGACAATAAAATGGCTCTGAATGAGTCATTATTTAAGTGTGAAAATAAAAAAACAAACAAGAAGACAATATTCATTATTTTAAAGGAGAATTGATACCAGTTTCCTGAATTCTAAGTCCTCTAAACAATTTCTAGCTGATAAAATGAGGAACTATGGGTGGAATTGGTGGGATTGATGTATAAACTATAGGATTCAACTCCTCAAATTAGCTAGCATAGGTCTTCATTTGAATAAGCTCCCATTCTTAAGACTTTGTGCAGTTTTCAAGGTTTTTTTTTTTTGCAAGGCTCAGATTTTTTCATAATACATATTTAATATAAATTTATACTTCTTGAGGGTAAGCTGGGGAATAGATGTAGATTCTTTGTAAATGGTAATAGCTTGTGCAAAATGGAGACTAAGATGTACTGTAAGGTGAAAGTGAGGAATATCTCTTTCTGAGTCTAAAAGTAACCCAATTTGAGGGTATAATGCAATCACTGGAATTATAAATTTAGGTCCTGATTCCCCACCAAATGTGTTTGCATTTATCCAAGTAGCTGTTCACAATGATATTTTTAGATCTTAAAAAATTAATTTACTTAACATAAAGCAAAAAAATATTAATAATAATTATAATTTAAATCAATTTTGGGTTTAAATGATTACATAAGTAATAAAGTATATCATAATTTACACATTAACCTGGATCACATTCTCCCAACAGTGCATTCGCTTTTGGGGGGGAGGCAGAGTGAGAGGGATAATAGACACCCACTTACAGAAATGTGATAGAGAATCATATGAGGAAGGAAAATCCATTTGTGCAAGATAACACACAATTGTGGGTTTCAGGATTTGATATTATTGATTCATTCAGAAGCATCTGAACTTCACAAGCTCTATTCTCTTCCATTTTTGAACTTACATAGTATTTACAAATTCTTCCAAATTTCAGTTAGACTAAGAGTTCCTCAAAAGTAAGGAATGTCTTTTACTTTTCTTTGTTTTTCCAGCATTTAGCACATAATAGATACTTAATAAATGCTTTTTGCCTGACTATTGGCAATTAATCTCAAATGAGTACTGATGTGTTTACCTATTAAATTTGATAGCAATTCTTTTAAGCAAAATAATTATCAAGCTTCAAACTAGTTACCATCAGGTTTCACATATCAGAACAACTGTTTACTTACCAAAAATTTTGTATTATCCAATCAAATTATATCAGAGGTCACAGCAAAACCACATAGGTTGACTCTCTGGGAAACATAAAAAAAAAAACAAAAACAACTAACCAAATTTTCACTTGCCAGAGTTCCACAACAATTAAAATTTAAATTAAAAATAGGAGTTGCAATCATAGTATATAAAATAATAATAAATTATATAATCAATAATAATTATATGGATAATTAAAATTAATTAATAATAACAATAATATAAAAAGAGGTCAACAAGGAAATTACATTGGGCTTAACACAAAAAAATGACTATATTTGTATAGTATATTTATAGTGTATATATACTATATAGAGAGTTCTAATTAGTATTGACTCTTGTATAAAGATTTCTATTTATTTTTCTTTCTTTCTGATGAGGAGGGGAATAAAAATTCCATCAAATTTAAATACATAAAGGAAAATTAAAAATTTCACAAAGATGTAATAACATAGTAATGGCAGAAAATTTTAATGTTCCTCTCAGCTGTGTACACATCCATCAGAATCATAAAAAATAAGAGAAATATAGAATTGAAAAAAATTCTGGAGAAATGAGAGCTCTCATTAAAGAATTTAAGTACCATTGGCATTTTTCTAAAAATTGGCCATTGAGAGAGAATGTACCAATAAATAGAAAAGAGAAAGAATTATTAAATACACAGCTTAAAACCACAATGCCATAAAATATGTAATTAGCTCAGGAATTCCCCCCAAAAGACAAAGTCCTCAATGGAGACAGAGAAAAGTAAATTCTGGCTACTACCTTATAACATATATCAAAATGAGACTCAAATATTGGAGTGAGTTGTATTTATAAGGGCAGCATTAAAAAAGAAGAGAATGCAAAGTAGAAAACTATCAAAACTGGATAAAATATTCAAATAACCAGTTTGTCAAAGAAGAAATCATTTGAGTATAACCAGATTTTGGTGCATTCAATGATTACCTAAAATGGAAACACCTACATAAGATGCTACGGAAGTGTTTCTAGAAGACATTCTTTTTTAGCCAGCCTCATAGTTGGAAATAGCCTCTTTCTACTAGCTACTGTGATTTAGCAATGAATTTACAAATAGTAGTAATACAATAGTCCTGGTTAGCATTTATGAAGCAATTTAAGTTTTGCTAAGAACTTTACATATATTGTCATTTTATCATCACAACAACACTGGGAGGTGGGTGCTATAATTATCCCCATTTTACAGATAAGATAAATGAGGCAGAGGTTAAATGACCTGCCCAGGGTGACACAAATAATAACCTTCTGAGGGTAGATTTGAAACCAGATTTTTCTGGGACCAAGTCAACTACTTAGCTTATATTTTAATGTAAAAAAAAAAAAAATTACAGACTGAACAGTGTTATTAGCTTTGAAGTTATATTATGAAACAGTTGCAAAATGATTTGATACTCATTTTTTAAAAATAGAAAAGTCAGTCAGTGGAACAAACTGAAAAAACTCAAAGGCAAGTATTCTATAAATCCTGAAAAAAAACTACTAGAAAAACAATTTTCTATTAAAAAATAACCACTTGCAAAACTTGGTTACTAGAAAAAAAAAGTTCTGGCCACTACCTTACAGTATATATCACAATGAGACTCAGGTAAAGAAATGAGCTGAATTCAAAAGGAGAGCATTAAAACATAGAGAATGGAACAAGACACTATTTACAATCATCAAAACTGGAGAATTCTTAAAGAAAGAAAGCATCAAGGTGATCATCTGAAAAAGTTTACTTCACCTATAGGTAGTAAACAAGCTTTTTCTTCAAAATTTGGTTAATGTAAGAGCAGAAAATACAGAGAGGAAAATCCATATTAAACATCTTTTATAAAATATCTGATATCTAAGATATATAAGAAATTACTTTAAATAAACATCACTTAAGATAGAATTTATCAAAAAGGCCCAACTTTCAAAGTTAGATCAATTATTAAGAATAATATTTAATAATAACAATTCATTAAAAAATTTAAACTGAATCAAAGATTTCATCTCTCCCCCCAAAGTTGGAAAAAATGATGAAATTTGAAAATAATATTAGAAGGTATGTGGGAATACAAATTGACTAATAAACATAATAAACTCATAAAGCTTGTGAAAGAATAAATTGATCCAACCATTTTGTAAAATGATTGAAATATTTTTAAGAAGAGTTACTACAAGTAGAAAGCAGTCTTTAAATTGAACCTTGAAGGGGCAGCTAGGAATTCTGGTAAACAGACTTGAGGGAAAACATAGCCTTCAGTTAACAAAGTTGACAACAGGGGGCAATGACAGATGTTGAAACAACTACAGGAAATCATGTAAATTAAATCACTTTTGCTGGGGATGTGAAACTGTTATAGATATTCTGGAAGGGAATTTGAAACAATTCCATTAAAATCACTAAATCATGACTACCTTTTGAATCCAAAGTCTATATATACTCTGCTAAGTAAATATTCTAAAAAAAAAAACAAAACGTAAAGGAATTTGAAAGGGACACATATGTACAAGATATTTTAGCAGCTATTTTTGAGTGGTAAAGAAGTAGAAATTAGGTCGATCTATAGGTTATGGAATGGTTGAACATATTATGGTATATGAATATAAAGGAATACTGTTATAGTCTAAGAGATGAGGAAAGGGATGGTTTCAGAAAAAAAAACAACTTGGTAAGATTTATTTGAACTGCTGCAGTGTGAAATAAACAGACAGGAGAACAGTTTATATAATACAAATAACAATGAAAAATGTATAACTTTGAAAGACTTAAGAACTGTTATAGACTCAATGACCAACTATGATTTCAGATGACCAATTATGAAAAGGGTTATCTGCCTCCTAAACTAAATATATCCACAACAAGACATACATTTTTGGTCATACCCAAAATGAGAATTTGTATTGCCCCTCTTAAAAAGATTTTTCTTTTTTCATTCTTTTTTTTTTTCTGGTGGGGACAAAAAAAATTGTTAATTGAAAAACAAAACAATATTTAATTTAAAAAATATTACGTGCAACGGAAAACAAGTAGAAAAGTTTAGTCAAAATGTAGGTCACTTAGGAGAAAATGGGAATAATGTATAATCATCATAGAAAGAGCCAGACTGTGAAGGGCTTTAAATGTCTGAGCTTGCAGTTTGTTTTAGAAACAATCAGGAACTACCGAAACTTCTAGAATAGATGAGTGACATGACCAAGATTCTGGTTTAGAAGCTTCATTTTTCAGTTCTGTGGAGGATAGAAAAAAGAGAAAAGAGGCTGAATGGAAGAAAGTTAAGTAAATCAAGTGAAAGTTAATCAGGGTTTGAATTAGTTTGGTTTCTGGTTTCAAACAAAGAAAAAGGAACAGATGTGTGTTATGCTGTGGATTTTGAATGAATAAATATGATCGCATATGAATGTGAAGGGAGACAAAACTCCAAGAAGAATCATCGTGCTCTTCGTAAGAATGTGGAAGTTAGGAATAGGGATTTTGGGGGGCTTTTTTTGGAGGGGAAAGGCAGGGCAATTGGGATTAAGTGACGTGCCCAAGGTCACACGGCTAGTTAGTGTTTTAAGTGTCTGAGGCCACATTTGAACTGAGGTCCTTCCGACTCCAGGACCAGTGCTCTATTCATTGTACCTCCTAGCCACCCCATGGAATAGGGATTTTAGGGAAGAAATAATGAAGTCAATTACAGAATATTGAATGTGAGGTACTATGGGACATCTAAGTGAAGAAGTCAAACAAGTAATTGAAGATCAAGGAATGGAGAAAAAGATAGAGCTATGTATTTTGATTTGGAAGTCATTTGCAGAGGGATGATAGTTTGAGACTTGGGAAGGCATTCCGTTTTTATTTTTTTTTAAAGAATAGCATGATAAGAATAGTAAACATGTATAGAGTATTTTGTTTTATAAAGTGCTTTATGAATATTTTTTTTTCTTTTTTTCCTCACCACAACCCTGAGAACTAGGTGCTATTCCAATGCACATATTCCAGATGAAGAAAATGAGGTAGAAAAAAAGGTTAAGTGACTTATCAAGGATCACACATCTAGTAAATACATGAAGCTGAATTTCACCTCAGGCCTTCCTCATTCCACATCTAGAACTCTGCTGCACCAATTAATTGCCTATATTTTTGTATTTTGCATTTCTAATATATATATGGGCTAAAAGTAATCTACCCAGTAATTAAAAATGTTGTGCACCAAGCTGAATATTTTGTAAACATAGATGAAGCAAAGATAATTTTTATCAAGTCTTTTGACCAAGAAATAAGAGGTCATAATCTGAGTGGGAGGTAAATTGTAAATTAATCTATTAATTTCTTATACTTGAGGAATTTTTTAAATATTCAAATAACAATTATTATTCTAGTCATGTTTTATTTAAAATGATTAAGCTTAAATAGCTCTTAAAAAGCATCTTCAGTTTTTAAAATGAGATTTCAATTACCTTAATTGCATTTCATGATTTTTTTATACTCAGTAATTGTCTAAGATTCCTTCACAATCTCCTTCATATTTCTGTTTTCTGAAGTACATTCCCTCTGAAGCTTCTGAAGTTGAATACACAGTGAATCATGTTCAAATATTTGCAAATTTTCAAGTCATGATACTCCAAATGTATAAACATTTTCTACTTACTTGTTTCTGTTCCACTGACTTTCAATATTATTGTTTTGATGTTTATCTTTTTTCCCTTCCTTCCTTCCTTCCTTCCTTCCTTCCTTCCTTCCTTCCTTTCTTCCTTTCTTTCTCCCAAGAAAAAGGCATCAATGAATGCTCATCTTCTAATTTAACTCTTGCCATGATGTTTAGATTAATTTGCTTTTATTCATAAGGACTGTGAAATGTAAATAAATCTTGATATCCTATATGATCCAGAATGTTGTCTTGATTTAAATATAAGTATATTTGAAAACACGGTAAGGGCAGTATAAAAAACTGGAAAAAAATCTGGCATGGTATTTGTGAATAGTCCAGAGTAGTCCTCAGTAGGCCAGGAAAATGACCATGAACAAAACCATTAACTACTGTGCTTCTGAGCTGAGGTCTCTTTAGTTGAATGGTCTTAAGGACTTCTGAAATTAAACACACTTCTTTAATATTAAAGAGGAAGGCAACAGAACGTTAAAAGTGATATGAGCCCTCAATGTAATGAAAGGCTATTAAGGGAGAATTAAGGAGCTTAAAGAGTAGTTATTGTAAGAATTAGTTAAGTCATATATCCACAGGAGTTTGTAGGCTACAGTTAATGACAAATAGTTGTGAAGATCAAAAGATCTGTTTTTATCATCACCTATTTTCATCAAGCAACTATAGTGGAAGCTATATTTGTACCTTATTATTTCAATGTCCAATGAATTCTGTGAACATGTTGCATAGGCACTTAAGAAGATGAAATCTAAAAAACCAAAGCAAAACAAACAAAAAAATAAAACCTGGATGTGGTCAAATATACTAAAAAAAAAAAAAAGCCATTCTGATGGATGATAATACACTTTAGAGAGATAGAATTTAAAAATATCTCTTGGCAAAGATGATAATTTTGCCTAAAAAACCTCACACGTGGCAAATGGAGGAAACCCAAGAGGGGATGAGGGAGGGGTGGCTGGGGCCAGGTGAGTTGATTGTGTAGGGCAGCCTGGTGCAGTAGCTGATCTTGTGGGCCTGGGGGTGTGAAGTGGCTGTCATGGTGGTGCTGGAGAGCCAGCTGAAAAAAAACATTGACTAAGTAAAAATAGAGAGACTTAACTATGGGAAATTGTCGTTGTTATTACACTGTACAAAGATCTCAAACCTGTACTGGATTCTTATGCCTTTAATGATGGCAATTTTAGGGAGCTAATGAACCTTATTGGAACAATTCTTGAGCCCAATAGAGGCAACACATACACTATCCCAATAAGCCTGCAGCTGCTCAACACATATCTGTGTAATCCTCCTATCTGTTTTCTTAAACGTACTAGTTCAATGACCATTAAAAAAAAAAGGGTAGTATGTTGATTCAAATGGAAAGATCTATTTTCCTTATTCACATGAATGGAAGCATATACATGACTTAATGAATCTGATTCAAGTAATGATTGTAGTGTCTGGAAAGGAGCCTCCAATGTTTTCACATTCTACTCTTTCAGAATCCTATCTACCATACCAAACAACAGTACCATCTTATACTTCGTATGTACCAGGTATACCAAGTGGAATGACTTCATATGTGTCAGGACACCCTCCCAAACACAGTGGTTTCTCAGCTTAACCTTACCCACCACGTGGACAGCACCCTCTGACAACAAGTTCGCAATACCCTTTCCAGCCTCCTGTAACCACTGTTGGTCCCATCAGTGATGGCACAATCCTTGAGGACACTCTCTGAGCATCTCTCATTTCAGCAGTTAGAGACAAGCTGAAGAGGCAAACGTAATAGGAAATAGATCATGCCCATGCAGAGGTCAGTGCCTTAAAGAGTACAGAAGAAGACCTGTTAAAAAAAAAGTCACCAGAAATTTAGAGAGATTGCAACCTGTTTGGATCAGAAAGTGACTGAAGTTCATGAAAAACATTAAATTACTGAAAAAGAAGGATGAAGAGCTCAGTTTTGCATTGGAGAAAATGGAAAATCAGTCTGAAAACAATGACATTGATGAAGTTAACATTCCGACATCCCCATTCTACAAACAGATTCTGAACCTGTATACAGTGGAAAATGCAACTGAGACTACCATCTTTTACCTATGGAAGTCTTAAGAAGGGGAGTGATTAGACCTAGATGTCTCTCTGAAGCATGTTCAACTTCTATGCAGGAAACAATTTTGTTTGAGGGCATTAATGCAGAAAGCAAGAAAGATTGCAGGTCACAGATATCAGGTGGGGAATGAGCTTTCCCTATGACAACAGTCTTCTTTCTCTTCTCTTTCTGGCAGTAGGTGCTCAGAATAAATTATTGCAGTATGACTCGAATGTAAAATATTTTAAATCAATAATATATTTTCTGTTTTCTTTTAGTAAAAAGACTAGCTTTTATTAATAATGCACTTTCTATTCTCTGTAAACTTTTTGTACTGAGTGTTGGGACTGATTATGCTGAATAAATTTGTTGCATAACATAGAGAAAAACCTTACACACATAATTTCCATCTTGACTTTATAAAACATTTAAGAGGATGACATACATACATATTGGGGGTATACATAATTAAGGGAGGATGAGGAGGATAAACATCTTGCATGCTGAAATAATCTGTAAACACAAGAAAAACATTTATTGTTTGAAGATCAAAAGTGGCAGGCCATTAAGTCCAGCGGTATAAAGGGGAAATAATTATTAATTTAGTAATTATTGAACTAGTTACCAGAAAGTGCTCTAACATATATATTCTACCTGTTGACTATTGCAAAGACGGTGCCCTAGTTATACACTCATAGCTTATTCACATAAAATAACATACACATATACAAATATGTATTTGTATGTACACATATGTATATACACATATACACATATACATGCATATAAAAATGTATCATGTGAACAATTGGAATGAGAGCACTATACTGTTTAGGCCATATTAAAATAGTATTTTAAAATCTCACTAATGTAATAGTGATAAAAGAATAATTCATATAAAATATGACATTTTAGGGAGAAAATTTAAGTCCATTCCAGATTTGCCTCATCTTAAATCCATGATCATCTTTCCTAGACAGAAATGCATACGACTTTCAAATTAAATGAGTCAAACAAAAACCATTGGATACTTATGGATGATATCTATCTATATGGATCCACTGAAAGATAAATCAAACAGCTCCTTCATATTGTGGAAAAATTCTCCAATAATATCAAAATATCATTTGGGCTTTATAAGATTAAAATTTTAAAATACACCAGGAAAGAGAAAATTGCAATGAAAGGTCACATTGAGGCAATTATTGAAACTTGTGATCAAACAAGAACATTTATACAATTGTTTTGGAATAAAGAGACATCAATTCACCAAGAAATAGAAAAGATAAATGGTAGGTATATATTACTGGATTTGTTGAATGTAAGAAACTTCTTCAAGATACTCTCAAACACACACGTACACATACACATATGTGCTGATACACTAAACTAACTCGAAATAGACTTCCCATTGAGCTGAAAATTTAATCAGGGTAAGCTACATTTTTTCATTTATTTTAAGACTGAATTAGTATGCTAACCTATTTTGAATTTCCATTAATTTCATTGGTCTAAGGTCCCAATAAAATTTTAGAGCTTGACAACAATAACATCTTGAGTCAGGTGTATCTGGAGAAACTCATCTTTAATAAGTCTTCCTGTATCTTGACTCTCTATGGTATAACCAGCATGACATTGGTTAATATATTTCCATCGTTTATTAATTTGATTTATGTGGACACAGTAAATTTCTAAATAAAGTCATTAACCAGGTCAGAGATCATAAATTTTATAACATTATAACATATGTCATAAAGACTGTATTTGAGCGGAGTCTTTAAGACTGGATTTCATTACACCAAAATGATTTTGTTTACATAAGATTTTTTTAAAAATGGGACAACAAATGTGTCTTCTCTATACCAGTCAATTTATTGTTGTATTGTAAAAATGTGATTTGCAAAACAAAATCATATGTAGATAACTGCCTAATCATTATTTTATCATTACTAGTGTGTTTCATATTCTTCTCATTTTTTCCAACATAGCTCAGGTAGAAGTAGTGGTGGAAAAAAATCATTATCGTGTATAGTTTATTCATGTTCACTGTCATGTCGGCTGTTCAGAGACTGATTAAATGCTTTTTGTAGTTGACTTAAAGTATTAGGAAATAAGTTAATCATCCACTATCTCACTAAAGGCATTGTTATTACAACTACAGAAACATACAGAACAATAGATTTGAAGTGCACATTATCCTTTTATGACATAATTTTTATCTCATTGGTCATGTCACTGCATTTTAGAAGCTTTTCATTCCATTTATCTTGGAGATTATTAGTCCTTTCTATGGAAATCTCTAATAAAATGTTATTCTTCATTTTTTTAATGAATCAGTGTTATACCCAGGGGATGTGGGCAACAGTTGGGTCTGTGATAATGGTCTAGTGTCAGCCTAATTTATTTATTAGGTTCCCTAGGATATTTTGGAATCCAAGTTTGTGATATAGGGGTTTTTCTTGGTTAGGCCATAAAAGACAGTAAACTTCTGATAAATAATTCTAACCCCTCCAGGTTTTGATATATAATTCTAGTTATAAAGTGTACGCTTGCCAAAAAGACTATTTTATGGAAAATTCACACAGGGTAAGTAAGTGTTCACATGGTGGTCAGAAGAAGTCATACAAGGACACTCTCAAAGTCTCTCTCAAGAACTTTGGAATTGATTCTGTGACATTGGAGCACTGGTCCAGGACTGCTCAGCATGACACACCAACATCAGAGAAGGTGCTGTGTTCTAAGAGCCAAGTAGAATTGAAAGAGCTCAAAGGAAGCACAGGAAGTGGAAATTTAGAGTATCCACTCCAAATGTTCATGAGGACTATTTGTGTCCAACTTGTGGCAGAGCATTCCATATTTGCTGTTATCAGCCATAGTGGGACACAGTGAAGCTTGACTTTATCATATTGATGTCATTTTGATCCTCTTTGAGAATGAAAGGTAACAACCAACCAACTGGGTATTCAGTAGATGCTAAATGTTTATTTCTTGAATTGACATTTCCTGCAGTCTTTACCTTTTCATTTAATATCAATAAATAAGCTTGTTTCCTAAAAGACAATTCCTTCTGCAATTTCTAATGTCAGTTACTTAGTCCTGAATTGACATCAGAACCTCTCCATTTTCTTAAAATATTTGCACTCCCATTTGTTTGATAAAACTCTTACAATATATTATTGACCAAAGCCAAATGGGTGGTTTTCTGGGAGAGCCTTTTGTTATCCAGACTGGTAGCTATGGTAGCTATTCTAGCAAAATTACCGAAAGCAGTGGACAAAAAAATGGGAAGAACCCATATCCCTAAGGTATCAAGTCATACTATTGAAGTGTTAAGGACTATTATACTGAAACAGCCAAGGTTAACCTTGGCACTTCAAATTATAATAACAAGGTAGAGCCTATTCAAGAAGAAGAAGTAGTACAATAGCCAAGAATTCTAACTAAAGTCATCACGCTGAAGTAAGATTAAACTCCATAGCCATGCCCAGTGAAACCATGCTGTAACATTCTTTTTTTTTTTTTT
>CM053586.1:52415050-52428547 GCA_028646515.1 Pseudochirops corinnae
TCAAAATCTTGTGGAAATGAATGTTGTAAACTAAAAATAAACATAAAATTTAATTTTAAAGAAGAGTATGGTGAGGATAATAATAATAATAATGTCACTACTTTCCCAAAATTATTGTGAGAAAAGATTTTGTAAAGTTTAAAATGTAAAATCTTATTATTGTCTAGCTCTAATCTTCCATTTTTATAAAGGTTCAAATTAAGCAAAATGGATTCAATGTATTGATATAGGGTTACTGTTTATTAAGTCACTGGATAAAATTAAATAGTGGGTTCTTCTTAAGGTATTATCAAAATAATAGTTAATATACTCCTTCAGGAGAAAGAGGGTACATGAAGAAAATCAAACAAAAATTTGAATTGTTAAAATTTTCAAACTAGTATCAATTACAATAACATATGATTCCCATTTGAGGGAAAACAAGATTCCGAAATAATAATTCTACGACGATTTTTATTTATAACAAGGAAAACAGTGCTGGTGACTCAGTAAAATAATAAAATGGAGATGAGATAAGGGGGAATTAATGTTTCTAACTTAATGGGAAGAAAATGTTTGAATATGTGAAAAATAACTGATTTTAGGCATCTGTTGTCCTTCTGTGGGCTAAGAAATTGGAGAGGTGAACATTATAAAGATGGCAGGCACTGAGGCTTTCTATAAATGGAAGGAAGCTTCTTTTCCCATTGGTTTTCTATTCTTTAAAATCCTGATAAAAATCCTCATGTGTGACTTATGATGCCATAAGCAGTTAGTGTTACCGTGGCAACTTTAGAGGATAATCATTTGAATATTCTTGTCATTTTTTCCTGAATGCAAATAAATGCTCCTGGGTTGTGTAGTCTTCTTTCATAGATGTAATTCATAGGAAACCAGATAATAATATATAAGGAGCAAAATGCTCATTTTAAAAACCTGCTTTATGTTTAAAGGTTATGAAAATGATGGTAGTTATGCTGTAACTATGATTTAGAGAAAGGCAATAAGTAGAGGGAAAAATGTCATTAGGAAAAAAAAGAGTTAGTATCCTTCTCACTTTACCTTGAAGAGACTCTATTTCAGCAACAACAACAAGAAATAGACACAGAGAAACAAAAACAGACAACAACTTGCTCGAAGTTCCCCTTTTTGTGGATCTGTGTATCTACAGAGAAATGATGTTACTAAGATGTTCAGTAGGCTCCCAAAGCACTGTTCATCTTCATAAAAAGGCCATGTGATCAGTTAATGTAACACCATTTTTGTTAGCTTTTATAATGAGTATGACATACTGAATTGGACCTACAATCATCTTATTCTCCTGTGGCATATTCATTAAAAAATTGTAGAAATGTAGGATGACCTAATTTATCATCTCCAGCAGGTTTTGTTAAAAGCAGATTCTTCTTATGGCAAAGCGCTTGGATAACACTATGAAAACATGAAACAGTACAAATACAGGACATGAAAATTGTGAATTACCTTGTGTTAGTTATTCCTAACAAAGAAAAGAAGGCAGAAGATAAGTAAAAAAGAAAACAAAGTTGGTGTAAATAGTTGATGACCACCTTAGAAAGAGACTAAAATGTATTTATTCATTAAGTGATTAATTAATCAATAAACATTTATAAGTTTTTAATATGTGTCAGACACTGTGATAAGCACTGGGGATAAAAAAAAGGCCATCCCTGCCTTAGAGAAACATATAGTCTTTTGAAGGAAACAACATAGAAACAAATATATACAAAGTAGAATTAGCAGAATAAATAGTTAATAACTAGGGGAGGGAAGAAAAAAAGAAATTCACAAGATAATTTTGTTGCATATTTGAAAGGAAAAGAAAGCTGTGAATAGTAGATTTGCAGTTTCATCTTTTTATTGTACTGTGTTATGGAAATGCTTGTTTTATTCCAGAAATTTAAAATAGATCTTAAAAAGAGAGGGATCAGAAAAGGCTTATAGAAGGTAGGACTTATTAGGCACTTAAAGAAAATCAAAAAAGTCAGTCATCAGAGGGAAGGAGAGATAGTGTTCCAAGCATGGAGGATAGCCAGAGAAGATGCTAGGAGTGAAACAGCTAGGAGGCCAGTGTCACTGGATCAAAGAGTATGTGGTAGGGATGTAAGAAGACTGGAAAGGTAGGAGGGAGGGAGGTTATGGAGGGCTTTGAATACCAAACAGAAAATTTTGTATTTGTTCCTGGACGCAGTAAGAAGCCATTTGAGTTTATTGAATAGAGAGGATGACATTATCAGACATGAATGTTAGGAAAATCACATTAGTAGATTAATGGAGGGTGGATTAGGATGAGGCAATTTTGAGGCAGACAGTTGTAACCAGCACCAATTGCAATAATCCATGAGTGAAATAATGAGGGTCTGGCTATGTCAGAGAAGAGAAAGGGATTGGGGTATTTGGGAGATACTGAAAAGGTGAAATCGACTTGTTGTGCTATAACTTAATAATGGGGTGAAATTGGGTGGGATGGTGAGAGATAATGAGGAGCCCAGGACAATTACTTGGTTGCAGGCCTGAAGGACTTGAAGGATAGCACTAGGAACATTGAGATTTAGAGTAGTGGGAGACTTAGAGGTATCACAAGTTAACTCTTTCACTTTAAAGATAAGGAAGTAGAGAACCACAAATTGTAACTTGCTCAGATATAAAAAAGCAGAACCAGTATTACAATCCAAGTCATCTAACTTCATATTGAGAGCTCTTTCCACAATAATTTTTTTATTTCATCACACATTTACAGTTATACTGTCCTCAGTGGTTTGGGTATCTATATATGCATGAATTCTAAAACCAGAATCCTAAGCATTTTTGCTCATCATTACCTCTCCTTAAAGGCACCAAAATATGCAGATGGGGGAAGCTTGAAATCCCTGCAATCTAACAAGGTTAGAGTAAAGTGAGCAAAGATTCCTACTTTCCCATTATTTAAAATGTGTCAATAGTGCTAAGGTTTTCCCAGGAGGTATTTTGGTCTAACTGAATCACAGGGTTATGAAATTCTAATAAATTTTATTACCTGTTCATACACTTCATAAAAAGTAATTAATGAGTCCTACTATATATATGTAAGCTTTCATCAAATAAAAGAAAGCAGCCCCTTTATGTTTCTGCCACTTGATTTCAAGGGAAAAGATTGTTATAGATCACTGAAGAGTTTAATCTTTAGTTATGGGTTCTTGTGAGAATCAATTTATTTTTTTAAACTCTTAATATCATCAAACATATTATCAATCAATTAACAGGTATGCATTAAGTATCATGCATTAGGTATACAAAGAAAAATAGTATATCTCTTTTTGCAAAAAGCTTACATTCCATAGAGAGAGGAAGCAGATATTTATATAGTTATTTTTTAAAGAAATGCTTACAAAAGAAATATATGTGTTAAAGGAATAGGGCAATAGTAACTACCTGTGCTTCTGTACATGATCTAGAAAAATAAAAATTATTATTTTCCATTTCTTGGAAAAATTTGTTGTTTACTATTCTATATCACAAGTACTTTATAAACAGTTATCTGTTCACATCAACAGCTTTATTTTATGGCCATAAAAAACTCTGACATACCTTTGCTTGCTCTACAAATATTCAGCATTTAGTTGTTGGCCTAATGTGCCCTAAATTTCTAGATATTACGAATTTAACTAATAGTCACGCTCTTTCAAACTGGATTTTCAAAAAGAAGCTTTATTTTACTTCCCAAGTTTAACAAAATATGTATTTCCATAATGTACTGACATTCATTATGGTATACTGCGCAGGAAAATTGAGAGCCATTGGTATCATTTTCCACACAAAATGCATTTTAGATACTTTATAAAGATACATGAATTATACATTTGAAACTTTACTCTTATGCAAGATATAATATTACTAACATCAAGCTTAACATTATGTTGCCAGTTGATCAATATGCTTAATGAACATAGGACCTTGTGTCTACATTATTTAAAAGCTATAAACTTTTGTTAAAGAATAATATTTACATAAGATTAACAGTATGGTACAGTATCCAAGATGTAATAACCTTGAAAGGCTTCCATTTCATCCTTATTTGAATAGCAATATGCATTCATTTATTTGTAGAGGCAATTGTAACTCATGAGAACTTGTACTTGGTCCAAATGTAACTCAAATTGAGGTGTACATTTCTCTATTTACCTGGGCTTTTTAGAAGTTTTTATGCCTTGGGAATTTTGACAATGAAATAATTTAAAAGAAATGTAAAAAGAAAAAATATTTAATTCTATATTGGTTGTATTCTTCTAATCAGACTTGTTCTTTTTCAAATTTTTCAGTCTTCAGTCTTCAGTCATTTACATAAGACAATTCTGAGAAGATAATACTGTCATAGAAGAGAAAGAAAAAAATTTTCTATGAGGAGGAAAAAAAAGTCTAATTTCAAAAGCTAAGGGGGGGGATGAAGACCTCGCCAGTCTTTTTTCTCTCCCATAATTTCATCATTATTTTTATGTGGACAACTTCTAAATCTAATCACATCCCTGTGCTCTCCAAACCAATACTTCCAAATGTTTACAGGGCCTCTCCAATTGAATCATGGAGCTGACAAGGACATTTGATATCTTCTACTATAACCCTTTTGTCTTACAAATGAGAAAACGGAGATCCAGAGAGCTTAAATCATCTGCTCATAGTCAAACCAGAAAAAATAAGCAGTCTGAATTTGAATTCATGTGTTAAATCTACAGATCCAAAGCATTTCCCACTATGCAATCATGCAATTAAATAAGTATTTAATAAGCACCACTATGTGCCAGACATTGGGCAAAGTTCTGGGAATACAAATAAGGGGGAAAAAAACATTGCTTGTCTTCAAGGAGCTTATAATTTAATGGGGAAGGAACACTAACATGAGGAAGCTGAAGGAATTGGGGTAGAGTGTGACACCAGGTTCCACCTGGCTTGGGGGCATCTTGGAGTTAAGGTTAAATGGGGCTGTAGAGTCAAAGTGGCATGATTTGACCCAGTTCTAACAGTTGAGAGGTCCCATTGAGAGGTCAATATTGACAGATTGATCCTTCCAAGACTGAACTTCTTGAATTTGATTTATATGAATTCATATTTTTTGCTAGTGATATTCCCATTCATGTTGTCTCACATGTTTGAAATTTAGGTGTTATTATTTTTTTCTAGCTTTCCCTTTCTCTTACATTTGGATTTCATATAGAACTTCATTCTTATGTCTCTAATGAATTCATTATACATTAGTTTACATTATAGTAATTTGTTCCAGTGTTATGTACCCAATCAAACCGAAAACTCCATTATGGCAATCCTAGCTCAACCTTTTATTTCTCCCAGGGCCTAGCACCATGTTCTATACAAAGAGAATGTTTGTTGCATCAAAAGTAAATTTAATATGACACTCCCCCCCCAACAAAAACAATTTATGTTCCTAAAGTACATTAAATTTAGAATTAATAAACTACTTACTTTAAAAAAAAGGATTAATTAAGACAAAATTGACATTAAATGGTGAAGTTCTCTCTGCAGGCATTTATTAATGTCATCAAGGCTTAGAACACTAACAAATCCTCTAGGGTGAAATCAATCACAACACTTTAAAAACAAATTTGAGTAAAACATAGACATACATCCAGATTATGACATGCAGTTGGACAGGTTGCTGTCACATTACTCCATCAACGTTTGTATCTTGTAATCACAGGCTGTATAGATAAGTGGGTGAATTTAGAATTTAGTAGGAAAAGGAATTCAGTATTATGGACATAAATAAATTTCATCATTTGACCAATTGTAACTATTCTGTGAAAAGATTCATTAACATTCTTAGTGAAGAAATGTATAAGTGAACAAGACAATGGCCCAACAATTTATTTAAAAAGATAATAATTAATGGACAGCATTAGAAGTGTATTGGTACTCACTAGATGCAGTACTGGGGTGGGAGGGAGAAAGACATCAGGAATATAGCATGGACATTCTATTGGAGAGTTATGAAAAAAATATAGATCAAGATTTCTTGGGATATAAAGGGGAGAAGAGAGTGGTAGCTAGTCCAAATCAGTTGAAATCCACAAAGGTGATTTTAAAAATAATATTAAAAATGAACAGAAACCAATTAAAATGGTAGAAAAATAGATACCAGAATCACAAATCTAGAGCTAAAAGGGAATTTGTTAGCCATGTAGAAGAAACCTTTTATTTAGGAAAGGCAGGTAATGGAAATTAATTTACCTCCCCAATATGGAAGTCAGCCTCCTGTTAAGATGAAAGAAGACTTTACTTGGGTACTCTGTATTAACTTATGACATTGTGACTTACTGTGACCTAGTGGTGGGTGGTGTTTGTACTTTCTGCTACCCCTTAATGATGATTGATTTAAGGATGATTGAAAGCCAGCCTTGAGTCAAGATGAAAGAAGAGTTTATTTGGACACTCTATATTGACTAAGGAGACTGAAACTTACTGAATTATATATTTTGTTTAAGACAATGTGGTTATCTTAGTAATAAGTTGTTATGTTACATTGTTGGGAATGTTGTGCTTGAATGTTATGCTTTAGTTTATTGATGAATAGAGAATTCACTATACTATGCAATTAGACCCTTAAAGTTATTCACATAAGCAGTCCTCAGGAGAGCTGCTAGTGTTTGGCTTTACATATGCGCACTGTATTGCATTCAGAAATATTTAACAGATGTTTTTATCCTGGGTACCTTATTTTAGAAAAGGCATTGATAAGCCAGAGAACAGCAACAAGAGTGCTGAGAGGCCATTAGCCCATGTCATATAAGTATAAGCTGAAGTACTTTAGGATATTTAGCTTGGAAAGGGCATTCGATGGCCAGGTGGCTCTGGTGGTGAGGAGCTGTGCTAGAGTGTTTACATGACAATCATAGACAAATACTTAAAGGTCAATCATAACTTACATTATCAGAGATGGAACTAGGAACAATGGGCAGAAATTGTCAAGAGGCAAATTTAGTCTTAATTTAAAGGGAAAAAAATACTTAACAACTTCAGTTATGCAGAAGTGGAATGCAATACTTCAAGAGGTGGAGAGGTTCTTCTGCCTGGTAGAGATTCAAGAAACAAAAGGTCTATAAGCATTAAATTGTAGAGTTGATCCTTTTTTTTTTCTTTTGAATATCAAGAAAAGCATCATCAGGTTACTAGAAACAATGTTTTTTTCTTTGTTTGCCTTATTTTTTTAACAAATGAATAGACAACAACTCTTCATTCTATGAATGTAAACCCTAAAACATCATTAGAATTCAGCAAACAAACTATAACTGAACCAGAAAACTCCACAAAAGCCCAGAGATAACATTATTCCATTAACATTTTGGGAAATACTTTTTAATAAAAGTCACCATACTGAATACTCAAAAATTCCAAATTATTTTGAATGGAAAACCTTCAATAGATAGAGACACAGAAAAAGAAAATAAAATCATGAGGGGAAAAACAATGAGGTAAATAGCTTTCCTACTATTCTGTCTGCTACTGGAATGGTCTCAAAGGTGTTTTCAGTGTTTCTTAGGAAGATAAGTTTACATTTTCAAAATTTTATTTAAAGGCGCAAAGCTCATTCTGTCCACTAGTGTAATTTTCTAAAAAGAACTAAATAAGAAAGTATAAGATAGTAACTTCTCAGACTATTTCTATCTGACTCTCATCTAAAAAGATAAGAACAGTGATGATGATAACTTTGCATAGTGAATTATATCAATGTTACTTGAGTCATGGTAATTTTGTTAGGAATAAGTTGCATTAGTTAAAAATGAATTGCTCTAACTCACTTGTTGTACAAAGAAGTTGAGCACCCCTACCTATCTAGGTACATGTTCCAGCCCAGATTGTGTCTGTCATTCAAATTCTTGTGATAATTATTTGCTTTGGGAGCAAATCATTTTTACAAAATAGCCTTAAATGTGGTTTTTAAATTAGAGAAAATTTCTCCACCAAAAAAATTCACAATGAACACATTGTGATCATATTTCTGAAAGAATATTCTCTTTCAACAGAGTTCATCAAGAGAAGGCATTGTGGCGCCATTGGTAGATTAGTCTTGGAACCAACTTTCTAGGCAACTCTCTAAATTTTAAGTTGCCTTTATAATTTAAACTTGAATTTTGTGCAAGTTGTAGAGGGAATCATCACAACAGACATTCTCCACAATGATGGAATCACACATCTGAACCCACCTTCAACTCTTCCTGTACCCTCTTGTAGCAACAAGCACTCTAGCATACCCAGGATGGCTGCTAGCACAGGTCCTTAGATCTGCTTTTCTAAAGGAAAGGAACTCAAAATGGGTTAACAATCTTATTTTAATCAAACATATATCATTTACCTAGTTCAGAGGGAAAAGTCAGCACCCTGAACTTCAGAGAATATAAACAGAAGTTTCAAACAGACAAAAAAATACAGACAGAGAAACAGAAAAGCAGACAGGGCTTCTAGCTATCTGACCATTACATCCATACTAGTTAGTTACCAGAGAGGGAAGCACCAACATCTGGGTTTTCAAAGCCAGGGGGCTCAACGGCTGCTCAGAGTCTCTTCTGGCCAAATCACACAACTCTTCCCAAAGTGAGCCCCAAAGCAAAACCTCACATCAGGGGATGTATAACCTTCTCCTGGGTCAGAGAATGTCACAACCTTCTTGACCTCCCCAATCACAAAGTAACAAGATATGAGCATTCCTGAAAAGACAATCCTCCTGCCGCAGGCTGCACGTGTCCACATTCAGCCTGTTAGGAGGCAGAGTATATTTTCAAATCAGGGAAGGCTTCTCAGATTCACTTAAGCCTATCAAGGGACCAAAAGGCAGGGAAGATCTTCAGATTCCCATTAGCATTACACCTCTCCATCCAAAAAATGAAGTATATTAAAGATATGGAAAGAACATTTGCTTATGAGTCAAAGTACCTGGTTTCAAATCTTGACTTCGATTGTTTCTACTTGTATGACTTTGGGCAAGTCCTTTAAAATTATTGAGTCTCCATTTCCTCATCTAGATAATTTAATGGACAATCCTACTCTATATGTATGACCCTTGGAATGGAGTCTACATATTTTCTTGAGGAATATCAGACAGCTTATGCTATACATGTGCTCACAAAACAACAACAACATGTTTTATTCAGTTAGATTTTATCAAAAGACCATAGATTTAGAGATAGAAGAGGCTCTGGGGAATATATTTTCCAGCTCCCTCATTTTTTAAATACTGGAGACAAATGAGTCCCAGAGAAGTTAAGTGACTTGTCTGAAGTCAAATAGGTTTTAAGTGACAGAATCAGTATGTCAATCCAAGTCTTCTAACAATAAATCCACCTATCTTTCCTTTGTACTATGCTGCCACTCAAGGGAAGGAACAAGAAGTATGAATTCTCTCAAATAATCTCTGTTGTATGACAAAAAATCAAGACATTTTTATTAAATGATTTTTTATTAACTTGTTGAAATTTTCATAATAAACAATTCATTCATTTGTTCAACATCAGCTGCAATGGATTTTCTTTTTTAAATTTTTTTATTGATTTGTTTGTTTACTTTTCATTTACAAGATTCAGTTCCACAATCCCTTGAGTTTTAAATTTTCTCCCCTTCCTCCCCCCCTCTCATGGTGGCATGCAATCAAGTATAGGATCTGAAAATATTTTCACAACTGCAATGGATTTTCAATTTTTTCATATGGTTTCCTCACCCCACCACAGGAAAGATGACAAAGCATCTATACCTTATACTGTGTAATTCCTTTTTATGCTTTCTTAAAAATACTCCATGAAAGATTGTTTGCAATGTGTCATTCATACAACAACAACGACAAAATATCAACTGTGTATAATATTAATACTAAATAGAAAAGACAGAGATGTGCTGGAGCTAGCTATAACTGGCTCTTAAGTTTATATTAAATTTACAGCATAAGCATTTACATTTCAGAAAACCAGATAAATTACAAATTATTCCTATGTAGACTGTCTATACTAAAAAAAAGTGTTAATAATGAAGAATAAACATAAAAGTGTGTAGATTTTTGTGAGTTCCAGTTATTAAAAATTTACCAACATATTTCCAGATTATTCCACAAACATTGTATGAGCTCTTGATTTGACTTGTGAGTGAATAGGATTTAAATGTGGCGGTTTTGCAAAGTCATCAGCCTCAATCTCTCTTCCAAAGTTACTGAGTTCCAGTGACAGGACAAAAGTCAAAATGACACAGCTTGCTTGAGCTTGCTGGGAATACAGTAGGAAGCTGAGAGAGTGAAGTCATCATTACACTAAAGGGCTTTGTGACCGTATACTAACAATCATAATGATAACAATAGGAAGAACATTAATGATAACAGGAATTTATTTGTTATTTTAAGGCTTACAAAGTGCTCTTTTGAGCCTCTCAAATACCCAAAAGAAGGATATACGAAAGTTACATAAAACATAACCCATAGCTTTGTGGAATGATCAGGGGTATAAGGCAGAAACACATATGACAAATACATTCATTAGAGCAGTGGTTCTCAACCTTCCTAATGCCGCGACCCTTTAGTACAGTTCCTCATGTTGTGATGACCCCCAACCATAAAATTATTTTTGTTGTTACTTCATAACTGTAATTTTGTTCTCCAATAGTCTTAGGCAATCCCTGCGAAAGGGTCATTCGACCCTCAAAAGGGTCACGACCCACAGGTTGAGAACCACTGCATTAGAGAGTTGCAGTTGCTTGGAATGTATCTAAATGTTGGAGTTTTAGTTGTAGTTGCAGTTGTTCCTGTTCTTATTTCAAAAAGAAATATATTTTGCTGGGAGGCAGGGGCTATTATGATTCTCATTTTACAGTTGAGGAAACTGAGGAAAACCAAGGTGACTTGTTTAGGGCCATACAGTTAGTAAGCTTAGAAGTCTGGATTTGAACTTAAGTCTTCCTGGCTTTAGGCCTAGCACTAGATCCACTGTGCAGTCACAAAAAAATCTACTGTTAAGGTGAGACTACTTTAGGGGCCTTTGGAGAGGGTGTATTAACTACTTGGATGCAGCAAAGTATAGATGCAGGATTTGGATTCAGAGTATCTGGGTTTAAATCCACTTCTGTCTCTTGCTACTTGTATGATCTTGGAAAGTCACCTAATTTTTCTGGGTCTCAATGCCTCAGCTATAAAAGAAATATAAGGGGGATAACTGACCTCTGATATTCCTTCCAATTCTAAATCTAATGAGCTACTTTTGTGGCCCTTCCAAGGTAAAACACAGTTAGTTTTGCTTCCTATTTATCCACAGTGTATTAGTGTTCCAATAATATCTGGATATGTAAAGAATCTTTAATTCAACATGGGAAATGTTTGCAATGGAAATATACTCCATAAATTTAGACTATCATTAGTACATGACATAGCAAATAAGTCCTAGGGAATCACTTGATGGACATAGAGATTAAATGACTTGTCTCACTTATCTCTTAAGTGACCAAGCAAGTCTTTGAACCTAACTCTTCTTGGATCTATGCATAGCCCTCTATCTACATTTACGGAGGATGTTTCCTCATTTAGGAATCCCTTATATCAATGAAATCACATTATTGCAGTTTCATTGTGTGCTATGGGGGTCATCTCAGAAAGTTCAAACTTAGATTATCTCCAATCTAATCAAAGGTATTTATTGAGAACTACTCTGTCCAATGAGATGAACTTCAAGAGGAATCAGCAACTTCAGTAAGAATAAGACAAGAAATTTTATAGTGTGATAATGCTCATTACACAATAGAAATTATGAATAATCAAAAGACAAGAGGGATTTGTCAAGGGATTAAGTAATAGGGGAGGGGGTCCCAGCCTTGGTGAACTGCGCATGCAATTACCTATGATCCATATAGAAAAACCCACTGGAGGGCATGAATCTATGATAATGATATTATGATAAGCCTCTCTATGTCATAAGTTCACCTGAAGGACAGCTTTTGCTATTCTTGCATAGACACCAACTTAGGGAATGGCCCTTCTATTGTTTTGCAGTCTACATCCTGCTTGGCATTCTGGTGGTGCTGCTTTCTGGTTGGCTGGCTATTGTGGTCCTGTCTGAGATGTGATTGTGGTTGAGTGCATGGACACACTTGTTGTTTTGGTGGGAAATATGAGGAACTGGTCTGGGGGCAGTGGCTAGCTAGAGGTAGTAACTGGGATTCCATCACATGGGCATGTCTGCTATTCTAATGGGGCATGAGTTCATGGACATGTCTGCTGTTCTAGTGAGGTAGTGAGGCATAAATGAGCAAGTTATGATATTGAGTTGGAGTGGGGGCAAATAGCTATGTAGAGGCAGTGGGCCTGCTATTCAGTGACGCCTATGATTGAATTTGGTGGCAGAAGTGTGGTTAATTCCAGATTATGTGGTTAAATCAGGATATTCATGTCATTCAATGAGACCCTTAAGAAAGTTAGAAAATTAGGGCCAGGGACAGCTTTATTAGGCTTCCATCAGCCTATCCAGATCCTCATTCTAAAGCTTGTGGAAAAAGAGAGTAACAGAGATGTGGTGAATGGGAGGAAAGGAGGACTTAAATACTTAAATTATCTCTCGAATTTTGGAAAATTTATATCTCCCAAGTTCTCGACGCTTCTTTTTACCTTTATTTTTTTTTTCTTTTGGTGGCCTACATGGATAGAATTATAGGAACAATGACCCAAACAGTGCCCTTAAAGCTTTGGATAGATTTGTAAAGCTATATAAATTATAATCTTAGGACATTGAGCTTTTTGATTGAAAGCACTGTTTCAAAATAGGACAACTAGGCATTTTTACATAATGACAACATTCCCATACTCCATTTCATTCACAATAGCACTTGTCAGTCAGCTGAAATTTCCTGAAGAAGAGGAGATAGAGTAGTTTTTGAAAGAGGGCATAATTGCTTTCAAGAGGAAAAGATATTTCTTGTTAACTCATAAGATATAGCTTGAGGTATGAAACTTAATACAATGTAAAAGTGATGTCCATCTATATTTTTTTTCAAAGATCCTATTTTACAGGTAGGTCTTTTGCTTAGCATTTTAGGATGACTCAATCAGACAATAATTTAAAAGAATAAGAAAGTATAGGTATAAGAAGAAAATGTCTTTTATTTTTCTTCTGTAAATGAATATGTCCAAGTTAAGATTTTTTTTTTAGAACAATGAAAAAACCACAACATTTTGAAGAAAAATATCAAATAGATCCCAAAAGTGATTATTATATGGTAACAATTCATGAAACATTCTGGAAAGAAAACAATGAAGGTCCTATATAGTCATATGAAACAGTGATTACTGCCATAAAGAAACTTTAGAATAAGAGGGCATATATAGCTTTTTATATTCAAAAATCAGAAGAAAACAAAACTTCAGTAAAACAACTGAGGCAAGGCAGATTAAGATGAACTGATCAAATCTATTAATTTATTTTAAGATGATTTAACTATAGACAAAATATAGCACTAAAATATGATTATATATATTAACATTATATTTTAAAT
>CM053586.1:52428647-52441840 GCA_028646515.1 Pseudochirops corinnae
CAGTTTAACTGATTTAACTTGTTGGAGATAAATACCAAATGCAGATAATATATTTCTAAACAGAGAACCAGGCCTACTCTTGAAATGAAGATAATTTAATTGTGTTTCCAAGATTCCAGAGGCAATTTACTAACCTTAGCTAGCTCCTTAGCTGATATACAAATTAAGGATGCATATGTAATGTTTTCAAACCTATAATTTTTCTTTAATGAATATGATGAATGTAAAAGGGAGATGAATTATCAAAGACAGCACATTTTAACTGGCTTTGTTATGCAAACTGCCATGTTATTCCTTATCTTTGTAAATTACTGAGTTATTATTTCTGTTACTCAGTGAGTTAAAAAAGACACTGATCAGTAAGCAACACTGTCACACATAAGGAGAAATTCCATGGTAATTGACCATAGATCAACACAATACCACTGAAATCTGTTATAATCTAAAGGTGTCCAGGGAAACCCATCTATACTTTTGACTGGGGCAACTAGGTGGTATGGTGGATAGAGTGCTTGAACTGGAGTCAGGAAGAATTATCTTCCTAAATTCAAATTCACCTTCAGACACTTAGTAGTTTTGTGATCACATAATCACATAATCCTGTTTGCCTCAGTTCTTTCCTTTATAAAATGGGTTAGAGAAGGGAATGGTAAGTCACTCCAGTGTTTTTATCAAGAAAATCCCAAATGGAGTCATAAAGAGTAGCACAGCACTGAAAAATGACTGAACAGCAACAGAAACATTTCCACTTCCCTGTGTTTCTGTTTTAACTCCATTTCTTTTCTTTTTGAAGATGTACCTGATGACCTACAACTTATTATCCAGTTTCTGTTCTCTCACCCTAAAAGAAATAAACTGGGCCATCCTAATTCCTAGGCCACCAGCATACAGTTTATAACCTAACTAAATGTCTCTCTCTCTCTCTCTCTCTCTCTCTCTCTCTCTCTCTCTCTCTGTATTTTTCTCAGTTTTCATATATATATATATATATACACACACACACATACACATATAATATGTATATATGTATGTATATATGTATACATATATGTATATTATATGTGTATTATAAATGGCTTGCAATATGAGTTTACTTGGATTACAGAGGGTACATTGTCAATCAACCTGATGTTCCTTAATGTCTTTTATATTAACATTTAGAATGAAAATGCTAGATGCTAAATTCTGACTTATGAGTTTCCACTTTTCCCCACTACAACAATGAGGAACCCAAAATAAACAATCATCTCTAAGGAAACTATGATCTCCTTTATTTTGTACCTTCACCTGAGAAGAGGCCATATTTTCAGAGAAACAAGTCCCATAATACAATTAGCAACTAGTATTTAATAACCCTCAATGCCAGGAGATTCTCTTTAAATGTCATTTCTAATTTTAAAATGTACTAATTTACTCTACATTTATACTCAGCAGTCAAAGAGTATAGATCATAAATGTCACTCTGATTACAGGATAATTCCTTTTGTTTGTTTTGCTGACAAATAATTAGCAATTTTAAGTGAATTTTTTTTTGTTTTTAATTTTGTTAAATTTCTTTGATTTTTCAGCCTTTCAATTTTGGTATTTAGTTGGATTTTAAACTTTTTATTAGCTTTATTTTTTAGTTGCATTCCCAACCCATTGATATGATCTTTTTATAATGAACAGATTTATAGGTATAAATTTTTCCTTAAGTAATGCTTTCGCTGCTTCTTAAATTTTTTTGGTATAGTAACTCATTGTTGTCATTATCTTTAAGGAAATTATTGATTTTTTTATGATTTGCTCTTTGAGTTACCTATTGTTTAAGATTAAGTTGTTTAGTCTCCAATTAATTTAAGTCATTGTTTCAAAGGCCTTTCCTTTAATATAATTTTATTGTATCAATAGATTTAAAATGTATTCAAAATTTCTGCTTCTATGCATTAGTTTGTGAGAATTTTGTGTCATAATATATGTGATTTTTTTTGGTGAAAGCTTCATGCATAACTGAGTTATATGTATACTCCTTTACTCCTTTACCCATTCATTATTCCTAAGGTTTCTCATGTTTAACTTCTCAATCAGTTTATTCAAATTCTTCATTTCTGTATTTGTTGCTGTTGCTTGTTAGATATATCTAGAGCCAAGAATTGTAAATTGGTTGTTGTTCAGTGGTTTTTAAGTCATGTCTGACTATTTATGAACCCATTTAGGATTTTCTTGGCAAAGATACTGGAATGGTTTACCTTTACCTTCTCCAGTTCATTTGAAAGATTAGGAAATTGAGGCAAAAAAAAATGTAGTGCGTTGCTCAGGGACACACAATTAGTAAGTACTGTAACTCTGAATCAAACTCAGGTATTACTGAGCCCAGGTCCAGTGCTCTATTGACTGTACTACCTTGTTATCCATATAAATTGGGGTCCCTCACTATTATAGTTCTGCTTCCTATTTTTTTCTTGTTAATCATTAGAAATGTACTAATTATTCCTCTAAGAATTTTGATGCCATTCCATTTTTCCATACATATCTAAAATTTACTTTGATTCATTATTTCTAGAGCTTTCCATATTTATCTCTTTGGATTAAGTTTATTTTTGCTGTTATTTTGTCTGAAGTTATGATTACAGTTCCTACCTTCTTTTGCTTACTCTAGAACAGATAAAGCATAATTAAATTTTTATCTATCCTCTTATTTTAACTCTGCCTTTTTTTCTATTTCAAGTGTGTTTATTTATAAAAAATATTACTATTATTTCAATTTCTAGTCCATTCTAGTTTCTTCTAATATCTTGTGAATGACTTCAACCTATTAAATTTCATAGTGATAATAATTAATAGCGTATTTCCCTTCATCTTATTTTCTTATACTTCTTATTCTCTGTTTCCCAATTCCTACCTTAATAATTTATTTAGCAAATATTAAAATCTTCTGATTCTTCAATTTCCCTTGTCTCTTTTCTCTCTTGTTTCTCCATTGAGGAAAATACATTTCTGTATGCAGTTGCGTGTGTGTGTATGTATGTATATTTTTCCCCCTTCCTTCGACCAAGTCAGATGAGGGTGAAGTTCAAGTGTTGTCAGCTGCCTCTGCTTTTTTCTCCTTGTCTATATAGACTTCTTTCAGGTATCCCAATTATGTGAGATAATTTCCCCCATGCTTCTCTCCTTAAAACCCCAATATATTCTTCTTTTCTTCTCTTCCCATTATTCTTTTTTTAATTTTAATTTTGTTTTTTACTTAATATTTTATTTTTCAAAATATATATAAAAATAGTTCTCTGCATTTATTTTTGTAAGATTTTAAATGCCATTTTTTCTCTCTCTCTCTCCTCCTCTCCTTCCTCCTCAAGATGGCAAAAATCTCATATAAGTTATACATGTAGATTCATGTAAAACATATTTCCACATCAGTCATGATGTGAAAGAAGAATCAAAAGAAAAAAGAAAAATCACAAGAAAGAAAAAACAAAAAAATGTGAATGTAGTATGCTTCCATCTGAATTCATACTCCATAATTCTTTCTCTGGATGTGGATAGTATTTTCCATCAGGAGTCTTTTGGAATTGTCTTAGAAAATTATATTTTTGACAAGTGCTAAGTCTGTCATAGTTGATCATTGCACAATGTTGCTGTTATTGTGTACAACATTTTCCTAGTTCTCTTCACTTCACTCAGCATCAGTCCATGTAAGTTTTTCCAGGTTTTTCTAAAATCCACCTGCTCACCTTTTCTTACAGAACAATAGTATGCCATTACATTCATATGCTTCAGTTTGCTCAGCCGTTGCCCAATTGATAGGCATCCCTTCTATTTCCAATTCTTTGCCACCACAAAAAGAGCTGCTATAAATATTTTTGTACATGCGGGCCCTTTTTCCTTTTTTATGAATACAGACCTAGTAGTTCTATTAGTAGAACAAAGGATATGCAGTTTTATAACCCTTTGGGTGTACAAACAGATTATTTTCTAGTATGGATCAATTCACAAATTCACCAGCAATACATTAGTATTCTAATTTTCCAACATCTCCAAAATTTATTATTTTCCTTTTCTGTCATATTAGCCATTCTGATAAGTCTGAGGTGGTACCTCAGAGCCGTTGGCATTTCTCTAAGCAATGGTAATTTAGAGCAATTTTTTTTGGTATTATTAGAGATAACTTTAACTTCGTCATCTGAAAACTGCTTGTGTATATCCTTTGACCATTTGTCAATTGGGGATTGATTTGTATTCTTGTAAATTTGACTTAAGCCTTTATATTTGAGAAATGAGGACTTTATCAGAAACAATTGCTGTAAAAATTGTTTCCCATCTTTCTGCTTTACTTCTAATCTTGGTTGTATTGGTTTGGGTTGCAACAAAACTTTTTAATGTAATGTAATCAAAATTATTCATTTTGGATGCCATGATGTTCTCTACCTCTTATCTGATCATAAATTTTTCCCTTCTCCATGGATCTGACAGGTAAACTATCCTATGCTTCCCTGATTTGCTCCTGCTATCAACTGTTGTATCTAAATCATGTACCCATTTCAAACTTATCTTGGGATAGGGTGTGAGTTGTTGGTCTATGCCTAGTTTTTGCCACACTATCAACCAGTTTTCCAAGCACTTTTGTCATATACTAAAGGTTTTATCCTAGAAGATGAAGTCTTTGAGTTTGTCAAAAAGTGGATTACTATAGTCATTTACTACTGTCTTATGTTCCTAACCTGTCCCAGTTAACCACCACTCTATTTCTTAGCCTGCATCAAATAGTTTTAATAATTCATGCTTTATAATATAGTTTAAGTCTAGTACAGCTAGAGCACATTGCTTGTATTTTTTTTCATTAATTCCCTTGATATTCTAGATATTTTTGTACATCCAGTTAAATTTTATTTTTATTTTTTTCTAATGCTACAAAATAATTTTTAGTATTTTGATTGGCATAGCACAGAACAATTAATTTAGGTATAATTGTCATTTTTAGTCATATTAGCTCTTTCAAATTGTTTAGATCTGACATCATCTGTGTGAAAAGTGTTTTATAATTGTGTTCATACAGTTTCTATGTTTGTCTTGTCAAGTAGATTCCCAAATATTTTATATTGTCTACAGTTATTTTGAATGGAATTTCTATTTCTGTCTCTTCTTGCTGAGCTTTGTTGGAAATATATAGAAATACTGATGACTTATGTAGGTTTATTTTATATACTGCAACTTTGTTAAAGTTGATTGTTTCAAGTAGTATTTTTTTAAACTTGATTCTCTAAGTTTATCATCAAATCATCTGCAAAGAGTGATAGTTTTGTTTATTCATTGTCTACTCAAATTCCTTCAATTTCTTTTTCTTCTCTTATTGATAAAGTTAATATTTCTAGTACTATATTGAACAATAGTAATGATAATGGGCATTAATGTTTTACTCCTGATCTTACTGAGCATGCTACTAGCTTATTCCCATTACATGTAATGCTTGCTGATGGTTTTGGATAGATATTGCTTATCATTTTTAGGAAAACTCCATTTAATCCTATGCTCTCTGGTGTTCTTATTAGGAATGGGTATGATATTTGTCAAAAGTTTTTTCTGCACCTACTGAGATATGATTTTGTAAGTTTTGGTATTGATATGGTCAATTATGTTGATAGTTTTGCTAATATTAAAACAGTCCTGCATTCCTAGTATGAATCTCACCTGGTAATATAATATTCTGATGATAAATTGCTGTAATCTCTTTACTAATATTTTATTTCAAATTTTGCATCAATATTCTTTAAGGAAATTGGTGCGTAATTTTCTTTTTCTGTTTTAGCTCTTCCTGGTTTAGGTATCAGCACCATAATTGTGTCATAAAAGGAATTTGGTAGGACTCTTTATTCATCTATTTTTCCAAATAGTTTATATACTATTGGAAGTAATTGTTCTTTAAATGTTTGGCAGAATTAATTTGCAAATCAATCCCGCCCTGGAGATTTTTTCCTAGGGAGTTCATTGATGGCTTATTCAATTTCTTCTTTACTAAAAAGGAGTTAAATATATTATTTCTTCTTCTGTTATTCTGGGCAATATATATTATTGTAAATATTTATCCACTTTCCTTAGTTTGTCAGATTTATTGGCACACACTATGCAAAAGAGCTCCTAATTGTTGTTTTAATTTCTTCTTCATTGATGGTGAATTTGCTCCTTTCATTTTTGATACTGGTAATTTGATTTTCTTTTGTTTAATCAAATTAATCAATGGTTTATCTATTTTATTGTCTTTTTCATAAAACTAGCTCTTAGTTTTATTTATTTCAATACTTTTCTAACTTTCAACTTTATTAATCTCCTCTTTGATTTTCACAAAATCAGTGATCACTCCCCTTTTCCTCAAATGAGGCTTACCTTTCCTGAAGTTCTTCTAAATTATTTTAAGCTGGAAAATTGTTCCACTCCATCTTTTTCTGGGTTCTGTTATTCCAGAATCCTTTAGAGGCTTGATTTAATGTTTCTGAGGGAAACTCTTGAGAGATTAGTCAATTCCCTGGCTTCTTTGTGTCATCTTGGCTCTTTCCCCTCCATTATTTCTTTAAGATCATTAAAATATAACAGAAACACTCTCAAGTCTTCTACTTAATTAAACTACCTCAATTATCACTGATGAGGACAATTCTGAGGGAACAAATGTTTCATCTCTTTCATGTTAAAAAGTGAAAAATAAAAAGTTCATACTTGTTTAGTCCCTCCCTCTAGAAACACATTTGGATTTCAAAATTTCTACTCAGCTCTTTTTGTTGTTGTTGTTTGTTTTTGTTTTGTTGTTGTTGTTGTTGTTGTTGTTGTATGTGTGTATGTATGCATCTATGTGTTTGCATTCTAGAAAATTGTAATCCAAACTTTCCAAACCTTTATAGAGATGGCTGCTAAATTGTGTGCGAACCTAACTCTGGATCCTTGGTATTTGAATTCTTTTTTATTGACTGGTTTCGGTCATTTTTTTTTTCCTTTGTCTTGGAAGATCTTTATTTTATCTGTAATATTCCTATGCATTTTCTTTTGTCTTTCAGGAAATGACCAATAGAGTGTCTACTTTTACTTTTCCCTCTGGCTCTAACAGATGTGAACAGTTTTCTTTTTGGAAATATCTAAGTTCTTTTTCTTTTGGTCATGGTTTTTAGGTATTTCAATGATTCCTACATTATCTCTGCTCAACTAGTTTCTATGTCAGTTATTTGCCATGTGATACTTTATATTTTCTTCTATTTTTAATTCTTTTTTACTATGGTTTTTTTTTTGGTTTTCAACATTCATTTCCACAAGATTTTGAGTTACAAATTTTCTTCCCATCTTTTCCCTATCACCTACCCCAAGACAGCAAGCCTACTGAATACCCCTTATTCTAATCTGCTTTCTGTTATATCCTTTCCCATCCCCCTCTAACATTCTAGCAGGTCAAGATGGATTTCTATACCCTAGTGCCTGTATATTTTATTTCCCACTTGCATGTAAAAAAAACACTTTTTTCTACATTTGTTTTTAAGACTTTGATTTCCAGATTCTTTCCCTTCCTCCCTCCTCACCCACCCCCACTGGGAAGATAAGCAATTCAATATAGGTTGTACATGTGTAGTTCCCCAAAACATTTCCATAGTAGTTATATTGTGAAAGACTAACTATATTTCCCTCCATCCTATCCCATCCTCCACTTATTCTATTTTCTTCGTTGACCCTGACCCTTGGCTGGTCTGTGCATCTGGTCAGGGCCACCCCAGGAGGGATAGCACTTGGTTCCCAGCTTGGTGTGATAGACTCTTCCTGTCCCCCTGCCAGGCTGCCTTCATTGGGAGATTTGTTTCTCTCTGTCATTTTGTGGCTTCTGTAGCTCTAAAATTTGTTTAGAGTCATATTTTACAGGTATTGAAGATGGGTGGGGCAATAGCTCAGAAAAGCTCTTGCTTTTACTCCACCATCTTGACTCTGCCCCCCCTTACTTTGTTTTAATATTTCTTTTTATCTCACGCGGTATTATCTTCTATTTGATTAATTCAATTTTTCAGTGTTTCCCTTCATTCCTTTTGTGTCAAGTTTTGTATGTCTTGTTCTGAATATTTATTCTCTTTCTGAACCTTTTTACAAAGTTGTTATTTATTTTACCATTTCCTCTGTTAAAGTCTTCCTCATTTGAAAGCCTTTTTTTTCAAACAATTATTAGCTCTTTCTAAATAATAATTCTTTCTTTATCTTTCTTAGGAAATCTATTTTAACTTTTGCCTACCCTGGGCTTTTCTTTGAGGATTTGCTCATAGATGTTTTGAAATTATTATTTCCTAGGTTTGTATTTTGAGCATCTGTTCTAACATGATAGCTCTTCATGGTAGAAATATTTGTTGTGGTTCATTCTTCCAGTTTACTTCCTGACTTTGAAATTGTTATTAACGACCAGCAATGCACACTTCTGGAAAGCAAAGAATGACTGAGCTAGACTTCGGTCCTCTTAGGTCCCTATGATGATTTCTTGAGGTATTGTTACATTATTCCAAGATCTTGGCACAGTTCAGTTTAGGGACTTGCAAGCTTTTAGATCTCCTAAAGCAGTTTGATCCTGGGAATCTGGATTTTTGTCCTCCTGATAAGAACTCTGCAAGTTTCCAACTCAAGTTTATATCTGGACATTATACTTGTTGGTTAGTTCCCAGTTGAAAATCCCAATGACTGTAGCTGGAGTTATTCATCATTAGCTAGCTAGCTGTTCTGGGAGACAGAATTATAAACTCCCTTTTGGTCTAATATTTCTACCCTAATCTTGTCTTTATAATTATCAAATAGAGCTATATCATACAAATGAGATCCTAATCTACCCCTGGTGTTAGAACCACACAACTCTGTTTGTTTTTTAGCATGTTCTCAGTCTAGGACATAGCCTCATGTTGGCAAAACTAAATGCTATCTTTAGATGCAGGTCCTCTTTTCAGTCCTCCCTGGATCTGTCATCCAAGACTAGGTAGTAAGTGGCAGAGTTGAAATTTTGGACCTGTTGCCAATTGCTGCACATGATCAAGGTCCCTATGGGAAGACTCCTTGCCCCAATGAGCAGCTTCAGTCTTTTATCAGTTTCTGCATGCTGAAATACTCTGCTACATATGTCCCTGGACAGACCTCGTCCTCAATGTGCACAGACATCTTGGTTTCTCTATTCCAACCTGGCTAGAACAATGATTCGCTTATTTTTTTCCCTTCATTTTCCCAGTCAGGACTTATTCTGATAAATTTTCTATATCTTTGTGAATAGGTTGTGCTGAAGAACCTGGGTTATACTTCTTTCTGCTTCTCCAAAATCTTGCCTCTGTCTCTCAGCTCAAATTATCTTCAACTAATCTAGTCCTTTGGGACTTCTGCCTTATTTCAATTTCTATCATTGGAAAATTCTTTTTTGTTCAGTTTAGGACCTAATTATTTTTGTGAATGTTAAATGTCTCACTTTTCTCTTTCAGAAATCTGAGAATAACATTGACTATTTGGGGGTGGGGGTTATCAGATATGTGTTTCATGCCCCTAAGGAACATCTGTGAAGAAAATCCTTCAACAAATGCAAATTGGGACTGTACTCTTGGACACTCACCAAGGGTCATTGAAAAGCTGAATGACTTAAACAGGATGACACAGTCAGTGTATATAAGCAAATGGGCTTAAACCTAGTTCTTTCCCCTAAGAGGGATGGCTCTCTAACTATGGCTCTCTCTATCATGCTACTTCTCCTTGCAAAACATAGTTTTAATTTTTTTAGTCACATATAAGCTTCATTCAATGGAAGCAAATAAAAAAAAAATTGAAGGGGCCCCAAATATTTGGAATCATGTTAATAAGTCCCAGATAAAAGGAAGACTCAGGAAAGCATCTCACTCAACAGCCAATTTTCACCAGTCTGCAAGCATGAGTGAGGACTAAGGTGTACTTTACTCCCCAGAGGCATGTCGTGCCTTGGGGCACTTAAGGGGGGGGTATCTATCTGTGTTGTGGAGGGTGCCTTAAAAAAAGTGCGTTAAGAATATTAGCTCATTTGTATGTACCAAGGGTTGGAACCCTGCCATGTTGTTCTTTTATTTCCCTCCTAACACCTAGCATAGAACTAAGGGGTTTCATGGTAGGCTTTCACTGATATTTGTTGGTTGAATATACCCTTGAAACTATTCCTCTAAACAGTCACATAACACAAATACATTGGTTGGGAAATTTTAAGCTTTGTCAATACCAAAAAGGAATTCAATTGATTTTCATCTAGTGCATAATATGACTTGACCTATAGTCTTTCTGTCCCTTTAGTCAGCACCACTTCAGACATTCTGAGCTTTCTGATGGGCAATCTGCCTCTTATAGTTGAATTGATCTACTTCTGATTTAAGCATAAAAAAACTTAGGAAACAATAAAAAGAAAAATGACACTAGGGTAACAATTTATTTCTAACCTATTCTTTTATTTTTTTTCCACTTGTGTCTTCCTTGTTTTCTAGCTCTTTGCCTTACAGGTATATTTATGGTAATAAATGGCTGTTTTTCCCAAGCTTCTCATGAACTGACCTTCCCAAATGCATCTTCCTTTTAAGTCATCTCTACTCTCTTTAATTGGTGGGCTACTTTCACATTCATATTTTGATCCATGAGAAAAAAAGTTAGTGTCAATAAAATTGCTCATATCACTTCAGTCTGGCAGGTATATCTATGGGCATATTCATCCCTTTGCATCTCTTTCCCTAGCACTCCTTGTGGCCAATCATTTCATCTTGGCCTTCTTTCTTCTATAGCTCTTGTTTTTATGTGACTTAATCCAGCTAAGATTTGAAATGTTGCTTTGTACAAAGTTTTCAATATCACTGTGGCATTTCTTCCAACCCCATAGATGCATGATACTTCTTTTCCCCTCTTATGTTACTATTCTTAATGGAGAAACATTGCATACACAAGTATCTTTCTTCAATGACCTACCATACATTCTCTCTCTCCCTCTCTCTCTCTCTCTCTCTCTCTCTCTCTCTCTCTCTCTCTCTCTTTCTCTCTCTCTCTCTCTTTCTCTTTCAGAGAAGTTTGAAATCTATTAATTGCAGAAAAATAACTTCTCTAGCTACACTTTCATTTCGCTGGATTTCATTTTAGACAGCAGTGTTCCTAATTCTTCAGAAAGAGAGAAAATTGAGCCTCAGCAGGAATCAAGATTAAGGCAGATGTAGTCAGAAAAAAAAATGCCACCTAGAAATTGATCTGACCTGTCTGAGTCACAAACATTTCCTCCAATGTCTGTGGGGCATTGTGAGAAGCTTATATGACTGCTGACCATGAAATGCCTATTGAGAGAGGCTATCAGTTTCCAAGGATCCACTAATACAAGCCCTTTAAAAATGACTGAAATTCAGAAAGTATTAAGTGGGAGGGAATTTTTGCCAGTGGATTCTATTGATCCATGATTAACCATTCTCTCTTTTCATAATTCTCCCCTCTCCTTCCATTTCAACCAAATATCTCTTCTCGCATTCACAACACTATTTAGGTCCTGTTTTTCATGAAGACTATCCAATCTATCCAATATGGTTCACTACCTCTTAGAGCTGGCTGTACCCTTATCACATGTCTAGAGTGACAACGACTGAAATGGATAAACTGAATGAATCCCCCCTGATTAAAAGGTCTTCTATGAAAAGAAATTATCTGAGAGTAAGGGTACCTGTACGGATGTGAAATGGGTAGGTAAGCAGTACTCAAGTTATGTGATTAAAGCTAAAACTTCCCATCATTAGCAGGATACACTGTCTCTAATCTAATTGGATTTATTCATTATACTGCCAGACAGAACACATAGGAACATTAAAACTAGCATAAAATTCTATGAAATTAACATTCAGCCAGTGGGAGGAGTGCCAAAGAGAACACATAGTATAGAGAAATAAGAATGTGGAGCTCTGGAAACAAAAAAGTATTATGTTGGAGGCTGACAGGTAGCAAAATATACAATTGTGTTCTACTTTCATCAGACTGGAACTATTTGCTGGGAAGTATCAAAGTTGGAAAGGAAGGTATATGCATATTGTTTATGTGGAGTCATTGGGGAGTAAAAATATGTATATAAGTCCGTATGTGTATATGTGTATACATGCATACATTCAAGTGTGTGTATATATACATGTATGGATACACAAATATTGTACATATACTTATTTACGCAAATTTGTCTATACATATGTGTGCTTTGCGCATATCTATATGTGTATATACATATACAATACACAAATACATATGTATATATATAGACTGACGTATATACACACATATATTCATAGAGGTACATATACAGAAACACACAATATATACATTTCCCTGTAAATTCATGGGTGCATACACACACAGACACATACACACACACACATGCTCTGGGTTTTGTCTTTGGATTCAAGGATTTGGGACTTTTCCTTGGATCTTATTTTGAAACATGGACATCTAGAAAAACTGAATTTTGTTTTCTTTTGGTATGCATGTTTGAATTATTTCCCCTGAAATTCTCTTTGCAAAATCAAGCTATCTTGGTCCATTCACACTTTTTTTAAGCTAAAATACTTCTGAAGTTGTCAAAGGCTATATTTGTCCTGTATCTTTAACAATTCATTCACTGAAATGCTACTCTGATTCTTCAATGCCATGTGAAGTTGAATTTGAGGTTTCTGGGTTGGGTTTGTTTGGTTTTTGTTTTTTTGGTCATATTTAATTTACTAATTTCCCAGTGAGAAATATTTACTATAGTTCCTTCCTACTTCTTCTCTACTGGAAAAGGAAACTATTATCATAACATTCCATAGTCAAGCAAAACAAATTTACATGTTGAAGACTATTTCAATGAAACAATTTTTTGTAGCATGCCTTGACAAGCTAGAAAGCTTTCCAAAGCTAATATGGCAGCAGAATGAATTTTGGCTAGCCATTCTATTGAAGCTCAGAGTGCCTAATCAAAAGAAGATTGTTCATCAAAGGATTAATGATTTTGTCCATGGGACTTATGAAGAAAATGCACTAAAATTTCAAAAAGTATCAGTCATTCAATAAGCATTTACTATGTGCCAGTGTAATGCCATGCACCAGCAGATTCCCAAAGGAATGCTACTGTGAACAGCTTTTAGAGTTCAGATTACAAAATATAGTGAACACTCTGTTTATTCCATTACAAATCAAGACAAACATTCAAACATATATCACAATATAAT
>CM053586.1:52442340-52478501 GCA_028646515.1 Pseudochirops corinnae
TCCAGGGCAGGTGCTCTATTCACTGCACCACCTAGCAATGCCAAGGAATGTCTTCTGAGTGAAAAAAAACCTCTCATTTTGAATTTCTGCTCTAACAAATACTACTTGTGCAACCTCAGCCAGGTGACTTACATTCTTGGGGACTGCGTTTCATCATCTGAAAAATGGGGAGTCTGAATTATGTGATGTCTAAGAGTTCTCCCTTCTCTAATACTTTATTATATGAAAAGAGAGGATAAATTCAAATTATGGTTTAGAAGCTGGCAAGAAGAAGCAGTTGACAGGAGAAAAGGAAGTCAGAAAAAAGACATGTCAGGAGGATAATGTTGACAGATGTTAGAATTTTCCCATAAAGATTTAACCTACTTCTTAAAAAAAAAGAAATAAAAGAGATGTTCAAAGAAAATAAACACTAGAACTTTAATACATGATCCCATGAAGAAAAGACCATCTTGGCAGATGATTGTTGTTTTTATTCATCCTTTGTTCTCATTGCCATTATGAGTATGACATCTTGACGTGCACAAGTTGGATTTGAATGAGGCAAAGCTGCATAAAGTTCTCAGCCTCACTCTCTCCTTCAGAGCCATTGGAGTTCAGTGGCAAAATAAAGGTCAAGATGCATTGCAACGGCCCAGGATGCAATGAGTAGCCTTGTAATTTTTGAAAATTAAGGTCTTCCTTAGGTCTCAGGTTGTCTGAAGTCATGCCCATTCAATGACTAAGAGGTAGGTAAGAATTGAGATAAAAGATGGCCCAGTTTACAATTCCAAAAATATCAGTCTGGAGGGGAAGACCTTCAGAGTTTCTGGCTAATAATAGTCCTTTATGCTTATTCTAAGCCATTGTCACCTAAACAATTAATCACAAAGGTTTGTTCTGTGTCTACAAGTGGCCATTAGATGAAAGCCAGACTAATTTTGGTTTAAAAGTATAGTCAAATAGCTCCATTTAAAACACAGTGGGCTTTTTAAAAAGTCTGCTTTTCAGAGCTGTACTTCAAGAACTCAAAAAAAAAAGGAAAACTGCAAAGACAGAATTAACTTATTTCAGGAACAGGAAGAGGAGAATGAGATGGAGAAGGTGAAGAAGGAGAAGGAAGAAGAGAATAAGGAGGAGAATAAGGAGGAGGAGAAAAAAGAGGAGGAGGAGGAGGATAAAAAGGAAAAGAAGAAACTAGCATTTCCCAGTCCAGAGAGTAGCTATTACTACTCTCAGATAGCATGTTAAAAGCATTTAATAAAAAACCTTCTTCTAAGAAACTGGTTCACTCCTTCCCATAAATACACACTTCATGAGAGGCTAAGCCTTGAATTTAGACCATAATAGTAGTGAAGCACAGATGTAACAAACATGTGTGACAAGGTCATAGTTATTGGTTTTCTGCTGAAGGGATCATACAAAGCTGCACCTATATAGATATTAAATGGTTAATCAGGAGGAATGATATCATTTTAAAGAGAACATCTGAAGCATAGCTGAAAACCTTTTCAAATGCATCAACTATGTGGAGACATTCACACAGAAAATATTTTAAAACTCAAAAGTCTAAGTTAGGAGCCTGAGAAATTAGGAAACTCATGTTAGTGATGAAAACAGAGAAAATCCTGTTCACAGTTATGTAAATGTTTTACAAGTAGCAAAAGAGACAAAACATGTCTATTGAATGCTATATCTAATGCAGCAATCTAAATTGTATGATTCATTTTCAAAGGCTGATGAGGAAAAACATATGAGTGTGGTAGGATTGCATGTGGTAGATATACCTGGTGCACCTGGACATGATCTCATTAGCTGATGTGTCTTGAAAAGTAAAAGGCAGCTAGTTTGTCATGAGTTATAAGAACATACGGAAATTAAACATATATATAGGCAGAAACTCAAGTCAGGTTATGGACATTAGAAGTCTCTCCACATACAATATTCAAGAGTATGTTTCCTGTTGTTGAATACATACACACACATTTTTCTTCTCTCTATATATTATTTTATAGAAAGTTATTATGCTGCTAACCTGATTATGCTCCTAAAAATTAACGGCACTAATTTCTTACTTCATTGTTATTTTTTTACCTACTAATTTCATTGACTACAATTTATTTATATTTTATGGACTATATAATTAATTGTTAATTTAGCATTATTGATTGACTAAATACTAATTTATTGTTATTGTTTTTCTTTTAGTATGTAAAGTTGTGGAAATCTATTTTCACGTTGAACTCAGAGAATTTTTTTTTTTAAGTAGAAAGATACTGAAAATAAAGTTCAATGAACTGTGAATGTGCAAGACAATTTATAAAAATATAAAGCCTGGGGACTTGGTTTAGTCAGGATTCTGTCAATTACTCAATCTATTGAATCACTGAAAAATACCAGAAATGTTAAAAGAAGTGAATAGTAATTAGAAATAGATTTATATGGGATTTATCTCTTTATAAGAAAGAGAAGAAGTTGGTTAAAAATAAAGAGCCTCTAATGAGAGAAGAGGATCTAAGAGAAAAGGAGACTAAAAAATAAAAAAAAATTGATTTCTAGCTAGTTAGCTAGAACATTTATTTGGATCTTACAATGTACTAGAAATTGTGCTATAGGCTAAGGATATAAATTTTAGGAAAAAAAATTCTCTGATCTTTTTTCAGATTAAAAAAAATTTTTTTTAATTTCTTATTTTTTATATTCACTTGATAAAATTGATTTCTGAATTCTCTCTCTCCCATTGAGAAGGCAAGAAGTGTGATATAGATTATTTGATATCCAGCAAATCATTTTTTCCCATAATTGCCATTTTATTTACAAAAAGCAAGAAAAAATAAAGTAAAAAGATTATGCTTCATTTTTGATTGAGACTCCATCACTGGAGTCTGGAAATGGACAGTATTTTTTATCATAAGTCCTTCAGAATTGTCTTGGATCATTGTATTAATGAAAATAGTAAAGTCATTAACATTGACTGTCTTGCTGTTACTGTGTGTAATGTTCTTGTTCTGCTCACTTTACTTTCATCAGTTCATGTAAGTCTTCCCAGTTTTTTTTCCCTGAAACCATGCTCTTCATTTCTTATAGCAAAATAGTATTCCATCACAATCATATACTACAACTTGTTCAGCATTTCCCAAATGAAGGGTATCCTCTTGATTTGCAGTTATTTGCCCCTACAAAAAGAATTGCTATAAATATTTTTTTGTACATAAAGGTCCTTTCCCTTTCCCTTTGATTTCTTTAAGTTACAGTAGAGGTGTTGGTGGCTTAAAGGATATGCATAGTTTATAGCCATTTGGGCCTACTTACAAATTATTCTCCAGAATAGTTGAATCAGTTCACAACTCAACCAAAAATGCATTACTATCCTTATTTTTCACATCCCCTGCAATACTTGCAATTTTCCTTTTCTCTCATATTAGTCAATTTGATAAATGTGAGGTGGTTCCTTAGAACTCTTTTAATTTGCATTTCTCTAAACAAGAGTAATTTAGAGCATTTCTTTTGTGACAATAGAGAGCTTTGATCACTTTGCCTAAAACCTTCCTGTTCATACCTTTATACGTTTTGTCATTTGGACAATGATTTGTATTATAAATTTCACTCAGTTCTATATATGTTTGAGAATTGAGGACTTTATCAGAGAAACTTCCTATAAAAATATCTCCCCCGTTTTCTTTTCTTCTTACCTTGGCTGCATAGGTTTTGTTTGTTCAAAATTTATTTTCAATTTATTCAAAATTATCCATTTTGTTTTTGGTGATTCTATATTTTGTTAGGTCATAAAGTCTTCCCTTATCCATAGATTTAAAAGTAAAATTTTACATGCTCCCCTAATTTGCTTATGATGCCACCTTATTTGTCTAAATCATGGACTTATTTAATCTTTTCTTGATATACAGTGTGAGATATTTTTCTATACCTAGTTTCTTCCAAACTGCTTTCCAGTTTTCCTAGCCTTTTTTGTCAAATAGTGAGTTTTTGCCCAAAAAGTTTGAATCTTTATATTAAACACCAGATTTCTAAGGTCATTTACTACTATATACTATTTACTATCTAATCTATTCCAATGACCCATCACTCTATTTCTTAGCCAGTGTTGTTATTTGGTCATTTAGGTTGTGTCCAACTCTTCTTGACCCCATTTAGGTTTTTCTAGGCAAAGATACTGGAGTGGTTTGTTGCTTCTTTCTCCAGTTCATTTTACAGTTGGGGAAAATGAGGCAAGTAGCATTAAGTGACACATGAAATAAGTGACAGAGGTCAGATTTGAACTTAGGGAGATGAGTCTTCCTGACTTCAGACCAGGTATGCTATGCACTATGCTACTGCCCCTTCTTTAGCCAGCAGAGATGGTTTTTAAGATTACTGCTTTGAAATACAGTTTGAAATTTGGTGTTGTTTGGTACTGCTAGTCCACCTTCCTTAATTTTTTTTAACTGATTACCTTGAAATTCTTCACTTTCTTCTTCCATTGAATTTTGTTAGTATTTTTTTTTTCCAGCTCTATAAAATATTTTGGTAATTTTATTGCTATGGAACAAATTAAATTCAGGAAGAACTTGAATTTTTATTTTTTTGGATTGACCTACACATAAGCAATTAATATGTCTACAGAGATTTAGATCAGTTTGTGTCAAGGTTTTGCAATTGTGTTCATGTAGATCCTGGGTTTGTCATGGCAGGTAGACTCTCAAGTATTTTGTATTGTCTGGAGATATTTTCAATGAATAAGCTTTTCCTTCTTCTTGCTGTTGGACTTTTGGGGTCATATATAGAAATTCTGAGGATTTGTGTGGGTTTGCTTTATATCCTACTACTTTACTAAAGTTTATAATTATTTCAATTAGATTTTTAGTTGATTCTTTAGAGGTCTCTAAGTATACCATAATATCTTCTCAAATAGTGATAGTTTTGTTTCCTCATTGAGTCTTCAAATTCCTTCAATTTATTTTTCTTGTCTTTTTGCTATAGGTAGCATTTCTAGTATAATATTAAATAATAGTGATGATAATGTTAATTTTTACTTCAACCCTCATAAAAATAAATTTTGAAAAATTGGTTAACAGTATTATCTCAGAGCACAGAAGTCTATAAATACTTCCTATACTCATAGTTTTAAAGAATTTGAGAAGCTAAGAAGATGGTGAATTCTGATTCTGAATAAAATAATTAAATTGCATCAGTACAAAATTAGCAAAGAGTTTAAGGTTTCCTAAATTGTCTGTTAGGTATCAATGTTTTCAATTTTGTCTTTAGACAATTCTTATTATTAAATTTTTTCAGTAGAAAATGCAAAAAGAGAATTTATCCCAGGTAAGTATATACCTCAAAGTAACTTCTGGGCGCCTGCCACTTTCCAGTAACTTAAGAATGAGAAAACAGTTGGAGATGTAAATTATTCAGATGTATTAGTGTACTTAGATGATATCGTTGTTTTCTGAAAAGCCATTGAATAATGTAAAGAAGGCATAATGTAATTATTAGATTCATTAGAGAAAACTAGTTTGAAATCATTAATGATCATCAATGTAGCAAAATCTCAATAAAAAGGGAATGCTGATCTCCAAAAAATAAAAGCATTCTTTAAGGACATATGTCCAAAGAATCTGTGAATTTTTACAACTTTTCTAAGATTAGTGTTTATTGAAGGAAAATTAATGAATTATGTTTATATTACAAAGACTATGAATGGTATTACTTACAGGTATATAATTGAGGCCCAAAATAGATCAAAACAGATAAATAGACTCTACAGCTTTTGAATTTACTCAAAGAATTCTGGAGAGATTTTTTAAAAATGGGTTTTTAATGATTTGTTTATTTTATACATGCACTAGTTTTAGTTTCAGTCAGATGCAGAGAAGCCTTTGATTTGACATATCAATGCTAGCTTGTAAGGCTCAGGAGCATTATAGTACCAAAAGAATGAGTGTGATCACAAAACTGTATAGAATCCAGTGCCATCATGAATAGAAGACAATGACCGTAACACATGCTGCTCTATACGTAAATTGAAGTTCTTAGCTTTGAAGTCATGTATCAATAAAAAACTCAAAAGACAAATAATTACTTTCACTTGGGGTCTATTTCATTTTATTTTCCAGATATGTGTAACATCATTGTTTAGTTAGGAAAAAAAATCAGCATATACTATCAACCAGGGAAATCAATTATTGTAGATGCTGATGATGTATCTTGAAGGCCATTTTATACCAAGACTGTAGTAATAACTAAGACAGAGGTGAATACTACATGTGAGATACCGTGTAAATACTATCACTTTCACATGGAAAATGATTAAAAATCTAGATCTTCCTACAGAGAGTATGTCAATAGCATAAATGGACATTATTTCATTAAATTAGTTTTTTATCCTCAGTTGTTTATAGATGAAAATATATGGCTACTGAACTTTGAGAATAATACAGACCAAGATGTCAAGCAATAATCAATGATAAAAGACAAATTATAATCCCCCAAAGATGCCTTATTGTTATAATGAGAACAGTTGGAGTTATACAGCAGAGTAGTATTAAAAAATTGTGGGTGTAGTCTAAAATTATTTAAAATATCCAGTTGCTACTAATGTTTTACACATATACATTATATTTAATATAATTTTAGAGTTGATGTACTCTAACATGATTTTGTTATGAATTTATAATATATTAGATATATTTATATATACATTTAAAATACACAAAATATTTTAACGAAGAAAACAAAGGTCTACATATACCTTTTTCTGACTCAATTGTAATAATAATAATAATTAACAATAACAAAAACAATAACACACATATAAAGTGCTTACTACGTGGCAGGCACGGTGCTAAATGCTTTATGATCATTAATTATATCTTTTGATCCTCACTACAACCCTGAAAGGGAGGTACTATTATTTCCTGCATTTACAGATGAAGAAACTAAGATAAACATGAGTCAATAACCAAATAAGTCACATACATGGTAAGTGTCTAAGATTAGATTTGAACTCAGGCCTTCTTGAGTCCAGGTCCAGTGCTTTATCCCTTGTGCCAACTTTTGACCCCTAAAATTACATTTAACTTAGTTTTTAAACATTTTTATATTTGTTTATCTGTTTGAGTCTCTTCTCTTTTTCTCTTCATTCTTTTTTGCCCTCCCTCATTCCCTACTGTCTTTCATTCTTTCATCCTTCCTTTTTTCCTTCCCCCCCTTTCCCTTTTTCTTTTCTTACTTCATTTCCTTTCTCTTTCTAATATATTACACAATATTATTCAGGGAAGTGGAGGGTGGTGGGGGTTGAGCCTATACCAGTTCAACTGGTATTCACCATCTCCTGAGAGCTCAGTCTTGTCAGTCAGAGAAAACTCGCAACAGTAAGGAACTTTTCCTACCAATAAAGAGTCCATACCTGTGATTTTAGTTTATTTTTGTGACTTGCACAGGGTCAAGTGATTTACCTGGAACACAGTAATCACTTAGTACACGTTTGTTGAATAACTTAGTAATAAACCAATGGATTGGTGAATACATGAATCCCCAACCCAAAATGTTCTCCCCAGACTAATTGTGAATTTGAAAGCTAAAAAGCCAAGGACTATTATCTTCTCTGTTCCATATCCTACAAACACTATTCTAAGTTTGTCATTTTTCTGATATTTTAATAGAAGATATCACATATCTTCCATCAATTTCCTTTTATGTTTTGCCAGTGAATACAAAATAGTTGTAGATTTGTAATTATACCAATGTGCATAATCCCATCACTAATACCTTCTGTGCCTTTCTAGATGGTTTTATGATTTGCCTCGGCCAAAATAAATTCCGCACTGCTTGATTTACTTTCTGATGATGAGAAAGCTTCTTTGATTTTAGGTAGGATCATCTTTAGACAATAAACACACAGTTTTTCAAGGGCATGTATTTGAAGTATTTTCACCTTGGTATAACCTCTCAGAGCTTTGGTCTTCTGGAAGAAGAGAACTAACTAAGGTGACTGGGACTTTGTCCCAGGACATGAGATTTAGTGAGTTCCAGCTCCCTTGCAAGCAGTCTTTCTGAAATTCAAAAATTAACAGGACTAGTACTCATTAGCAAAATTAAGGATAAAACATATGTTTCCAGATTATACATTGGCATGATCTCTGTATAGTGGTTGCTGTGTATTAGTGTCCCAGAGGCTCTGACTCTTTTGCAGTAGGTCTTGTCTTAACCTTTTCTTCCTTCACTGAAAATGAAAGTATACTGTGTACAAATTGACCTGGGAGTGATTATTGGCTTTTGTCCTAAGGGCAAAAATCCCTAGTTATAATTCTGACCAACACAGCAATTAAGAACCTAGAATCAGTCTGAGGCCACTAAGGGAAATAATCTTGGATTATACACATGTAGAGACATATACACGCATGTGTACATAAATACATACATATATGTGTATGTTCAGTAATTTTTCAGTCTTGTCCAATGCTTCTTGACCCCTTTTGGAGTTTTCTTGGCAAAGATATTGGAATGGTTTGTCATTTCCTTCTCCTAGTTCATTTTACAAATGAGGAAACTGAGGCATGTAGCATTAAGTGACTTGTCTATGCTCACATGGATAGTGTATGAGGCCAGATTTTAATTCAGGAAGATGAGTCTTCTTGAGGCCTGGCACTGTATCCACTTCACCATTTAGCTCTCTTTCTCTCTCTCTCTCTGTGTTCACTATTAGGTCTAGATTTTCATGCTCTCAGATCAGATACAATACTTCCCAATATGAGATACTGAAAGAACTCTGATGTCACAAGAATTCAAGTTTATAATTATATTCAACATATATTTCCTGTCTCTCATAACTATCACAAAGAGGAATCTCCTGGCTGAATGAATAGTGAAGTACTACTCAGCAGAGTCCTTAATACAAAGCCTGGAAAGAACAGAATTATTTCAATATGTTGCAAGGTAGATTCTTATGCAGGTATTGGTTGGGATAGATGACTCATTGGTTCTGATACCAATCTTGTCATTTCAAGATTGGCAAACATAGAGGTATCTAGGTGGCCAGATGGATAAAGTGCCGAGCCTGGAGTCAGGAAGATGTGAGTTCAAATATGACTTCAGTTATTGACTATGTGACCTTGAACAAATCCCTTAACTTTGATTTATTTCAGTTCCTCAACTCTATAATTTGGATAATAATAGTAATCAAATGAGATAATATTTGTAAATCACTTAGCATAATAAATGGAAATAGTAATTCAGATTGGTGATCCATCAACTATGTTTATAGGCAATATATCTCCATAGCCATAATAAGTATTTGAACTCTATCTTCATTTCCTCCTTTAAGGCTTTCACAGAATAACTAAGGATGAGTAGGGCAGAATACAAATAATACATTAGAAGTAAAATGAGCAAATGTTGAATGAATTACTTACATATACATGGTGCTTTCAGTGCTTAGGGATGTAAAAGTAGTAGTAGGATATTTTACGCTAAATTACAGTGAAAATCTTTACTAATTCTAGAAAGTGGGAGGAGGTGGTGAGGAGAAAGTTTACATGAATTTTTTTCTGGAGCTGTATGTAAACTTGTGTCTTCCTAAATATACAAAGTTTCTACAAATATTGTTCTGTGGTCCTAATAGATAAATATGTCCTTTATTTAGATTTCTGTATCTTGTAACCACAGATTAGTCTTTCTTCTTCTCGAACACATTGTACCATGTACTAAATTTTCTAAATGATATTTGTTATTATTGGAAAAATGCAAGTATATATAATAAAAAAAAGACAGTATCATAAATTTACCTGTCAGACATCATGGTATAGAATGAAGAGTGAAATTACAAATCAAGAAGACTTCTCAGTGCTTCAGAAATTCTCTAAGACTGTAAATTAAAGAAGTAGTGTTAACTGCATTCTCAGACAGACTTTACACACTAGGAGTTCTCTCTATGGTGAAGAAAATAAAAGGGCAGGTGAATGCACTCACCAGGAGTCAATTAGTCATTGGAAGGAATAGCTTCCCTGAACTGAATATAATCATGAGCAGCTGGATCCTTATCTGGTTCACTGTTTCTCTTTACGGTCTATAGTAGCATGGAAGTTGCTGTTCATTCGCTATGCTGTGGAATATGGTAAAGTTATCCTTTCTCTGTTTACTCTTCTCTGTATCTTCACTAACCAGAAAACTGGGATCACTACTTTTTTCAGTTTCTGCTTTATTTGCACCTTACTTACTTGTCATCTATAATTCTCCAAGGAGGTTTCTTTTTAAATAAAGACAAATTGATGTTTATTGCATTGTGAGCAAGTGCTTGCTATAGAGTAGTAGACTATGTAGGAGAGGGGAATTCAAAAGGAAACTGAGACTAGTTGCTTTTGACTTGACTGAAAACTTATAACATTACAAAGAAGATTTTTTTAGTCTACATTTGACTAAACCCATGATTTTACTTATGTAGAGAACTTCCAATGCGTACATCCACACACAAAATGCAGAACTGGCCTCAGACTTATTAATATTTAGATTTGAAATCATATTTATTACACAAACACACACAGTCATGCAAACATGCACACACCCCAAACTCAAAATAAGGAAAATTTCTGCATACATAGAAGATACTTCCTTGGGTTAATGCATTACCCCAAAGAAAATCATTGACTAGTACAATAGTGAATTTTAAAAGAAAATATTCACAGGTCCTGAACATGTGGATGAACAACCTACCTACCAAGCTGAGATGCTATAGTAAAGGGAGCTTCATGAGGGCTCTACAAAGAGAAACAGGACTGATAGACATGTCATAATTAGGGGCTGTGAGTTGAAACATATATTTTCTACGTGTTTCTCACTGCCATTTATACCCTAGCTTTGATGATGATTGTCCTGTCAATCAAGGAGGCTTCATGTACTACCAGAAATGATTTATCCACTGATTAAGTTTGACGTTCTGACTTTTTTCCTCTTTCTTACAAAATTATAGTTAGAAGAAAACATTCTCTGGATAGAAGGGTCAGGAGTTTATATTTGGCAGGGGTATAAAACAAAATATATCAATAATATTTTTTTTCAATGCAGACTTGAATGACATAAAGTTAGGCATGCACAAAACAGTCAATTTGAAAAGTAAGGAATTTGTTACAAAATCGGTAGTTATATTTTTGTCTGTTTGAAAATACAGGGGTATATGCACATAAGCTGCCTAATGGCAAATTAAAATGCAATTATTTTTAAGAATGATTTTTAAAGTCATTGATCATTCTACATTCATCAAGTCTTCTGAATGATTTACTTTAATCAGAGAATAAAATTTAATTTAGCTATTACTCCAAATACATGCTTACAAGTAAAGGCAAAAGGTTCACTAAGTCATTTGGGGGCATTGGTTCTATATGCCCCCTCCACTATAATTTATTTTCATTTTCATTTCTCTCATAATTATTCCTGGAGCATATTAGTATCAAATGAATTCATGTAGAATAAATATATATTCATACTCATGGTTAAGAGTATGAAACAAGGGGTGGTTAGGTGACACAGTGAATACAACACCCACCCTGGAATCAGGAGGACCTCAGTTCAAATCCAGCCTCAGACACTTAACACTCACTAGCCATGTGACCTTGGGCAAGTCACTTAACCCCAATTGCCCTTCCCTCCCCCCCAAACAAAAAGAATATGAAAGAAAAGACTTCTAAACATTAACTATGTCTTTAATGATATCTTTATTAAGCATAACATTTTTGTCCAGAGTTCTAAATTAGTTTTTAACAATACTTAAGAATCTGTCTTTGATCTCCTGTTTTTAAAGTGAAGTTAGTATGATTTTCTTAATCCAAGTTACTTGAGATTGTTAATTATCTTATATCAGATTGTAAGTCAAATCATGATTTCATATACCTACTCTCTATAGAGCAAAAAGTTTAAAAAGCTTTGGTATATAAATTAAGGTTTTAAGATTAAATATTTTAAAATAGCATATACAATGATTCTCTTGTTGATAAATCATGTCTGACTCTTTGTGACCCCATTTGAGGTTTTCTTAGCAGAGATACTGGAGTGTTTTGCATTTCCTTCTACAGCTCATTTAACAGATGAGGAATCTGAGGCAAATGAGGTTAAGTGACTTGCCCATGGTCACACAGCTCAGTTCAAATTTGAACTCAAGTCTTCCTGACCTGAGGCCTGGTGCTCTGTCCTTCACACCACCTAGCTGCCCCATATACTTTAAAACAATTTCATGATCTATATTTCTATTTCATGTTAAGTCACAGAAGAATCATCACCACCTCTGGGCAAAGCAACAAAATTGCATGTACTATTATAATTTCAACTCCACAGAATAAGGTTCCCCTCCTAGAATAGGCACATCACTTCTAATCTCATTATTGTTCAGTACTGTCCCCATGGACCATACCACTCAACTACTGTTCAATGTGTTTTCTTGGCAAGGATAGTGGACTAGTATGTCATTTTCTTCTCCATTGTTTTAAGGCTAAGGAGTAAGGGGACTGTAATGGTAAGGGAATTTGAAGATTTTCCCTGCCCATTAACGGACCTCAAGTGGAACCCAACAGGAAGGGTTTGATTGGTGGGAGTCTAGTTTTTCATGAAGGCCCACATCTTTTGTTACTTTGTAATTAGGCAGTGGGTCATAAAGTTTGTGATGTTGTCTCTCCCGTACTTTCCTTTGGAGCCTCCCAAACACTGAACTAGCTCTGGCAATTCATGTGTCGACCTCAATATCAATGGGTACACTCCTGGAAAGTATACTACCAAGATAAATGAATTTATCCACAGCATTCAAAACTTCTCCATTTGCTGTATGTAACCAATGGTTCCAAGTATGGATGGTACGGTGGTAGCTGATGAAGCACCTATGTTTTCTTGGTGTTAATTGTTAGGTCAAAATTAGCACAAGCAGCAGGGAATTGATCCACTCTTAGCTGCATCTTAGCTTCAGAGGCTTCATTGAGTGCTCAATCATCTGCAAACAGAAAATCATGCACCAACACTCCCTGCACTCTGCTCTTGGCTTGTAGAATTTACCATCAGTAGTTGACCTTGATGCTATGTTCATCTCCATTAAAAGCATTTGATAACTTGGCTGAAAACATCATACTCAAAAACATGGGAGCAAGCACATAGCCTTGTTTTGCTCCATTGATGATTGGAAAAGCATAAGAACATTTCCATTATCTAGAACCCAGGCAAGCATGCTGTCATGAAAGCAATGTACAGTGCTGATGGACTTCTTCAGGCAACCAAATTTTGACATAATTTTTCATAAACACTCATGACTGACAGTGTCAAAGTCCTTGGTCAGATCTATAGAAGTTGGGTACAGGCCTTTGTTCTGCTCCAAGCATTTCTGCTGGAGATGTCAGGCAGCAAACACCATATTGACCATTCTTTGGCCCTTTCTGAAGCCACGCTAGCTCTTAAGTAGCTGACCATCTTCCAGATGAAGGATCAGCCTATTAAAGAGGACTCTAGCAAGAATCTTGCCTGCAATTACTGAGAGATCCCTGGATCCTAAGATCCAGTTAGATGGCACATTGAATAGAAAACCAGGGCTGGAGTCAGGAAGACTTCTTTTCCTAAGTTTAAATCTGACCTCAGATACTTACTAGTTGTTTGGTCCAGAAAAGTTACTTAACTGTGTTTTCCTCAGTTCCTCATCTGTAAAATGAGCTGGCGAGAGAAATGACAAACTACTCCAGTATTGTAAATTAAAAGGGAAAAAAAACCAAAACCGAACAAGAAGTTGCTGTGAGGCCCAGCCAAGCCCAGTGTTCTCTCCAGTAAGGCACCTAGCTGACTCTTTTAATCTCATCATTATGCTTCTATTTCAAACCAGGATACCTTCAGCCTCTTTTTCCCTTTATTTAGAGGCCTAGAGGGTGGAATACTAGACTCCTCTCAATTTCTTCCTTTATAAGGGGTAAAGATTAAACTTTGAGCTCACTCTACTTTGCAATACTTTTCTGCCTGTATCAACTCCATGGAAATAGATGCCGCCAAAACATATACTCTGGCATTTCCTCCCTTTCCTGTCTCCTTTTTGAACATTGTCTTCCCTTATTAGATTGTAAGCTTCTTGAGAGCAGGACTTATCTTTTTTTTTACTTGTATGCAAAGGCCTTAGTACTGTGTCTGACACATAGCAGTGAGTAAATATTTATTAAATTATGGAAATCATTAATAGACATAATTTAATTCCAAAATACCTTACCTTCTTCCAGTCTTGCACCTACCCTTTCCACCTCCTCAGATTCTTAGGTTTCCCTTAATCTCTTCTGTCAATCTCTTAATAAAAATTTCTCCAAGAAATAGCTTTAGTGTTAGTTCACACTAAAACATAAAGGACAGACTTAAAATGTAACCCTGTTGAATGTTGCCAGTGATCAAAGATTTAAGTTGATGGAATATAATTCGAATGACAAAACCTGACACAGTAGACAACAAAAGACAGAGGAAATTTTCAGAATGAGAAAGGGCCCTCCCAAGAGTTCTCAAAATCATGACATGTATGTAGGTAATCTAGTCCATTCACATGGAGAGAAGCAGAGTTTCACTTACCTATTTGTGGTCTTCACCCTTCTCACATTTATTCTAATACTATTTTTTGGACAGAAATTTCCCTTAACTCTAACTGACTGAGCCACTTGACTCTCAATATCAATATATAACCTTACCTTCATAGATCTAACTTAACTGTATATTGTATGTATGATGATGCCTTTATTCGAAATGGAAGGAAATGAGCAACATCTACACGTCTGTGTATTGTATCTACAATTATACACATTTCTAATTATCTCATATATTACTGTTATTAATTCAGATATTTGATGAGATGTACATTCAGTTTTAGATCTTTAGCTCCAAAAAAGAAAAGGAGCGTGTGAATGTCTTTCTTTTTGCACAGCAAACAGTCCTGGCAACACAGGGAGGTTGACACTTCAAAAATATTTTTGATGATGAGTTGAATGGGAGTGTGTTTTATAACACAAGAATATTTTCTGTTTATAATATCGAAGTCATGATTTTCCTGTAATTTCCTGTGTGGGTGATATTTAGGGGTATATTCTTTTTAATATAATGATTGTGCCTTTCAAGATTTGTCTGAGGCCTAATATTCTTCTTCTTCTGTCCTCATTTAGTGGTGGTACTCATAATGCCAATGATTAGCTAGGATTCTAAGAGCAGATTTCCGATACCTATGAAAATAAAGCCCTCCATGTGGGGAACTGCACTGTGAAACAGAAAATATAGCCGCAAGTTGAAAAGAGTAAAAATGTAGCACTTAAAAGTCCCTTTTACCTTCTCAAAGGGCTGTAGGAGGTTTCTTTGTAGAAATTGTATAGCTTTTCAAACAGCTTTTTTTTTTTATTTTTAAAAGGCATTTTCTTCTCCCGAGTATTGGGACTTTGTCCTTGTATTCCTTTATGTAGAAGGCTGTTTAAAATAGTAACAGTTATCTAAGCCTTTGAAAGTTGTATATAGGGTTATTTCCCACAGAATTTAGAGAAATATATTCCCCTGAGAGGCAGCCTGGAATAGTGGATAAAGAGCTTGACTCACAGTGAAAACCTTGGTGCCAATCCTGCCTCTGAAATATATTGGCTGCAAGATCCTGGCAAAGAGTCACTCAACCTGTCAGTACCCCCAGGAAATCTTTTAAAGCTGTAAGATGTGCCACAGGTGCTTGCCCACATTTGTAAAGTGAATTAATTAAATCAGTCGCGCAGATGATGTATGTTTGTGCCTATGTATTTGAATATAAAGGGGATTTATTATGTACAGAGAGAGACAGACAGAAACAGAGAGAGACATGGAGAGAGAGGGAGACTGGAGAATAACTATATTTTTTCCTCATTTCCTTGGAAGGTCTTTGGTTCCTAGAACAGAGGTTAAAGGTTACTCTCTGACAGAAACCTTCCTGTGCTAGATCAGCTGCTTAATAGGACTGAGAAGAAAAATACCCTTTTTTCTTATCATACCTGCTTTGCATTTATATTTCTAGCTCTACTTCTATTTTTTGGATAAAATATTAGCAAAAAATGAACCATACTAAGGGTGGGGAGGACTTGGATATTTCTAAACCCTTTTTTTAGTGTTGGTATGTATTATTGAACATAAACATCCACACACACACATATAACTACACAAATACACACATATAGCTGAAAGTTGTGGACATTTTTTGGGGGGGGGGGGTTAAGTCAAGATAGCAGAGTAAAAGCAGAGACTTGCTTAAGATCTCTCCTAAACCCCTCTAAATACCTGTAAGAATGACTCTAAAGAAATTCTAGAACTGCAGAGACCACAAAATGACAGAGTAAATCACATATCTAGCCTAAGATAGCCTGGGAGGTTGACAGGAAGGTTATATCATACCAGGTTGGGAGTGGGGTATAGTCCGGCATGGCACTGGGTACAGATAGGGCAGGCCTCAGGGGACCAAATCACTGGCAGCTATGGTGGTTTCCAGATTTCTCAACCCACAAACAACAATAACAGCATGGAAGGTCAGTAGGGAAACTCAATGGGAAGTGAGTGAAAGAGAAACACACATTTGGTTCTGCCCCCGTCCTTGAGTGGTAGAGGTGGTGGCAGTAGGACCAGGTACTGCTTCTGAAGCTCTGGGCCCACAGCCAATGGGGGATGGACAGGCTGATACAAAATCCCTGAAGCCTGAGACAGTACACCCATACCCACATCCACCCCCACCCCCAGTGGAAGCAGAATCCTGCCTTGACAGGGAGTTAGAAAGTCAAATATTTGACTGGGAAGATGAACAAACAGAATAAAAAAAATCAGACCACAGAACTGTATTTTGGTGACAAAGAAAATCAAAACATACAACCAGAAGACAACAAAGTCAAAGCTCCTAAATCAAAAGCCTCTAAGAAAATATAAATTTGTCAAAGGCCATGGAAGAGCTCAAAAATTATTTTGAAAATTGAGTAAAAGAAGTAGAATTAAAATTGGAAAGAGAAATAAGATTGGTGAAAGAAAATCATTGAAAACGAGTCAACAGCTAGCTAAAAGAGACCCCTCACAATAATGGAGAAAATGATACCTTAAAAATAGTCTAACCAAAATGGCAAAAGAGGTTCAAAAAGTCAAAGAATAGAAACATGTCTTAAAAAGCAGAACTGGTCAAATGGAAAAGGAGGCCCTGAAGCTCACTGAAGACAACAATTCCTTCAAAATTAGTATGGAGCAAATGGAAACTTATGACTTTATGAGAAATCAAAAAATTATAAATAGAAGAAAAAGAATGAAAAAAAAGACAATGTGAAATATCTCATTGGAAAAACTACTGACCTAGACAATACATCCAGGAGAGAGAGAATTTAAAAATTATTGAATTACTTGAAAGCCATGATAAAAAAAAGAGCCTAGACATCATCTTTCCAGAAATTATCAAGAAAAACTGCCCTGATATTCTAGAACCAGAGGATAAAAGAAAAATTGAAAAAAAATCCACTGATCACCTCTTGAAAGAGATCTCAAAAGAAAAACTCTTAGGAATATCATAGCCAAATTCCAGAGTTCCCAGGTCAAGGAGAAAATAATGCAAGCAGCCAGAAAGAAACAATTCAAGTATTGTGGAAACACAATCAGGATAACACAAGACCTAGTAGCTTCTACATTAAGGGATCAAATGACTTAGAAAATGATATTCTCAAGGTCAGAGGAGCTAGGACTAAACCATGAATCACTTGCCCAGCAAAACTGAGGGAGAGAGGGATGGAAGGAGGGAGGGAAGAATATAGCCAGTAAATCCCAACTTAACTGGGTAGTTTCTGACCATCAAAATTTACTTTCTTTTAGAGAGGGAAAAGGAGAGAGCAAGCTGAGTTACCCAACTGGCTGGATGCCCATTTAGACAGCTTTAACTGCTCATAGGTTGTGTTTGCCCTATATTTTCAAAAAGGACGATGACATCAGGGAAATAATGACATGACTTGTGGTTCACTTTGACTTGAGTGAGGGAGGGCTGTGCAAAGTCAACAGCCTTACTTTCTCCTCTAGAGGTACTTCCATCCAGTGGCCAGATATTCATCAGGATGACTAGAGATGGTCCAGGATGTAATGGTAAAGAGTTTTTTGAAAACATACTTTTGATTTAACTGGTTAAATTGTTTACATCACCTTCTGAAGATATATTTGTTGTTATTGTTTTCTGTGCATTTTAAGAAAATGGTTTAAAGTTGCTCTTTTATTTCTCATTTTTTAATTTTTTTGCTTTTTGGCAGTCAGTGGGGGTTAAGTGACTTGCCCAAAGTCATATGACTAGTAAGTGTGTCAAGTATCTGAAGTCGGATTTGAACTCAGGTCCTCCTGACTCCAGGGCTGGTGCTCTATTCATTGCACCACCTAGCCACCTCTCTTTTGTTTCTTATTTAGGAAAGAAATCTCAATTCCTATCCACTAATTCACCCTCCACTTCCCAAACTGGAGCTTCTCCACATAGCAAATAAGCATATTGAACTAAAATAACAATAATAATAATAGTATTTATATAACTTTATGGTTTACAACACACTTTATATAGTTTAACTCATTTGATCTTCCCAATAACCCTGGGAGGTAGGTATTATTTCTATTTCCATTTTACAAATGGGGAAACTGAGGCAAAGAGAATTAAAAAGACTTGCCTTTAGTCCCTCAATTAGTAAATGTCTGACAGGACTTGAACTGAGATCTAACTGACTTCAAGTCCTCTGCTCTATCCTCTGTCCCATATCTGCTCTCCACCAAAACAAAACAAAAAACCCCCACAAAACTAGATCATTCTATTCACCATGTTTGAAAATGTATGTTTCATTCTATATCTATCAGCTCTCTAGTAAGAGGTAAGTGTTATGCTTCATCACCAGTCTTCTAAAGACTTGATAATCAAAATCTATCTTTTCCTGAAAGCCACAGCCTTTTGTGCTCCTCTCCACTGATCCTCTTTTTTTCCTCCCAAACTAATTTGTATCAAACTACTTTGTATTCATTCAATTGATATTTATGCTACATATACCTATAATATATACATATATACATACATATAATGCACACATATACACACATATAAGTGTATATTCCCTGTTAGAATGTTCGTTTCACTCTTTGTATTTTCATCCCTAGCACAGGGTCTTACATATGCTTAATAAATGTTTGTCACTGATTGATTTATCACTACATTGATCAGTGAATGATTAGAATTCTGAAATCACTCAAAGATGTTTTCCCTTGTGTTATTATCATGGTCCTGCTCCTTTCAATCTGCATCAATTCTTACAAGTCTTCCTAAGTTCCTAAGTTTCTCTGAAACCATGAGAGTCATCATTTCTTTTGATATAGCCATACAGTAATTTGTTTAGCCATTCTTTAATACATGCTGACTTCTAATTCTTTGTTAAAAAATATTGTTTTAAATTTTTGTAAATTTGAATTCTTTCTTTTTTAAGTCTTTAAAGTAGATGACTAAGGCAAGTTGCAATCACTAAAAGGACAAATTTATGATATAGTCATTAAGATTTCATAATCCAAACCTGAAAATAAAGTGGATCTAATGGCTGCTTTGGTGAGTCAAAAGACTCCTAGACCAAGATGTAGCTTCTTTTTAGTACGCATAGAAAAAAGAACAGAATAGGTAAGATGAGGAAATAATACAATGGATTAGAGTGGACAGCATCATGGAGGTGAGGAAAACATGCCTGATTTCTCAGCATATGAGATTGTAACAATATGATTAGTTGGAAGTTGGGAGAGAGGGCTTAGCATGAGACCTTTCCTTTCCTACTGTAACTAAGAAAAAATCATCATTTGTATTCACCAGCAAGGCTAAAGACGGTGGCCCAGACTTCTTTGGATAACAAAGAAGACATCCTTGAAGGATAGCTCAGTAGTATAAAGAAACTAGACCAAACTCCCTGGTGTCCAAGTGCATCCCTAAAAGATAGCAGATTTCCTTGAGACAAGAATAGAACAGTGACTAGCAAGAGAACTGGATTTCTAAACTTAACGCATTATAGTTTAGCTGAATTTCTGCACTAAGTTCAGAGACAAAGTTACAGGATCAAATCAATTAACTATAAACAGATTAATAAAAAAAAGGATACAGAATAAAATTCTTCTAAAGAGACAACGTGAAGCTTCAGGATGGGGAGTTGAGACATAGTAGATGAAGTTGGAATGTAGTCTAGAGCTATGATAATCTTAAGATCATATATCATTTGTTTATGTCAAATTGTGTCAATCACTTCTTACAAAGAGTTATTGTTGTTTTATGCATTTTTAAAGTAATTCTAAGAGATCATTGTTCTCTCGAACCCATAATTGGGTAAAATTTAGTGTGGGTGTTTTGATGAATACAGACACACACACACACACACATATGAAAATGTTATTTAAAAGACATTCAAATACACATGCATTCTCTCTAATCATTAATAATGTAAGGGGCATAAATAAATTGAAAGTTATTTTATTTTTTCCCAGCCTTTAAGTTTCTATTTTTTCTTTTTCATATATAAAAATGCAAAACACAATTATTTTTAAAACAAGTAAGAAACTCAAGAACTACATGAACACAAATATAAAATGCTTTTCACGCAAATAAAGTCAGATCTAAATAATTGGAAGAACATCTATTGCTTGTGGGTAGACTAAGATAATAAAAATGACAGTTCTACCTAAATTAATTTACTTATTCAGTGTCATACCAATCAAACTACCAACAATTATTTTATAGAGCTAGAAAAAAATAACAAAATTCATCTGGAAGGACAAAAGGTCCAGAATATCCAGGGAATTAATGGAAAGAAATGCTAGGGAAGGTGACCTAGCTATACTGGTTCTTAAGTTGTTATTATAAAGCAGAAGTCATCAAAACTACTTGGTACTGGCTAAGAAATAGAGTGGTGGATGAATGGAATAGGTTAGGTACACAAAATACATTAGTCAATGACTATAATAATCTACTGTTTGAAAAATCCAAAGACTCCAGCTTCTGGGATAAGAACTTACTATTTGACAAAAACTGCTGGGAAAACTGGAAAATAGTATCGGAGAAACTGGGCATAGGCCAACATCTTGTACTTTATACTAGAATAAAGTCAAAATAGATTCATGATTCTGATATAAATGCTGACACTATAAGCAATCTTGGTGACAAAGGAATATTTTAACTGTCAAGATTTATGGAAAATAGAAGAATTTATAACGGAATAAGAGATAGAGAACATTATAAAATGCAAAATGGATCACTGTGATTATATTAAATTTAAAAGTTTTGTGCAAACAAATAATGCAACCAAGATTAGGAGGGAAGCAGAAAACTGGAAAAGAATTTTTACAACCAGTGTCTCTTATAAAGGCCCCATTTCTAAAATATATTGAGAACTGAGTCAAATTTATAAGAATACAAGTCATTCCCCAATTGATAAGTGGTTAAAGGATATGAACAGGCAGTTTTAAGAGGAAGAAATTAAAGATATCTGTAGTCATATGAAAAAATACTGTAAAACACTATTGATTAGAGAAATGCATATCAAAACAACTCTTAGGTACCACATCATACCTGTCAGATTGACTAACATGACAAAACAGGAAAATTTTAAATGTGAGAGATGTGACGAAATAGGGAAACTAATGCATTATTGATGGAGTTGTGAACTGACCTAACCAGTTTGGAAAGCATTTTGGAACTATGCCCAAAGGGTTATAAAAATGCATTCCCTTTGCCCCAGCGATACCACTTCTATGGCTTTGTCCTAAAGAGATTATATAAATGGGAACAGGACATACATATATGAAAATATTTATAGCAGCTTTTTTTGTGGTGGCCAAGAACTGGAAATTGAGGGGATGCCCGTGAATAGGGGAATGACTGAGCAAGTCATGGTAAGTGAATGTAATGGAATACTATTGTGCTATAAGAAATAATGAGCAGGCAGACTTCAGAAAAACTTGCAAAGACTTATATGAACTGATGATGAGTGAACTGAGCAGAATCAGGAGAACATTGTATGCAGTAACATTTATACTGTATGAAGACTGATTTTGACAAACTTAGCCCTTCTCAGAAATGCAAGGACCTAAAACAATTCTGAAGGACTCATGATGGAAAAATGCCATCCACATCCTGAATGCAAAGTAAAGCAGGTTATTTTCTTTTCTTCTTTTTTTCCTTATGGTTTTTCCTATTCATTATAATTCTTCTATACAATATGGCTAATGTGAAACTAGGAATGTTTAACAGGAATGTATATTTATCAGATTATCAGATTACATGCCATCTTCAGGAGGAGGAAGGGGAAGGAAGGGGAGAAAATTTAAAATTTATGAAAGTGAATGTTGAAAACTAATAATAAATACACTTTTAAAAAGAAAAGATAAACAACTGTTCTAGAGAACAGATTAAGAGGAGAAAACATAAGAATAATTGGACTACCTGAAATCTCTGATAAAAAATCTTGATACAATAATGTAAGAAATAATTAAAGAAAATTGTCCTGAAGCATTAGAACAAGAGGAAAATAGAAATAGAAAAAGTCTACCTACTAGCACCTGGAAGAGATGAGGAAAACTCACAGGAATATTATAGTCATATTCTAAAACCCCAGGATCAAGAACAAAATATCGTGAGCTACAAGAATAAAACAATTTATAGATGTTGATACCACAATTAGAATCACACAAGACTTAGCAGTGGCAATACTATAAGACTGCAGGTCATGGAAAAGTATAAATCAAAGAGCAAAAGAACTGCACTTCTGGCCAAAAATATTATATCTAGAAAAGCTAATCATAAATCTGAATGAAAAAAAAGGACATTTGATCATCTGTCAGACTTTTAGGACTTTCTTTAAAAAAGAAACAAAAAACTCCTCAACTCAATAGAAGATTTGACATACAAGAGTGAAGAGAAATATGAGGTCATAACAATGACCAATTACAAGGTACTCGATAAGGATAGAATGTTTACCTTTTATATATGGAAAATGTAAAACCTATATCTGTGATTGTTACTAGTAATTAGGTAGCTTATAAGAAAGACTTTGGTAGATCTACAAGTAAACCATTCAAGAACAGCTAAAAGAATAATTATCTTATACAAATGAGATGAAAGAGGAAGAACCAACACATGGGGATTAGATGGGAGAAAGTGACTATTAGTTCTGGAAACTTTCATTGGAAATTGGTTTAAGGGGGAAAAATACATAAATATCTAGAAGAATATAAGTCTTCTACATTTAAAAAGAAATAAAACTCTAAGGGGATAGGGAGGGGGAAGAGGATAAATGAGGAATCTTTAGAGAGAAGAGTGAAGAAATAGGTTACAAGGGGGATATAGAAGGGTGTTTAGATTTAAGAGAATGGGAGGATAAGGGAGGGAGTGGTTAGGTTAAGATATAGGAGGTCAAGGTAGCAGTAGAAATAAAGGACTTAGGAGAGATAGGAAAAAAGAGATGCATGCAAACATAAAAAAAAAGATAAGAATAGAATCTCTTAGGGAAGGTATGTGTTTTTATGTATATGTGTATGTATATATCAATATCTTTATATAAATATAACCACATTCAATTGTAGCCTAGGAGTGGAAAGTAGGGGAGGAAGGAGGAAGAAAAAGAGCAAAGTAAAAAGTGTATAGCAGAGAACAAAAGAAAACCTACAAGGAAGCAAAAATGGACAGCTTTCAACTAAACACAAAGTATTTAATATATAGCCTTTCTTGAAGTAAAAAATTATTGCTATGTATTCTGAATCCTCTCCTATATTCTGCAGTCCACATGACATATTTTTCTTTCCTTATTTTATATTTAAGTTTATAATTTTTCCTTTACTTTCCTAATTATCTATTTAATTTTTAATATTTGGCTAAAATAAAAAAGAAGAGAAAACAAATTCCCTTTTCCCCTCTTATTTATTGTGCACTGAAGTTTTGTCCAATCCCTACCATACCACTTCCCCACTATGTCCTTTATGAATCTGTCTAAATTTGATAAAGATCATATTGTTGAATAAATACACAATAATGTGGAAAATAAATTGGCTGTACAATTAATCTGATTCTTTTTGCTCACATGCAGAATAGTATTTTCCTAAAATTTCATGTACCAGTGGTGAAGTAAATTACAAAGGAAATGGGTAACACATATGGCTGATAAAAAAAAAATTAGACTTTAGCATAATCAAAATTTTCCATAAACTCTTAATAGAAGTCATTTGTTTTGGTGTCAGTACATAATTATGTATCTGTTGCCTTTTGGTTTCCACTTCTCTGTAGACTCTAGAGACCAAACTTACAAGTTATCACTCTATATCTTTCTTTCCTTTCACAGCCAAATTTTTAGAAGAAGCCATCTACACTCATTGTTTTAATTCTCTATCTTATATCTCAAACCATTTCAATCTGGATCAATAAGTCAAAATTTCTCTCTCAAATGTTAAGAAAGCTATCTTAATTTTGCTAAATCTCATGCACTTTTCTCAGATCTTATTCTTCACCTTTCTACAACATTGCAAACTTTGTGTGTTCCAAGATGTCTGTAGAGTTCTGGAAGGCTGAGTTCATTGTCTCCCTTCTCTGTCTCAGCTTAGCTGTCCTTCCAGTTTTTCTTGTCAGCTTCTGCCCCTGTGCCAGTGATTATGTCAAAACAGATTCATTAAATCCTAGACAGGGCTGAGAGAAACAATGTCTCCCCAGCTGTTGTGGCTGCTCAACTCAGGTAGCCTTTGCTCTTTCTTCTCAAAGTGTTTTCTTCCAGATTGTGCAAATCCATTTAAAACCTCCTAGGAATAATCCAAGTCTGCCTTATAGCTCAAAGAACATGAAATCCCAATTGTTCCCAGGACTAAGAGGTAATTCTTGTCTCTCTGAACTACAAATCCCAAGATCCGAAGTCAATTTTTAAAGTCCCTTTATATTTTCCCAACAGGTTTACAAATTTTTAGTCCCTTGCACAATTGACTGTGTTTCATTTGACAGCTGGAATTATCAAGTCACAAAAAGTCAGTTTTCACCTCTCTCTTACTATGTTGATTGTGTTAAATCATTTTCTGAAAATCCAAGGAATCTAACCCCCAAAATTAGTTGACATAGGAAGCACAGACTCAAGATGCCTCACTGATGACTCAAAGATTTCTGGTGACCTCAGGATATATTGTCATTGTTCACCCATGTGGAGTTGGAACCCTTCAGACTTGGTGACTTATAAACTTATAAATGTCTTATTTTCTGGTGAGTTATAGTTCCCTGAGCTGATGATCGGTTGCATTTTTATGTGGAAGTGAAAGGTACTAAGGAGGCTTGAGCAGGGATGAAAATGATTAACATAGATGCTGTGGTGAGTTAAAGAAAGATTTAGGTAGGGAAATATAAAATGATTACCCTGCTGAAATGAGGGCAGGTTAAAATTATGCAACAAACTTATGGTGGACACAATCAACATGGTTTGATAACTTTCTCCAGTTACATTCAGCAGTTTTTAATTGAAGTGAAGAATGCATATGATAATACTAACACCGTGCTGGGGTTTGGTCAGGCATAGTCACTGATAGTACAAGGGAGAAACCCATTTAAATCTGGAGAAAAGTGTAGAGTTGAACTGTTTTGACAAAATACAAGATGGGGAAGGGAAGATAATGTACCCAGTGCAGGGTTTATGGCACTGGAAAGAGCTGAGGGGTAGAGGTATTGGAGATCACAGTGAGAAATAAGTCATATGTTTGGAGTCATAAGGCATTGGGAAAGTAGTAATTATAAAATATAAATAAATGCAGGAATTTCAAAATCATAGAACATAGAAATGGAGTTCTTTTAGGTTATGACAAGATTATGAGTATTTCAATTCCTATTTGTAGCTAAGTTGGAGAGAACAATATCATTGGAAGTGAATATATTTATTATCATAAATCAATGACCAAATAAACAAACCAGATGATGTATTTCAAGAAATTATTATAAAAGATTTGCCCAAACATATTTGATTATTTTTTTAAATGTGAAAATGTAGATAATTCAAGGATTACCTCCTGAAGGAAAGGTTCAACTAAAAAAAACAAAAACAAGGAAAGTCATTGCCAAAATTCAGAGCTACTAGATATAAGAAAGAGAAAAGCAAAAAGTAATATAAACAAGCAATCACAAGCAATTGCATAAGGATGGATTGTTTACAGTCTAAGGGAGGAGGGAGGAAGTGATAAAATATTTCTTTCAAAATACTAATGTCATAACGAATCATAGAGATGGTCAAATGAGACAGAAGTGCTACAAATAATTTTGTCATGCTTTGATCATGTTATAAGGAACAGGAAAAGGAGGTGTTGGGAAATACACTAAGTGAAAATGGGCAGAAGAATGGAGGAATTTATTCTTACACGTTCTGGAAATGCAAGTAGAAGTATAACAAATGTGAAAGGAATGGGTGAAAGAACATGCCTTTCATCTAAACAAGCATAGCCATAAAACATTGAAATACTTACAGATAAACTAAATAAAATAAGAAATATAGTCAATAAAACTATAATAGTGGGGATCCTTAGTCACTCTTTCAACCCTAGGTAAGTCTAACTAAAATATAAATAAAAAGGATATACCTGACTAGAGTCTGAAAAAATATAGATATGCTAGACCTCCAATAATTATTGAATGGGAATAGACAATTGGAAAAAAAATAATTGTTCATTGTTAGAATCTGTCAATGGAACATAAAAATAATTTTACCTATATTGATTTACTTATTCAATAGCACCACAATCAAACTACCAAAAGATAAGTAGGAAAAATTGTATTAAAATAATATGGAGACAAAAAAGGTTAAGAGTTTCAACCAAAATGGTGTAAAGAAATATGAATGAAGGGAGGATAGCTGTGACATATCTCAAACTACTGCAATAATTCTCAATGGAATTTGGTATTGGTAAAAAAATAATAAGGAATTCGATTAGCAAAATAGATGAGCTAAACAAAAACACATAGAACTTGTTCTCTCTCTTTCTTATTCAATATTGAATCTTTCTTCTGAGTCATATGATTTTCCTAAAATTTTCTGCTCACTGATTTTTCACATCAACCAGTGTAATTTCAAAAATATCCCCTAATTATCCATGACCTAAATTTAACATTTTACTTGTTTTATTTAATATTTTATTTTTCCCAATTACATGTAAGAACAATTTTTAAAATATTTTAATAGAATTCCAAATTCTCACCCTCCCCTCACTCCCACTGAGAAGGCAAGCAATTTGATATGTTATACTGTGCAGTCATGCAAAACATCTTTCTATGTTAGTCATGTTATAAAATAAAACAGGCAAATAAAAAGAGAAATTGAGAAAGTAAAGGAAAAATATGACTTGAAATGCATTCAGACCCTTCAGTTCTTTTCTCTGGAGATAAATACCATTTTTTGTCATACTTTTTTTTTTTTTCAGAATTGTCTTGGATCATTGTGCTGCTGAGAAGAGCTGTCATTTACAATTGATCATCATGCAATATTACTGGTACTATCTATAATGTTCTCCTGGTTTAGCTCGTTTTGCTTGGCATAAGTTCATGTATGTCTTTCCCTGTTTTTCTGAGAGCATTTTGCTCATTTCATATAGCAAAATAGTATCATAATCATATATAACAACTTGTTCAGCCATTCCCCAATTGGTGGATATCAGCTTAATTTTTAATTCTTTGCCATCACTAAAAGAGCTGTTAAGAATATGTTTGTGTGTGTGTATGTGTGTGTGTGTGTGTGTGAGTGTATTTCCTTTTCCTATTTATTTTTTTATCTCTTTGGGATATAGACCTAGTAGTGATTTTGCTTGGTCAAAGGCTACACATGCTTTTATATTTCCTTGGGCATAGTTCTAAATTATTCCACAAAATGGTCAAATCAGTATACAACTTCACCAACAGTATAATTGCATCTCAATTTTCTCACATCCACTCCAACATGTGTCATTTTCCTTTCTGTCATATTAGACAATCTGATAGGTGAGGGTTGGTAGCTGAGAATTGTTTTAATGACCATTTCTCTAATCAATAGTGATTAAGAGCATTTTTTATATGACTACTGATAAGTTTGCTGTGTGAAAACTGCCTGTTCATATCTTTTGACCATTTATCAATTGGTGAATAGCCCATTTATATAAATTTGACTCAGTTCTCTACATATTTAAGAAATGAGATCTTTATCAGAGAAATTTGCTGTAATTTTTTTATGTTAATGATTGCCAATTATGTATCTCTCTCCATCCTATTTCCCACATTTATCCTACCATCTTTCTCCTTTCACCCTGTCCCTCCTCAATAGTGTTTCGCTTCTGACTACAGCTCCCACCAATCTGCCTATATTCACAGATAATTCTTGGGAGCTGTAAGGTTTTGGTTCTTCTAAGGTGCTATGACGTGTATTTTGTATTCTCCTGGCCTATGCTCTGGTCTGTGAGCAATCACAAGCACTTCTTTATTTGCTGAAACTGTGATCAGAGTTCCCATTCCTCTGTTACCACAAACTCTGGTGTGCTAATGTTCTTCCTCACCCTTGGACTGAGACCCTAGATTGTGACCCAGATCCAACTATTGGTAATGCACAGAGTCCTGCACCTGGTCCCTATTAAAGGGACTCTTGCAATCTCCTTGTAACCAGTTGTCTAACAATCTTACCATCTGTGGCCTAAGAGATCTGGCAACTGCCATTGCAGTCATTGATTCAGTATCCCCCAAGGCCTACTGATGTTTTGCTAGTGTGTGCACTGGATTGCATTCCATTCTCGCCCCAGTGCAACAGACCTTTCTTGACAAGCTTTTAAATTTTCTTGTCCTGGAAAATTGTTTCACCCTGCCCTTTTTTGTTTTCTGCTGCTCTAGATTTTGTTTTGAGGTTTGGAAAAGAGCTCAGGCGATTCCTAGCTTTTTCTCTGCCATCGCGGCTCTGTCTTCCAATTTGAAAATTTTAAAGGAATTTAGTTGTTCTTATTGAAAAATAGGTATGGTAATGAAATCAAAAATGTCTAAATAAAATGGTCTTTACAAAGTCATGAAAATATAGTCTTCTTATCTGATTATTAGATTATTAGGTTGTCTTAATTGCTTTTTTCACTTCTGTTACTTGGTATCCTGCTGGCAAGAAATTCACCACTACAAGGACATTAATTGCATTAAATTATTTTGACATAAGAAAAATTTATATTTTTTCACTAATCAAATAGATAAAATACTTTTCCTGTTCACCAGGATTACAAACAAGCAGTTGGGTGGCTCACACAAAGACCTATGGAGAATTATTTATCAATCTTATTTTAAAAAAATATCTACTGAACAAATGTCAAAATAATAGAGCGGTCCTTTTCCTTCTCCCTCTTGATCTTAAACTGCACTGAAATTTAATTAATATCTGTAGGTTGCTTAAGAAGTATCCCTCTCCACCCCCAGGAGCTAGATTGTAGAATGTGATGTGATTGGTAAGAAATCATTCATTTGGCAGAGTGATAGATTGCTTGACTTTCATAGTTTATGAAAGAAATGATGGGCTTAACAACCCATAGAATAGAGGATTTTGTGTAAGTTGGCAGATGTGTTATGCTTACTTTAGGAATACAGTGATAATGTGAAATTGACACTTTGCAGAACATCACATGTGATTAAATTCATCATCCTGTGAGCAAATGACCTACATTGGCTTCTTTATCAGAGGTGATATCTTAAAAAGAATGAGCAAAGCATGAATTAGTTGAAAATTATGTCAGGTAAGCTCTCTGATGCACCAGTTAAAGCATGGGGATTCTTTTAAAGAAGCACAAAAGAAAGATCATTCTGATGATTAAAACAGTTTCTGCTGTGTTTTTTTAAAATAAAATAGGAAGTTAATAGGTATAATTTCATGGCTTTGAGGATAACATTATATTTCTAACAGAAACCTCTGTAACTAATTGATCAACATCTTTAATAAAAAAAAAGTGTTATTAATGTGTTTTGTTTTCACATTACAAACATTTTCAGATTACCCCTACTCCATGATGGGGCTCTCTTGTTAAAAAAGTAAAATGAACATCAGAACGAATCACAAAGTACATGTAACATCCCATTTTGATAGCACTCTTCACACCTATTTTTATTTTTTAAATGAAAAGAAATCTATTGTAACAAATATGCATAATGAAATGAGGATAACACTGGAATCTCCAAATTTTAAATGACATGGAGGCACCAAGTAACAAGAACTTAGGTTATGCAATTACTTTTGGGCCCTAACTCAATGGCAGTTGCAAGACTTATCTATGAGTCATTTCACATGTCAACATTAGTTTGATGGGCCCAACATTATAAAGAAAGTACACCAAGAATGACCATATTCTCCCCAGTGATTGAGATGGTATTTTTTCTGGGGTTTGTGGGGAGGCAAATGTTTGTCTTTTTGTTCTTGCTATACATTCAAAATTAGGATCCTTTGGTGATGATAGTCAAATAGGACTGCCATTAAGAAGTAGGAGAAGCACAACCACTGGGAGCTTAGTTTGAAAGAGACAATACCCCAAATCATGAAGTCTTACTTTGTTGAACTTTCAAAATTCAGTGTTGCATTCTATTCCCTTTATCTAATATAGGAAAGACTAAATACGGAGCAAGAACCAAGGTATTGGTTCATTTAGAGTTAGAGAAGAAATGATTCAAAGCCTCTACCCTTACAGAGCTATCTCTTAATAGATGTTGTTATGGAGGAAGTAAAAGTATGAGAGAGGAGTTAAAGAACAAATACTCTTTGTGGAAAATATTCTAGTTACTTGTGACTTATTAAATCACCTCACAGTTCTGGATATATAGCCAATAAAAAGGCCTTTCCTAGTCACATGATTAACTGGAAGTGGTTACAAATTTTCTCTGTCTCTCTGTCTCTGCCTCTCTCTCTTTCTCTCTCTCTCATTTCCAAGACATATCATCACAAGTCTCCCAAAAGAAGGCTCCCAAGGCTTTTCCATGTGGGGATATGTCATCCAAGACTCCCTGTTCATTAACTTATACCCATCACATATAGATAGTTATATAGATACATAGATGAAAAGAGACACAGAGACACATAAGACACAGTCTTATTCTCCATCTGGATGCAATGATTTTTGGCTTTGACTTCACAATGCCCCAGTAAACTTATAATTGTGAATTTTCATTTTCCTTGCAAGAACCAATAGACCTTTGTACTCTCACCTAATTTATATCCTCTGCCCCACTGATTGGAAGGTGGAGACATGAACTCAACCTCTCAATAAGGAGGGAAGATCAGAGATATCTCCTTGTTTCCCATCGAGTTCACTGGTTTTGAATTTTTTGACTTCTTTGATTGCATTAATTTTGCACTTGATTAATTTCTCTATGCTTAGTGTTGCATATTGCCACACCCTGATTTTCACTCTTCTTTTATGCATTGTCTTCCACTATGAAATTGTATGCTCCTTCAAAGCTGGGATTTTCTTTATTTTTATATTTATATCCTCATCATTTATCACAGTGTCTGACACTATGTAAATTTCTTAAAACATAGTGGATACTTTAAAAACTTCTATTGATTATTGACTATATGAATTGATCTTAGATAGATAACAGAAGTGAAGATATTGATATCAGAATTAAACTGGAGATCATCTACAGGAAATAGAAAAATCCTTTAATTAGGCCAAATTTCTTCCAAAAGGAAAACTGTATCTTTTTAAAAAACAGACAAAATTGGAGAGTTGAGTCATAGAACACCACAGTCACCAAATAACAAAAAATTATATTACTCAAGGGATAGTGCAGAGCTACATAGGATGTGATGTATGAGAAATAAGGACCTAAGATGAAATAGAAGAAAAATGTAAATTATCAAAGACTGTATAATTTTTAAAAGTGATCAGGCCACATCACAATAGCAAAGGGTATCTATCAGAAAACTTATGTGTTTAGTTGTTATCCTCATAATGTTGGGAGAAAGTGAGGAAGGGATTCTGCTAAGTGGGCATAAATCCTGCAATGTATTTTTGAGATGACCTGGGCAAGAGTAAGAGAGGATGGACATATAGAGGTTCAATCACCAACTATTGCTGAGGCGAAAATCAAAAGAGATGGGGTCACAAGACACATTATATCATTGTTATTTTTCAGAAATAACCTATTTTCTTGCATAAATTTGGCATCACACAATTCTGTTTTAACAGAAACTGATATTGAAAAGTTCTAGTATGTCTTGTTGAAAAAGCCAACAAGCATTTTAAAATGGAATGTTAAACCTGCTTTAAAATAAACTTATATAGGTTCATTTTGGTTTTCTTTTTACCAGTATTATTTGTGAATTATTCAGACCCTCAACCCTTCTAGCATCTAAGCTTTTGACCAAATATTTTAAGGTTATTGATTACTCATTCAGAAATTGAGGTGCGTTTGTCTTTTTTTTTTTCTTTCTTCTGTTCTCAGGAAAGAAAAATAGTTATGTAAGAAAATACTTTCCAATGAGAAATAATTAAGCTTTTGTCTTATAGTAGTTTTCACAAAGGTAAGGACATTGAAAATATTTCTTCATGGTATTTTATTACTGTATGAAATACGTAACAGATACAAAAATTGATCTCACTTTAGTTGGCAGTTCAGATTATCACCAGACAATGTTTAGAAGGAGATAGTACATTTTATTTGAGATTGAGAAGTGCTTATGTCAATAATTTTAATAGAGATATTCCTCTTTATCCCCCAATGAAATCCTACTCTGATATCTTACCATTACATGGAGCTGACACTGGTGTCAGAAACAAACAACCTATGCAATAGAGTGTAAGGACTAGTAAGGTTCTATCTAGCTGTAAATCAATCAATCACTCAATTAATCACTCAACACACTTTGATGAAAGCCCTTAATTATGTCAGCAACTCTGCTAGACAATGTGAATAAAAAGGTAGGAATAAAATAGTTGATATTCACTAAGGGGAGATGTTCAGTATTTATTTAATTGTCTATATGTGACATGTATTATGTTGATACAATATAAGATAAAATATACAAATATATACAAATATAATATACAATATATATATAATATAGAAAATATATACAAATATAAAATACAAATAACAAAATATACATATAAGAAAAAGAGATAATCTTTGACTTCCAGGAATTTGCCATCTGATGGAAATATTCAATGTTAAGCACACTAATTACTAAATATAATCAAAGCAAATAAAAGATGGTTTCTCTTGTTCTTTCTGTATTTGCATGTGTACATGTGTAAGGGATACTAGCTACTGGGGGATAAGGAAAGGCTGTTTGTAGGTGTCACAAAGTATTAAATTAAACATAATGTTTTTAAAACATGGAAAGAACACTTTAGAGTCAGAGGATGTGAGGTGAAATCCCACTACAATATTTGCTCTCTTTGTCATTGTGGGCAGATTTTTTACCCTGTTTCCTTAACATTAAAGTCATAGAGTTGAATTTGATTAGGAATTAGCAACCTATCATTTCCTGGCTTTGTATTGTCCATAAACTGTTTTCTTAAATGTTTAAATATAATAAAATGTCATACAAAATGTAATATGTATGTATTCATATGTACATACACACATGTGTGTATATATAAAGTTGTTAATTATTTCAATTAATTTTAAGTTGATCCTCTAGGGTTTTCTAAGTGTATTATTGTTTCATCTTCAAAGAGTAATAATATTGTTTCTTCATTGCCTGTTCTGATTCCTTCAATTTCCTTTTCTTCTCTAACACTTCTAGTAAGATATTGAATAATAGTGATGATAATAGGCATTCTTATTCCATCTCTAATCTGACTGGGAAAGCTTTTAGCTTATCCCTATTACAGGTGACATTAACTCATGGTTTTATAAAGATACTTCTTATTATTTTAAGGAGCTCTCCATTGATTCCTTTTCTCTCCAGTGTTTTTTATAGGAATGAATGTATTTTTTTTCAAAAGGTTTTTCTCATCTCTTGAGATAATCATATGATTTTTTTGTTGTTTTGTTATTGATACAGTCAATTATGCTTACAGTTTTCCTAATATTGAACCAACCATTCATTACTCATTTAAATCTCACTTGTCAAAGTAAATGATCTTTGTGATATATTGCTGTAATCTTATTGCTAGCATTTTCTTTAAAATTTTTATATCAATATTTATAAGGAAAATTGGTCTGTAGTTTTCTTTGTTTCCCTTACAGTTATAGGCACCAGCATGAAATTTGTGTCATAAATGGAGTTTAGTAGGACTCCTATTTTGCCTATTTTTCCTACTAGGTTGTATAATGTTGGGATGGATTATTCTTTAAATGTTTGCTAGAATTCACTATTGTATTCATATAGACCTCAGGATTTTTTCTTAAGGAGTACATTGATGCTTGTTCAATTTCTTTTTCTAAGATTGAATTGCTTAATGTATTCTATTTCCTCTTCCATTATCTGGTCAATTTATACAATTTTTTTGGTAAATATTCATCAATTTCACATAGATTTTCAATTTTACTTTCTCATAGTTAGGCAAAAAGCTCATAATAGCTGTTTTAATTTCTTCTTCATTGGTGATGAATTCATCCTTTTAATTTTAGTTTCTGGGAATTTGTTTTTCTGCTGTTTTTTTTTTTAATAAAATTAACCAATTGTACATCTATTTTAGTTTTTTCCTTAAAATCAGCTCTTAGTTTTATTTATACATTCAGTGGTTTTCTTGCTTTCAATTTTATTAATCTCCCCTTCAATTTTCTGTATTTTCAATTTTGTGTTTAATTGGAATTTTTAATTACTTTTTTCTAATTTTTCAATATGAAAAAAAATTATTTTAGACTCAAATGCCAGAACACAAATACAGACATTAAAAAAAAATGCATGCCTAATTCACTGATCTGCTCTTTATTTTATTGCTTTTCTGTTTTGGTGATAATGCTTTTATGCACTAATAAATAGTCAATTTCTGAGAAGGTGCAATGTATAGTTGAGAAAAGTTATACGCCTTTCTATTCCTATTCAGTTTTCTCCACAGGTCAATGATATCTAAATTTTCTAAAATTCTGCTCAAATCCTTAACTTCTTTCATATTTATTTTATGCTTTGATTCATCTGGGTCTGAGATCAGAACATTGAGGTACCCCAATAGATAGTTTTACTATCTATTTTCTTCTGTAATTCATTTAACTTTACCTTTAAAAATTTAGATGCTATTCCATTTATTGCGTATATGTTTAGTATTGATTTTACTTCATTGTCTACAGTATCTTCTTGTAAAATGTAGTTTTTTTGATTATTTCTTAACTAGGTAAATTTTTGAAAAAAACTTTCTTTGTCTGAGATCATTATTGCTACACCTGATTTTTCTTTTTTACTCCAACTGAAGCATAATAGATTCTACTGTAGTTTATTATAACTCTAAGTATCTCTACTTCAAATGTGTTTCTTGTAACACAGTGCTGGATTCCTGTTTTTACTCCATTCTCCATCCACTTTTTTAATGACTGAGTTCATCCCATTCACATTCAAAGCTAATATTATTACCTGTGTATTTTCTTTGATCCTATTTCCACTTGTCTATTCTATTCTCTCTCTCTCTCTCTCTCTCTCTCTCTCTCTCTCTCTCTCTCTCAGTCTCTTACTTTCTCTCCCTTTGCCTCTCCTCAAAAGACTGTTTTCCTTCTGACTGTTACCTTCCTTAACCCATCTTCTATTCTATCAGTCCCCCTCTTCTCTCATTTCTTTCTCCTATTTTTCTGTAGAGTATGTTATTTTTCTACACACAATTGAATGTATGTGTTGTTCTCTCTTTTTTAAAATACATATTTGTTTTTAAAACTTTGAGTTCCAAATTTTTTTCCTTCTTCCCTTCTCTCCACCCCCACTGGGAATGTAAGCAATTCAATATAGGTTGTACATGTGTATTTATGCAAAACATTTCTGTAGTAGGTATATTGTGAAAGGCTTACTATATTTCTCTCCATCCTATCCCACCCCCCACTTATTCTATTTTCTCCTTTGGCCTTGTCCCTTTTCAAAAGTTTTTGCTTCTAACTACCCTCTCCTCCAATTTACGCTCCATTCTATCATCTCCCCTCTTAACCCCTACCCCCTTATTTTCCTGTAGGGTAAGATACCCAATTTGGTGTGTATGTTATTCCTTCCTTAAGCCAAATTCAATTAGAGTAAGGTTGTCCCATTCCCTTTTCCCTTCCTGCTCTT
>CM053586.1:52486660-52512429 GCA_028646515.1 Pseudochirops corinnae
GGGGGGGAGGGTTGCTGGAAGTACACACTTCTGTAAAGGTACAGGGACAGTGTAGAGAATAGAACAAGGGGAGGGGGCAGAATAGGAAGGAGAGACATATAATCAGTCTCTCACAATATGCCCACTGTGGAGATTTTCTGTGTAATTACACATGTATAGCCTGTATTTAATTGCTTGTCCTTCCAGTGGGGGTGGGTGACAAGGGAGGAAGGGAAAGAATGTAGAATTTAAAGTTCTATAATCAAATGTTAAATATATATATATATATGTACACATAGATAAAGATAGAGATAGAGATAGATACAATTATTGTTATTATTAACTACATCCAACTGGGAATTAAGATGTACAGGCACTGGGGTAGGGAGATCCATCTTATCCTACCGGAAAGTCAGAGGGGCAAGGAGGAGGATATAGGAGAGAGCTGATTGGGATGGCTGTCTTGAGGTGTTGTGTAGGGGAAAGATGGGAAGACAATTTGTAACTCAAAATCTCATAGAAATGAGTGATGTAAAGAAGAAAATAAATAAATTAATTTATTTAAAAAATAAAAAAAATAAAGCCCCATTTTGTAATTTATATTGCCTCACATTTTTCTCTTTAAAATCCAGGGCAAGTTGTTTCCTCAATTGAAATAAATTAATTTATTAAAAATAAAAAGAAAATTGCAATGTACAGTTCTATTTTGACTCAAGTAGTCCTGCCCCAGTCATAATAGAAAACACCTTCCTGGGACAGCTAAGTGGCACAGTGAATAGAGCAATAGACCTGGAGTAAGGAGGACCTTAGTTCAAATCCGGCCTCAGACATTTGACACGTATTTGCTGTGTGACCTTGGGTAAGTCAATGAACCCTAATTGCCTTGCCTCCTCCCTCAAAAAAAAGGTAACACCTTCCTTAATTACTTTCTTAGGTCAGCTTCCCTGGTTGGAGCCAAGAGATAGAAGAACAGCGTACTCTACTGCTTCTATTCCAAACTACTAGAAGATAATGGGATGTTGTCAACTGAGAACTCAAAATATTGCCAACAATAGTTGTAGAGGCAGTCTGCTAACATACAGATGCAGGTGCTACATTCTTAAAGATGTCTGTACTGCCATGAATAGCCAGATAGTATGTATACTGGTAGTTGCAGACCTCTCATAACACCTTCCCTACTTTTTCTTGGAACCGAAATGATAAGGTCTATCAATTGTAGGGCATTGTCAGGAGCTCAGAAAATCTGGGAGCTTTGAGGGTTGCTCCAGAGAGAAAGATTATAGGTGAATGAAATCTTGCTGAAACGGCTCAGGAACCATGTGTAGATGTGATGCCTTCAGCTTCTTCAATGGGCGTAGTTGAATGTCAGAGTTAGAATGTAATCAGTATCTTCTTCACTGCCTTTCCTTTACTGGACTAAATGAATTTAGATTACCTCTGTATTAAAAACAAAATTTAATTAAATTTTAAAAAAGTAAACCAAGCGTCAGGTTTCTGGAACGCAGCTCATTTCAACCCTGGGACAAAGGCTCAGCAGGCAAGGCTGCACTTAACCCAAAATGAAATCGGTATACTGCACAAATCACATTCAACGTGTTACTTAAAAGTTGAGGGATTGCTAATTACTGTGAACCATTTATGTGCTTGAACCTGAAAGTGTGAGTCAGCTGAGAATGCTAAACAAAGCAGGAAGAGAATTTGCAATGTTTTGAAGGACTCAGAGCATTTGTAGCCTTAGGCAATGGCATGAAGCAGCCACAATGCTTCTCTCCCTAGAAACTACAAAAGCATTTAAAGAATCATTGTGGGAATAAGGGAGGAAAGCACAAGCACACTCATCTCACACACACACACACACACACACACACACACACACACACACACACACAAAACACCTTACCCAATACATAAAACTGTTTGACTCAGTATTTCTAAATACACAAAATATAAATATTAAAATCCTACATTGATATATCTGCACCAATATAAGCTTCATATTTAAAAAGTTTGAATTTTAATAGCTATTTATACTTACATATATTCTGAACCTACATTAAAATTTTACAAAAACTCTGTGTATGTATGTAAGTATGCCATTGAAGCTTACATGTAACAAACTGCATGTCTGTTTTCAAGTGATTAAAGCTTAACCCTGCACTAAGAGTTTAGGAATACTTTGGATATTTTAATCTTAAGAAACAGTCATGGCAATGTCTAGGGAAAAATAATTTTCAATTGAAAATATTCTGTGAATTTGCACTTATCATTCTTAAATTCATGACATGTCCAAGTAGCAGAACCAGTCCTATTTAACAGCTTGCTTTTAAATTTAACAACATGTACTTAATAAAACCACATCCAGGTAAAACAGACCATTAAGTCTGGCTAGTTTGCAGTATATTTGTGTGTCTCATTAATCCACAGGGCTGAGTTGCATTTTCTCAATATTTGTGGCTCTTCAGTTTCTTTCACCCGTCCCTGGCAGCACCAGCTCTGTCACCCATGAGGCTCACTTAGAATGATGGCCTCTTAATAGCCCTCACATTGGAGTTGTTTACTGCCAACAGTTGAAATTAACTGTAGTGCCTGTTAGCCCAAGAGAAACAAAATTTTCAAATTAGAGTCTCAGCACTTTTCATTTCTCATGGAGCCTTTCTATCAAATATGTTCATAGTTAACAAAAGTCATCTTCATGGTTTAAATCATTGTAAATTTAATAGTACACTTTGAGGGAATTGAGGGGATTAGAACAGCAAGTAGTAGTGGGAATTGGATGAATAACACTGACTCCATCTTGTGACTCAATTCTGGATCTAGCCTAGTTCCCTTTCTATTCAATTATGCGTCTGGTTCAATTTCTGTCTTGTGAGAAAATTTTATTCAATTGCAGAATTGGGAGAAAATATTATTGCATTGTTTGAACTTAGCCCTGTGTGACTGGAAAGCAGGACCACCTCTACCTGCTATTTAGAGAACCTTAGCTAAGGATCTAGGTTATGCTAACAAGGAACCTAGTTAGATCGGACACTGATGCCGGGAGTTTTCTCACAATTATACATCTTAAGCTACCCAAAGGTCTTATCTGAAAGCTGGCCCCATATTGATTAACTATTTTCCCCATATTCCTTTGTATATTGAATACAGACTTGGGAGTATGGGATACCAATTTTTTTTTTCCTGATTTCAGGAAATTGCACCCATTTATTCTACTCTTCTAACTTGTAACATCCTTAATCATCCCTCCAATTAGAAATCAGATTGCATAATTTTGTATCTTGGTTGTTTTCTTTTAATGAATTGCTTATTTGATTTTTTTTTTTTGTAAAAATCTGTCTACCCCTCTATTTGGGGTCCAGTGCCAAAATTGCAGAGGACTGGTCACAGTTTATTGAGCAAATTGGCATGTATTATTTAATAAATCAATGTAACTTGTAAGCTTGAATTTTTGTTTTCTCAATCATTTTATCTTTTATCTACAACAACTTTTGGAATTCTCTTCTTTTGTAAATGATACTTAAGGAAAACAGAGAGAAAATAATACACATATTCCTCCAGCATATCCACCTCCTCTCCACACCTTACCTAATACCCACCTTTCTATGTTAGAACTGGAAAATTATTTTACATATCAAACATGTGAAAAGAAAGACTATCTAGGATTGCATCATTAGGTGAGTACAGGGAGGCTCAAGGAAAGAATAGCAGTGGCTATTTTGTGGCTATCATAGAGACTCACTAATGAATCTCCATCTTGACCATTAGGATTCTGATGATTTGAAGTAGCTCCAGAAGAGAGAATAACCATCCTATTGTTCAGAATGAAGGCTTTTGTTTCTTGGCAAATCTTTGCAGCATGCATCAGCAAACTCCACCCACCTCACCACCATCACCACCCCCATCCCACCCACCATTTGAGCATTTTCAGCAATCTAAAACAGGCCAGACTTCCACCAAAATGCAGTCAAAATATCCTCCCTTGCTTTTGTACCAAGGCATTTTTCAAGTCTGTGTGAAGAGTCCTTTAGGCTGGTAGTCTTCTGAACAAGAAGAAAAATGATAGCAGGGCATAATGGATACATTGCTGGATTTGGAGTCAAGAAGAACTTAGGTCAAATCCTGCAGGAGACAATTTACTAGCTGTGTGACCTTGGACAAGTTAATTAGCATTTCTCATTTACAAATGAAGATACTAATAGGACCTACTTAATGGTACAGTGATGATAAAATGAGATAATATAAATGTAAAGCAATATATAAATATTGCCTATTATTATTATTATACTTTGGCTCTTTCAATATCAAAGTGTTTTTTTTTCCCCTCACCAAAGTTAGCATCATAATTACCATTTGCATTTCTGCCTTCAGAAGAGATATAAGAAATATATTTCAGAAGTCAGATTTTGTTTTTGATAAAAGTTGATTTCCCCCCCCCCCGACAGATCGAATTTATCATGAGATTAAAAAAAATAACTTACTAAGGAAAATTGCCTTTGAATTCTACAGGGGAGAGTAACAATTTTCTGCATATTGAGCATAGATCCTGAAACTTGTGGGCATGGAACAAAAAATTCATTTTATTAATTCATCATCATCATCATCACGATCACCACTACCATCACCACAATCATCATCATCATCAACCAGAACCATGATTTTTGCCAGCAAGAGGAACTCCCCATTAGATACTTCCTTCTGTCAATGCAGATCATCATCTGCTTTTTAAATGTAGTTTCACAGAGATGGGATATGAGATAAGTGATTGTAAAGCCAAGTACGAGCAGCTTTCCAGAAGAATGCTGCTGTGAACAGCTTTCAAGGTTCTGATTACATAATATAGTAAACACTTTATTTATTCAATAACAAATCAAAGCAAAACATTCACAGAAAATCAAGGTACAGCATTCACAATGTTACAATTTATCACAGAAAATCACCATGTCATAACTCAACAACTTATCACTAAAATGACCACATAATTTTCACCATAGTGGTCACATAGTTTTGAACAAAGTACAATCATTTAGTCAATCAATCACTTAGTAACTCAACTATCCAATCATCCTTAAGGAGGCGGGACACAAAATACAAAAGTCAAAGTACTCCACCCTTAGGTCACAGTAAATCATAATATTCTAAGTCAGTATACAGTATCCAAGCAAAGTCTTTCAGCTTGACTCAAGGCTGGGTCTCAGCTTCCCTGGTTCCCCTTCCATGATCCCAGCTCCTACCTGAATTCACCAAACCATCACTTGGTTTAAAAGACAGACAGCTCCCAACTCCTTGTCCAGGTCTGGGTGCAGTTCCTGTTCCACACTGAAGCTCATAGTGTCCAGTCCACTGTAAATCCTTTACACTCTCTATTCCTGGGAAGTCAAGGCTTAACAAAACCACAAACAGACAAAGTACTGGCACTACAGTAATTCTTTCTCTGGCAGCTCCATGCTGGCCCTCAGTAATCCTCAGCAGCTTGGCTGGCCTTCAGAAGTCTTCAGCAGCTCAGCTTGCCCTCAGAAGAAGCTCTGCTACCACAAGTTCCCAGAAAATTCTGACTTTTCCAGCTGGGGATTTTCCTTATATACAATATTGCTCCTTCCAGTTCAGCCCCTTCCTGTTAAGTCAGCAACAGGGGTTCCTTGTTTAGCCCCTTCCTGTTATGTCAGCAACAGGGGTTCATACCTTCTATTTCTTTGACAGAGGCTTAAATTTGAAACTAGATGCTAATATATATACAAAGGGATCTTCAAATTTCATTGCCATTACAGTTATTTACTTTGTTTCATATCTCAAGTATTTGTCAGAGACTGGATTTGAAACCCTAGCTATCTCTCAGGACGGCTCTTTATCCAAGACCCCACACTGCTTTTTCCCCCTCCTTTTCTGTTTTCCTTCCTCCCTTCCTTCTTTCCTTCCTCTCTCCCTCCCTTCCTTCCTTCCTCTCTTCCTTCCTTCTCTCTCTTTCTCTGTCTCTCTCTCCCTCTCTCTTTCTCTATATTCCCTTTTATATGAATCTCATATTTATTCATGCTAACATCAATATATTAAGGGACTTAAATAGAAGAGCAAGAGTACAGAGAAAACCATTTGAGAGATGGAAAAGAATATACAATTGCCATTACAGATATGCACCTTACACTTTATCTCAATTGTAGTGTTACTTTATGCAATTAATAGTCTTTTATTTGGGGGGAAGGCATAAAGTACAATACACAAAGCAAAAAGAGACAGATGCATTGCAGTTGTTCTACTCCTTTTGCCCTCTAGTAAGTCAGAGTAGTACAGGAGTACACAAAAATACTTCCAAATGGAAATTCTTGGTTCTTCCTCATTTCTCACCAGGCTGCACCATTTTGGCACTTCTTTGACTTCTCTACCATGGCTCAGGTAATTCATCATTGTGAAAGTTCATCATCCTGCAATATCAAATCATCCTTGATACTCTCACATCAACTTCTTTCTGCCCCTCTGATTAAAAGTAGTCATGAATTCCCAAACCCTCAATTTAAGGAGGGGTGCCAAGACCAGACTTCTCCTTATTTCCCACATGGCTGCACACTTTTTGGATTTCTCTGATTTCACCATGTCCCTGTCTCTAGTATCCCACTCACATTTTAGTTTCATTTCATGTGTTATTTCCATGACTAAATTTTAAGCCTCTTGAAGGAAAGGACAACCTTTCTTTTTCATATATGTATCACCACCACTTAGAACAGAATCTAGCATACAGTAATCCTGTAATAAATGTTTATTGACTGACTGATTCTCCCACGATTGCAACTATTCTCTTCCTTGCATTTCCATTAAGTTAGTTAGAAAACTTTCTTGACCTACTTCTCAGGAAATTCTGCTGAAGTTAACATGAAATGACTAGTCTCATATCCAGAGCATTAGTAAATGTCTTCCTGTCTATTTAAATACTGTAGTTTTATTGAAATAGTGATGTGGTTACTCACATAACCAATCTTTACTTTGATGACATCATTTGATTAGTTTTCTCTAGTGCTCATCTGAACACTGAATAAAAATGAAAGAAATTGTAATTGTTTCAATGGAGCAAGAGTTTATACCATTGGGAGTATAGTATCAGTAAGCTATTTCAGGTCCTTCAAACTCTACCTTAATAAAGGCTCCCATGTTTCTCCTGAAGTTCATTAAATGGCACCCTTCCTTCAAACACCATTTATTCCATATATTGGTGTCAGACTTGATAAAGTATCTGAATTTCATGGTGGTTGGTACTTTATAATAAGTAATTCAAAAGAATTGAAAGAACAGTCCCTATTGTACAAAGAACAAGAACATCAAAATTTACTTTATCTAGGAAATACTCAGATAGAATCAGATTTCTTTTCCTCTTTTGTTTGCCTTCTGTCCCGTTTTCCCCATATTTGACAAATCAGATCAGTCTACAATCTGCCATCTTATTATATGGTCTTCACAATACATATGAAACCCTTAGCTTAACACATACGAATTCTGGGCTTAGATGGGTGGGACTAAATTTTATTGTTACCTCCAAAAAGTTACTCTTTCTTTAGATTATTTTATCCCCACTTGGAGATGCTTTTGGGAAATCTCAGAGTACAGTTGGAATATAATGTGCAAGGTAACAATGCATGTAAGTAAAGGGAAGTTTTTATTTCCTTCCATAGACAGTATAGAAAACCCACAAAAGACACATAGTGATCCTCAAGCAGTTATTTCCTCCTCCATGAGTTTTACCTTCAGCTCCCCCACCCCCAGAATTAGAGTATTGCCCAGCATTTTGGATTCCACTTGGAAAGGATGTGAATGTGGGGTTATAGCACTTGAACGTTCTCGAGTCTCACTGTAACCCTGGGGAGCATATCCTCTGCTAGCCTTGAGGTAGTACATTAAGTTTTTGGATTTTGTCTGAAAGATTACTAGAAAGAAAATATCCATTCCATCTTCAATGTCCTAATAATTAATGGGAGTAGCAAAAGGGAAAGTCCAGGTATCATGTTCTCTTGACCTTCCTGAAGCTAAGGGTGCCATGTGTGAGATCCTCTTCTCTACAGGAAGCTGATGCTTCTCAAGAACTCTCTCTCAAAAAGAATGAATTTTGGAATTCTCTTCTAATCAAGAGAATGACTGTATCTCTACAAACCTGTTCTAACTGCAGAAAGGTATCTCCTGGTTCTCTCAAATATGGAATTGGAAAAGTGGAAAAACTTTGACTATCATTACACACGCAATTCCCCCCCTCCCTCTTTTTGAAACATGAGGCTCAAACTTTTTTCTTCTTTAAATTTTTTTCGTTTTGCTTTTTTTTGGAGGGCAATTGAGGTTAAGTGACTTGCCCAAAGTCACACGGCCAGTAAGTGTGTCAAGTGTCTGAGGCTGGACTTGAACTCAGGTCCTCCTGACTCCAGGGCCGGTGCTCTATTCACTGCACCACCTAGCCAGCCAACAAACTTTTTTTTCTTAATTGCACACCTTTCTTAGTTAAAAAAAATTAGCATTTACCCCACATAAGTCTGTTAGTTTCTAAAGTAATATGCATGCACTACTTCATTTATGTATCATGTATCTTTAAAAATAAGAGCATAGAAATGGGGAGAAGGGAGAGAATTTGAACCTCAAAGTTTTAAAAATGAATATTAAAATTGTTTTTACATGTAATTGCGGAAAATAAAATACTAAATAAAATTTTTGAAAAAGAAATTCTACTAACCTCACCCTGGAAATTATTTTAGCATTTCAAATTTGCTTCTCAGTTTATATGTATTTGTTTCACATTCTGTCAGAATAGAGGAACAATGTAGAATAGACAGCTAGTCTTTGAGCCAGTAAGGTTATCTTCAAGGTTTGTTTCTGACACATATTTGGTTTTATGACCATGATAAGTCACTTACTTCTCATTGATCTAGATCGGTGGTTCTCAATCTTCTTAATGCCACAACCCTTTAATACAGTTCCTCATGTTGTGGTGACTCCCAACCATAAAATTATTTTCATTGCTACTTCATAACTCTAATTTTGCTACTGTTATGAATCTGTCTGATATACAGGATGTATTTTCATTGTTACAAGTAGAACACACTCACAGGTTGAGAACCGCTGTTCTAGACAATTGGAAACAAAGTATAGAAACAATGACAGATGAAGTTTCCTCATTCAGGAGTTCCTCACATTACTGAAATCATTCCATATATATATATATATAATATATGACCCCTCTAGGCAGGCATAGTTTTGATTTTGACTCTATACCTAAAATGCTAGACACATAATAGTTACTCAATAAAAGATTATTGAATTGAAATGCAATTTTTATCTTTCCACACTCTTTTTTTTAAAATTACGAACGATTTTTAACTGTACCCTTATAGAATTAAAGTCTTTGGTTACTGTAAATGACCTCAGTGTCTCTGTAGTCCCTATAGCGAGATACAAAAGGAATCATTGTAATAAAATAAGTTACAAATTATTGTTCAACCCCTACTTAAAGACCTCTAAGGACAAGGAATCCACTACCACCAGAGTCAGGCCGTATCACTTAAATAGATCTTATTCTTTTAAAGTTTGTCCTGATACCATGACAAAATTTTCTCTTTGCAATTTCTAACCTTTTCACCTCTTCCAATCCTCTGGTGCCAAAGAGAGTAAAGTTTATCATCTACTTGTAAAAGAAATCGTTCTCTGAGAGACCATATCAATAGGGTTAAATAAGTAGGAAAAAAGTCTAGTCCCAACTCTGCTGAACTCTACAATTTAAAACAACATTTTTTTTTGTCATGAGCTAAACAAACATTAACAAAAATTAACTCTGATATGCAAATAATTTTTTAAAAAGATATTTATAAAACTAAAGTTCTTTTACATAGCCTTTAAAGGAATAGATTAACCTTAACATGCTAATGAAAACATCCTGTTTGTGTCCCTTTCTGAACTTCTTTATTTTTTTTTTTTACTGTATGCGTCTCAATGCCCTTTAATTTCTGTGCTTTTTTGTACCTATCTCTATTCCTTAATCCGACTACTGATTCCCCCCAAAATAATCCCATTTGTAAATACAAATGCAATTTGCATACAAATAAGTATAATCAAATTGATCAGAGAGGTCCCCTAACTGATCCCTCCTATAAAATTTGTACATTCTCTCTATTGATTTTCTCTATCTCTCTACTGAATTATATTCCATGATTGGGACATGTTTATCCTATGTTAAAACTATGGATAATCTTTGAAATTTTATTTGTAATTGATTTTTGATATCTGACTTGGAAATAGTTAACCACAAGGTTGATAAAAGAAAACCATAGTATTTTATTAAAAATGAAAATACAACAACCAAACTTCAACTAGTTTCCTGCCTTTAGAAACACTTGCTATTTTAAGTGGCTCTTTTACTAAATCCTAGAACTGCTATCTTGCTAGAGACTTTTGTTAACTTCTCTCTTTACATTTCTTGAGTGTAAAGTGTTATTTTATTCAAAATATCTCCAAGGCTACTAACCAAAATGATCTTCAAAATATAAGTTCAAAATAGCATAACAGTGCTAACAGTCTAAATGTGTAATTCCATTTAGCTAAGAAATTTAAAGTACTATGCAGCATGCATTTAAGGACATAGATTTCCAATTATATTTGCTTATGTGATGTATATTTATACTGTTCTGGCAATCTATTGGTTTTCGGTGAAATACACACTAATCAACTTATAAAGAAAGAATCAAGGGAATAAGAGAATAAGAAAAAATAATTCAATACATACCTCTAAAAGTTCTAATTATTAATATGTGGGGGAGGGGCTTTTTCTTTGTTTCTACTCACTTTAAAATGAAAATCCCAGAAATAAGTCCTCAAAGAATGACAACATATAATTACAAGTGTGTAAATTTATATGAAATATGTGTGGGAGGCATAAAAATGACATCTGTAACCATATTTCCAAGAGAAGTAAAATTGCTTTCCTCTCTCTCTCTCTCTCTCTCTCTCTCTCTCACATGCACACACACACAAACACACACACACACACACACACACACACACACACACACACACACACTGTATCCACTAAGCTGGAATCTCTTTTTGTTCAAGTTGACTTCTTTGCCATGTGGCCTTAAAATAGTATCTGGGCTCATTTGCCTCCAGAAGCCATATGAATTATGTAGCAAAATCGAAATATGATTATTGATTAATATTTGAGCCTAATTAATTCATGCTCCCATTCTACACAAGTCTTTTTTAAGACCAATAGTTTCTTACTCTCAATCTTGTACTGTCTTACGGTAACATGCCAAATTCTTCATTCCAGATCTGATCATATTCAATTCTTTGTTCAGGTTCTAAATATACGATGGATACAATAAAAAATGAAAGTCTATTTTTTTTTACTTACTCTGTACCCTCTCTATCTTCTGACACTCCTTAATCATGCTTACATCTATGAATAATTAAAGCCATCACCATAAGGTATCAGAGTAGGGAATGAGGTGGTTAAGTAATACTCATTGAAAAAAATGGTCCCACTGTGTAGACAAAGCAGCTTACATTATTTATGTTTTCCTCAAAAACATCACTGCTACATGAAAGGAAAGCTAAAGTTGTAACCATCGTACATATCCACTGAAATTAATTGAAAGTTGAATGACCATAGGCCTTATTATAATCGGATAATATGGACTTGAATTGCATCTCACCCATTTCTTGGTTTTCTTCTTCATTTTCAATATATCCTAAAGGTCTTCACTATATGCTAATACAATAAACCTATTTCCAGAATTATTATCATTATACTGACATCTCTGGCTCCTCAAAGTAATGGTAAAGAACACGTACACACACAGATAAATACATATACATATGTATGTATGTGTGTATATAAAAATATATATTATTCTATTAACAAAGATAAATGTGTGTAAGACCTGTTATAATACACATATATACACATTGTCTTTAAAAAGAAAAAAAACAAGCAATGGGAAACATTCACTTGTTTATAACTCCACGTTACCTCCTGTAAATGAGATATTAGTCATGCAGGATAATGAGGGAAATAACATGGATGCAGTTTAGGACTTCGAAATCAAATATATTTTTCAATCAGGACTTAGATATCAAATTTATGATTCAGTTGAGTTAAAGTTACTTTAAACATAAGAACAAAATTAAGAAATAAACTTGATTAATTAAATTATTACATGCTTAGATGGACATTTAGAGCTTATCCTATCTAATTATCTTTCTATCTATTATCTATCTATCTAGATATACCTGTCTGTATGTATCTTGTAAATACAGTAAAAATGGAAAATTAGTTGGGTCTAAAATTAAACAGGAAGATCAGAGTGTATTACATTGCCGATAAGAAGTTGCAAACCTTCTTTTAATAGCCCTACCCCTTCAGAAAAGAAAAATGTTCTTTTTTACAAAAATATCAATAGGTTACCATTGTTGCTATATCACTGTGAGGCATGGAACAATATAATATGCATGAAATTCTAAATGGATATTGCTGAGAGGGCAATAGGAAGGTATGCATGGCTAGTATGAACAGGTTGCAACATAAAATAAGAAACTTCAGAGATGAACTGCAGTAAAATAAATGATCAGGGAAAAGTATGAGTGCAAATTATAAATTAACCACATGGCCAAAGTAAAGGTAAAAGGCAAACTGGTGACACATTAGTACAAGGAGTGGATCACCTGCAGACTCAAAGCCACACGTGGCCCTCTATGTCATTAAGTATGGCCCTTTGACTGAATCCAAACTTCACCTCCCCCCCCCCCTTAAAAAAGGATTTGTTCTGTGAAATTTGGATTCACTCAAAGGGCCACATTTGAGAACCTAGAGGCTCACATATGGTCTCAAGGCCTTGGGTTCCCCACCCCTGCACTAATATATTTACAATGCCAAGAAAGGAGTGACTTTAACATATTGGATGAACTCTCCAGTCAAATTTATTGGAAAGAATAAACAAGCATCATACAAGGTGATCAGGAAGGGAGGGATTGCCATTTGATTTGATGGAGAGTGGATATGAATCAATTAGATTACAGATTTTTGCTTTTATAAAAAATTGCATTTGAGTATTTGTTCAAGGCTCCTTATAGCTCTAGAATATTATGAGTCTAAATTAGGGGCAAGCAGATTTGACTCAATTTGAAAAAAAACAACAACTTACTACAGCTGTTTAGCAGTGGAACAGACAGAAAAACAGTGAGTGGCTTTCATCAGCACCGTACAGGAAAAGATCAAATTATTATTTGTCAATGATATTTCTGAAAGCAATGATTTTGGAGAGGGCGAGGTTGGATTATATGACCTTGAAAATAACTTTGAACTCCATAATTCTATAATTCTATCTATTTTTTAGAAGAGGAAATGGCAAACCACTCCAATTTCTCTTCCAAGAAAACCCTGAACAAGATCATGAACTGAATGACAGAACAACAAAATATATTTCTGGAAAAAGGAGAAAGCATGTGGCAAAGAATAAATTCTTGAGATAACAAGCTAGAGAAGGTAGGAAGAAAATGATAAATTGAGAGATTGGCTTTGGGAAAAGTGCCTGGTCAGTCTTTAGGTATGGGTTGAATTTTTTAAAAAATTAAATTGAGCAAAGATTTTCTTACTTGGACCACTCAGAGAATAGAAAGAGAACATTAGTTACTGGGAGCTGTGGTAGGAGCTCCCAGTAAAACAGAGCAGAATAGAAAAGAGGACATGGAAAAATGACAAAGATAAAATTGAATGGCTTCAAAATTTTGTCTAGAGCTGTCCCTGGTCTTATCACGTAAAATTGATGTGGCCTTCTTATTTCTATGGTTCTGGCATTTAAAAGATCGACAAGATGTCACTGTAATTACTGACGGGAGTTTAAACTATTCAGAATAATGTTTACCCTGGAGGTTACCCAAAATAGTCAGTAATATGTGTACATATTAGTTCCCTTCAGTTTTCTCAGTATATCAGTAGGTGCTGTATTAACCCAAATAGCAGTACCCTTCTATTACCGTTTTCCTGGAAGCCAGTGAAACAACTTTCACTGATGAGTCATGAGCTATAGAGATTCTTAAATTGCTTCAATCCAAAGAGGGCATATTAATATGGAGCAAACATTCTCCATGACAACTCTTCTTGTAGCTGGAGAATTCCAGTCTTCTCAGAGATAGTGTCAAAATAATGAGGTACTGGCAATGAGAAGGGTATCCCTCAGTTTTTGGAGACTCAGATCTTAGCACATAAGCTTGCATATGTCACAGCAGGGACCTTTTGATGTAATAATTTGGAATTGACAGATTCTCCACTAATGAACTCAGCCTTCAAAAGTGAAAGTCCATTGTAAAGTTAATTGCTGTTGTTTTCCTAGAGATGTAGTTTAAAAACCCTCTACAACAGAAAGGGAACAATTGGACTTTATTGGACTTCTAACTAAATATCCAAGATTCACCTAATGTTCAATTTAGATTTAAATCATACATTGTAGATGGGGGATTTCTCATCAATTACAGCACACATTAGGAGGTATCAAAATCATAAGCCCAAAGATGAAGTGGTTTTAGTCACCCCAGAAGCATAATAATACCTAAAAAATAAATTGCCTTTATAATAGAGTAGACAGTCAGATTAATGCAGAAGTGACCATTTCCCCTGGTGTTAAAATAGGTTGCATAAAGGTTTCCTTTAACAAACTTTTTTATTTTACATCTGTTCATTTCTTTTATCTCTACTTTACTTAACCAAACAATGGGGGAAAAACAGCCAAATAAAAAATAAAACAAGACAAAAAACCACCTTTTGAAGCATCCTCTCCATCTCGAAAATTTTAAAAAAATAATATTTCCCTTCAGGGTTCAGGGCAGAGCTGAGTCAGAGATATTGGCTGGCATAGAAGACTGCGGGCCACCAAGCAGCTTCATCAAAGGAGTCCTAGTCATGTGGTGCTGGGTTCATTGCATAACATGTGATAATCTCTCTAGTAGAAGACTATCCAGACTATATGATCATAAATCTTGATAAGCTAGACTACTGTGCAAGTTTGAAGAAACTTGAAACTATTTCTAACAAACAAAACTACAAGTTTACACAGGGTGACATTTGTGAACCTCACTCAATAAAACTGCTTTTTGAAACTGAGAAGATAGAGTACTACATTTTGCAGCTCAAACACATGTAGATCCTTCATTTGTCCATACCTTGGAGTTTACCTATGTCAAAATTTATGGTACCCGTGTTTTGGTGAGTGCTGCTTATGAAGCTAGAGTAGAAAATTCATATATGTGAGCACTGATGAAGTATATGGAGGTAGCCTTAATGAGAAATTTGATGAATCTTCACCAAAACAACGTATAAATCCTCTTGCTTCATCTAAAGCTTCTGCAGAATGTTTTGTACAGTCTTACTGGTAACAGTATAAGTTTCTACTTGTTATCACAAGGAACAGCAATGTTTATGAACCACATCAATATTCAGAAAAGGTTATTCCAAAATTTATATCTTTATTGCAACACAACAGAAAATGTTGCATTCATGATTCAGGACTTCCAAAAAGAAATTTCCCTTATACTACTGATGTAGTAGAAACTTTTCTCACTGTTCTAAAGAAATAGAAACCACATGAAATTTGTAACATTTATATTATTATATAAAATATGTATTATATAACTATATATTATATAACATTTATATAACATTTTGCATTTATAACATACAACAATTTTGAGATGTCAATTGCACAATTAACAAAAAAATTGATACAATTGATTAGAAAGATGAATTCAGAGTCTGAAATGGAAAATTGGGTTGATTATGTTGATGACACACTTTCCAATGACATGAAATATCCTGTGGAATCAGAAAAAATGCATGGTTTAGGATGTAGACCTAAAGTTACCTGGAAAGAAGGAATAAAGAAAACAATTGAATAATACAAAGAGAATTTTCACAACTGTAAAAATGCAGAAAAAGCTTTGGAGCCTTTTCCTGTGGAATAAAATTTTTTACAATAAGAAACATTTATGGGTGAGAAAAAAAGAAAATCCTTCTACCTCATAGATACTTGATATGAAATCAATTTACCAAACAGAATCTTCTTTCCTTTTGGAAGTAGATTCAGGGGTTTTTGCACAAAATCTCAAGGGCAAAATTACGATATAAATAATACGTATTATCATTTAGTGGAACAGTCTCATTATACATTGGCTTGATGGAATTTTGTTCTACTGTCAACTGAATTCTTGAAGGATGATGCTACTTTTCTGCACAATAGTAAAAACGGTAGAAAATAAGACAAACAAAGTGTGGAGAATCACAACTTAGAGATGTATCTACAAGGAAAGAGTCCATCCCTTGGTCTGAAAGTCTCATAAACTAAAGGTCTGCTTTAGAAGTGGTCCACTGGCCCAGAAATCAATCATGGCAGTAGAGAAGATATCACTTGCAGGCCTTGTCCTTTGCTCTTACACAGTAAATATGCTACAGATCTACTTCCACTGCTAGGGATTGTTATAAATTTGAATCTTAAGGTAATACAGAATAAGTTTTTATCCTGATTAAAGGTTGAAATTCCATAAATAATTTGCAATAAAATAAGAAATACTTGTCTATACAAAGCAATAAAGTTGGAACAAGATGAAACATTTCAAGCACTTTTAAGATTTTGTACTTGATTTTAATATTGATTAATTTCAATAAAGTTAACTGTGAAATTTAAAAACTTATAAAAGATACATATTTATAAAAATAATAATCTAAGGTTTGTATGTTTTTAAATTAATTATTTTAACTAAAAATCATCTTAAGTTAAAGAAGAAATGTCCTTCAAGTCTAGTTTTCATTTTGTACTCGTGAAATTATGTCATAATAATGTTTTTAATGAGATATTGATGCTTTTTATTCTATTTTCTGTTTATTTCATCTATATTCATGAACAAACATGTAAAGCTTGGCCAATTTAGGTTAAATAATGCTGAAAACTTAAAACATTTTTCAACAAATATTTTTGGAGCATACTTTGTATATATCATTGAACTTAAGAAATACTTTTTTAAAAGAGTTCTTTTTTAAGAAACCAAAAACCGTTGTTTTTCATTTTTAGAATTACTTTCATACCATTAAATTCATGTCTATTGCTGTCAAGATTAACATTGATTCTCCTCATTAAAAAAATTAGCTTATTATGAAAAGAAACGTTATTTGGATTTTAACATAATGTTTATGTCTACATAAAACACTTTCTATTAATGCATTTTTGACATTTAAAAAAGGAAATTTTTTTAAAAGCCACTAGAGTGCCCTCTGTGAAAAAATATCTACAGGAAGTTTCTTTATAAAAAGTGTCTCCTTTTTCTGTAGTTCTTGAGTATTAGGGAAGCATTAGGAAATAAAGGCAAGAAAGATAGAATAATGTTTAGCCATCTGAAATATTCCTAATTCTCTGGACCACACCCATTCCTTGCAAGGTCAGAAATCACATGTAGTTGGGATAAGAAAGCCTGAGAAAGAAACCTATGAGGATATGTTGAAATGGAAGAACTAAAATATGAAAGCAAGGTCACCACGTGTGGAGATTTGAACCTAAATGGAGGTTAGAAAACCTAGACATTAAACTGTAGGAGAAAACACAAACATGAGTTAAGTACCATTACCTAAAATGTCAAAGACCCAGAGTTTCTATGTAAAGATGACTGACAGAGATATAAGCAGCAGATAAACAATAAAAGTCTTGGCAGGTGACATTGCTGTAGAGAGTGAGTATCGAAACATAAAAGAACTAGTGTAAAAGATAGGCACCAAATCATATTCATTGAGCCAGTTGCCTATAAGACAGAGAAAGAATCATAGGAAATGAAGATTTAAGGAAAGAATCCATTTGTGTGTGTGGTAGGTGTGAAGGGAATTGAGCTAGATGGCATGGAATCCTCTGATTTATAAATAGAAGTTCAAGACAGGGAACCCTAATAAGACAAAGTTTAATTATAGAAAAACAAGAACAAGTTCATAGTGGAGAAAGTAGAATACAGTTGAGACTGAGTCATAAAATGACAGAAATAGAGAATTTTAGAGTCAGAAAGGACTTCAAAGGCCATATTGTTCAAACTGTACATGAAAAAGAGTCTCCTTTCTAGAATGTTCCAGTAGTCATCTTGTCACTTCTGGAGCCAGCCACCAGTCTCCATTACATTCTGAAATAATCCAATTCTCTACTGTATATTTAAAAAAAAATTTTCCCCGTAAGTCAAGGTTAAGTATACTTATGTGCTGCTTCCACACAATCTTCTATTTCTGCTTTCTGGATCCAAACCCAGACCAAGTTCATTTCCTCTTCCAAGTGTTGTTGTTGTTCAATCATTCAGTTGTTTCTGACTCTTTTGTACTCCATGGACCATAGCATGCCAGGACCTTCTATTCTTCACTATCTCTTGAGGTCTGTCCTGGTTGATCTTAATTGTTTCTGTGATATCATGTATACACCTCATCCTCTGCTGTCCCCTTTTCATTTTTTCTTCCATTTTTTCCCAATACCAGGGTCTTTTCTAATGAGTCCTGTATTCTCATTATGTAGTCTTCAGCTTCTATGTTTAACCTGCTAGTGAATATCCTGAACTAATTTATTTTTTCCCCTTAATATTATTTTAGTTTTCCAATTATGTAACAAGATAATTTTCAGCATCAGACTCTGCAGATTTTTTTCTTAGAGAGTTCATTGATGACTTGTTCAATTACTTTTTTTTTCCTAAAATGGGGTTATTGAAGCATATTTATTTCCTCTTCTGTTAATCTGGGCAATTTAGATTTCTTTCATAAATATACATCACTTTCAATTAGACCGTCAGATTTATTGGCATACAGTTGGGCAAAATAGCCCTAATTACTGTTTTAATTTCTTCTCCATTGTTGGTAAATTCACTCTTTTAATTTTTGATACTGCTAATTTGGTTTTCTTTCTTTTTTAAATCAAATTCATCAAAGGTTCATCTATTTTATTTTTTCATAACACCAATTCTCAGTTTGTTACTTCAATAATTTTCTTACTTTCAATTTTATTAATCCCCCTTTGATTTTTAGCATTTCTAATTTGATATCTAATTGAGAATTTTTAATTTGTTCTTTTTTATAGCTTTTTAGTTCCATGCCCAATTCATTGATCTCATCTTTATCTTTCTTAAGTACTCATTCAGAGGCATAAAAATTTACCTAAGAACTGCTTTGTCTGGAACCCATACATTTTCGTATGTTATCTTATTATTGTCATTCTCTTTGAAGTTATTGAATATTTCTATGATTTGTTGTTTGACCCGCTCATTCTTTAGAATAAGATTAGGTTCCAATTAGATTTAACTTATATTTCCATTTCCCTTTATTATGCATAATTTATATTGCATCATGATCTGAAAAGGATGCCTTTAACATTTCTGCCTTTCTGCATTGGATTGTGAGGGTTTTGTGCCCTATTACATGGTACATTTTTGTGTTGGTGCCATGTAGTGTGGAGAACATGGTATATTTCTTTCTATCTCCATTCAATTTTCTTCAAAGGTCTATCATATCTAACTTTTCTATAATTCTATTCACCTCTTTAACTTCTTTCTTATTTATTTTGTGATTAAATTTATCTAGTTCTGGAAAGGTTGAGGTCTTCCATTAGTAAAATTTTGCTCTCTGTTTCTTCCTGTACCACTCTTAACTTTCCCTCTAAGAATCTGAACACTATACCACTTGAAACATATATATTTATTATTGATATTACTTCATTGTTTATGATACCATTTAGCAAGATATGATCTCCTTTGATATCTGTTTTAATTAGAGCTATTTTTGTTTTTGCTTTATCTGATATCAGGACTGCTATGCCTTCTATTTTCTTTCTTTACTTCAGTTAAAAGATAATAGATTCTGCTCCATTCCCTTACCTGTACTCTCTGTGTGGCTCTCTGCTTCAGTTATATTTCTTGTATACAATATATTGTGTGATTTTGGTTTTTAAGCCACTCTGCCATCCCCTTCCATTTTATGAGAGACTTCATCCCATTCACATACACAGTTATGATGATTAACTGTATTTCTCTCCATCTTCTTTTCTACCTGTTTGTACTTTTCTCTCTCCTTTCATCATAGCCCATCTCACCAGAGTTTTGCTTCTGACCACCAAGTGCCTCAATCTGCCCTCCTATCATCCCTCCTTTTCTTTCCCTTTCCCTCTCCTACTTCTGCCCTCCTTTCTATCAGACCCTCTCCCTTTCCCTTTCCTTTCACCTTTCCTTTGCTACTTCCTTATAGAGTAAGACAAATTTCTATAACCAAATGTGTATGTTATCCCCCTTTTGAGGTAAATCTAATGAGAGGTTCAAACAGTGCTTACCTCCATTTTTCAGTGAACTTTTGCAATTCCTTTTCCATTTGACCAATTCTACTTTAAAGGAGTTATTTTCTTAAGTGGATTTTTTTGCTTTCTTTTCCAAATTGTTGACTCTTTTTCATAATTCTCCTGCATAACTCTCATTTCTTTTCCCACTTTTTCTTCTACATCTCTTATTTGATGTTCAATATCCACTTTCAGCTCTTCTCAGGGGACTTTTTGGGATTGAAACCAATTCACTTTTTCATTTGAGGCTTCACATGCAGTATGTTGATGTTGTCGTCTTCTGAGTTCATATTTTGAACTTCCCTGTAGCCACAATAACTTTCCATAGTCAGGACTCTTCTCTACTTCTTACTCATTTTCAACCTATTTTTGTGACTTTTAAAGTTGAGTTCTGCTCCTAAGGCACAGAGAGCCCTATTCCAAGCTTCTTATGCTTAGGGCCAGGTATCTGGTCACTGGCTTTTCACACCAAGGCCTTCAGTGCTTGCAGCTTGCCCACAACACTGAGGGTGGCTAGGCCTAGTTGCAACTGTTATGTTGCAATTCTGAGGGACACAATTTGCCTTCTGTGCTGGGGCTGGAAGCCTAACCACTGGCCTGCTGAGCCAGGACCTACAGGCCTCAGTGGCTGATTTGTGATGCATGTAAGAGGCTCCAAATCTCCTTTTGTCCAAGTGAGAAAGACCTTTCCTGAAGTCCTTCTAAGTTATCTAAACTAGAATATTGTTTTACTCCATCTTTTTTGCAGGTTCTGTTACTCCAGAATCTGTTTAGAGGTGTGATTTAAAATTGTTTCCAAGGCAAGCTGGGCAGAGCTCAGGAAACTTCCTGATTTCTCTCTGCCATCTTGACTGCACCTTTCCAATTTCTCTAACTATTAGCTAATTTGACCTCCTTACTGTCCAAGGAACTCTCAAACATCTGCCGTAGAACCATCATTTGAAAACATTGATTCTGTAGCATTCTGTTTTCTTTATATCCCAACTCCCACAGCCATAATCTGATCCTGGAAAAATCACAGCTTTGACTATATGGGCAATAATTGGCAAAATGATTTCTCTGCTTTTTAGTTTGTTTTCAAGATTTGCCATAACTTTCCTTCCAAAGAGATAATATATTTTAATTTCATGGTTTCAATCACTATCTGCATTGATCTTGGAGACCAAGAATATAAAATTGGACACTACTTCCATTTCTTCTCCCTCTATTTGCCAATAAGTAATAGGACCAGTTGCTTGATATTAGTTGTTTGTTTTTTATGTTAAGCTTCAAGCCAGTTTTTACACTCTCCTCTTTCACCCACAGACTTTCAAATAGTCATGTCTAGCCAAAGTCTTCTATTTCCAGGCAAAATGTTCACCATTCCTTCAAATTATTTGCATACCTATAATAGAATTCTGAACAAAGTCTTTTTTATATTCTTTGCCATGTATGATTACGTTTGATCCCAGACAATGAAGGTTATGGTGGAAAGACCACTGAAACTTAAATTTGGAGACACCCAATTCTAACCATGGTTAGAATCTCGTGTCTGACATTTATTATTATTTCTTTTCCTAATCTCTCTAAATGCTGATCTGCTCACTACCATCCTTTTCTTCCCCTCCTCTAATGCCAATATCACTAATACTTCAAACATGACAACCTACAGACCCTTCTCTCATTTAAATGCACACACACACACACACACACACACACATACACAAAATCAGCACCAATAGTTTGCGTATAGATGTGTAAGGAAGAAAGTGTCATTTCAGATCTCCTACTTTTTGTATCCATACAGCAAAACCAAATAATCTCATTGTCCTCAATAGTCATTTATTGTGGTCCTCAGTAGCTTAGTGCCTTTATAACTGGAGTTAAGGATTTATACCTTAAGCCTTTTAAAGACATCACTGCATTACATATCAATGATAGTAATAGTAACAAAATAATGATTAAAAATAATCATTTAAAAGTATGTTATATTGGTTATACCTTTGTCTATGGTTTGAATTAGATCATTACTGAGGTCTTTCCAAATCTCCAATTTTGTGATTCCATCAAAAATAATAGTAATAGTTGAGATTTTCATATTTATGGTTCAAGAAGTACTTTACATGCATCATGAAAAAGTATGGCATTGTAACTAGAGTGCTGGAGCTAAGACACTATGGGTTTGAATCGTGCTTCAGATAGTAATTACTAGCTATATGTAGGTTAAGTCATTGCTGCCTCACAGAGTTGAACTAAGTCTCAGATGTAATAAGGTCATCAAAGAGTTTTTTAAACATTAAATACAGACACACAGAGACACACACACAGAGATATACACATATGTGTGTATATATATATGTAAGCGTGAATGCCTCCTGTCACTCTAAACTCCTTGTTTTCAAGGATTGTATGCTATATATTTTTACATGACCAATGTCTAACATAATCCATTTGTACTATATATAAAATCAATATATGTTTTCTATTCATAAACAGAAAGGCTCTTATCTGACACATACTGACAAATAGATCAAATTTTTATCATTTCTGAAGTTGAAGAAAATTTTTAAAAATTTACTTCAGAAAGGAATCTACCTTTCCACTCCTCATTTCACACTGCTCCTCTTACAAAGGTACATAACAAAGTCAAAGTTGACTAGCCACTGTGCTCAAAATATACATCCTACACATATGTGCTAGCAAAATTGTTTCCTTCCTTCAAGTCTCACCTCACATGCTACCAATTTCTGACAGCCTGCTCTATTCTTTGTCAAACTGCATACCACTCTGGCCTGGCCTGTGCACTCCTTATATTCTAATATAGTACACTCCCTTCCTGCCCACACGCACAATTTGTCTCTTTCCTCTGTCCAACACTAACACTGTCAAGCTAGGTTCCCACAAGGTAGATTACTACTTTTATTATTAGTGTGTTCTAAAAATAATTCTAAAACAGTGTAACTTCTGAAAGAAAGAAAAAGGAAAAAAAAGAAAAGAAGAATGGAAGGAAGGGGAGAGAGAGAAAAAAGAAAGAGAGAGAGAGAGAGAGAGAGAGAGAAAGAGAGAGAGAGAGAAAGAGAGAGAGAAAGAAAGAAAGAGAAATTCTGGACCTAAGGTTGGATAGATCTGAGTTCAAATCTGTTCTCAGAAATTTACTGCTTCAGTCACCCTGGGCAAGTCACTTAACTTCTATTTGCTTCAGTGTCCTGAACTAATAGGATCTGCATCTCAGGGTTGTTGTGAGGATCAGATGAAATAACATGTATGAAGACTAGTATAGTGACTGATACATAGTAGCTCTCAAGAATAAATTCTTGTTTTCTTCCTTCCTTTCTTCTCTTCCTTCCCCAACCTGGTAATGCAAAGCAATCTTCTCAGAAGTTTCTAGGGAAGATGAGAGATTGGCCAATCATAAAGCCATGCATGAGCAGCTTTCCAGAGGATTGCTGCTGTGAATAGCTTTCAAGGTTCTGATTATATAGTAAGTGAATACTCTATTTATTCAGTAACAAATCAGAGCAAAACATTCACAGCAAATCAAGGTACAGCATTCCCAATGTTACAACTTATCACAGAAAATCAAAATGCAGCATTTACCATGTCACAACTCAATATCTTATCACTAAAATGGCCACATAGTTTTCACCAAAGTGGTCACATAATTTAAAGAAAGTACAACCATTTAGTCAATCAATCGCATAATTAACTCAATCATTCAATGGTTCTCTTTTAAACAAGGCACATTCATTTAGACAATCAATCTTTTAGTTAAATCCTTAATTCAATCAGTCTTAAGGAGGACAACCTCCTTAATCCTTAACTCACTCATCCTTAAGGAGGTAAGCCATGGGGTGCAATTAAGTTACAATATCAGTCACTACTCAGTACTCTGTTAAGGGGTAGTGGAAAATACACAGGCCACCCACCCCTCAGTCACAAGTACGTTACTATTTTATTAGTCACTACTCAGTATCCATGGAGAGGTTTTTTTCATCTTGACCCAAGGCAGGCTTTCAGATTCCCTGGTTCCCCTCCATGGTCCCAGTTCCTACCTGAATTCACCAAGCAGTCACCTGGGTTCAAAGGCAGACAGCTCCCAGCTCCTTGTCCAGCTCTGGGTGCAGTTCCTGTTCCACACTGAAGTTCACAGTGTCCAGTCCACCTTAAATCCTTCACAGTCTCTATTCCTGGGAAGACAAGGCTTAACAAAGTCACAAACAGACAAAGTACAGAAACCACAGTCATGCTTCCTCTGGCAGCTCCAGGCTGGCCCTTAGAAGTCTTTAGTAGAAGTTGCAGCTGGCCCTCATAAATCCTCAGAAGCCCCTCAGCTGCTCCTCAGCAGCTCTGGCTGGCCCTTGGAAGTCTTCAGCACCATAAGCTCCATTCAAAAAATCAAAATCACTTTATCCAGCCTCCACATGGCTAGCTCCAAGAAATTCTGTCTCAGTTCTCAATTCTCATTCCTCTTCTCAATTCTCAGTTCAGTCTTCAGTCCAGCAACAGCAGCTGCCCTGCCTCCACATGCTTATCCCAAGAAGTTCTGACTTTCCCAGCTGGGGTTTTACCTTATATACAATATTGCTCCTCCCTGTTCAGCCTCTTCCTGTTAGTCAGCAACAGGGATTCACACCTTCTGTTCCTTTAACAGAGGCTTAATTTGAAACCAGGTGTAAATTACCTGTCAACTTAGCAATACAAAGGGATCTTCAAATTTCATTACCATTACACCAATCAATATTTTCACATGTGCATTTAATTCTAGGTCTGCCTCTCCTGAATTATAAGTTCCTTTTGGTCCAAAGCCAATTAGAGGACTTTTTGTAGTCATGTATTACTAAATCATCATTACTGAAACCAGCTTCTGAAATCCTACACATTGAATTACAGAGTGCAGAAAATATTTCATTGGTCAGTCTCTCTTACCAGTTACCCCATTACATAAACAGAAATTAATCTCCTTGAAGGTAGAAATAATGACAATTTTCATTTTTATATGCTAGTGCCTATTGTGGTGCTTTGCCTGTAGTAGTTGTTTAATTGATCTTTTTTGTTCAATGTTGAAATCCAAATTCACTTTGTTTTTAGAATGTAAATTTGAAGTAATCTGGGTCCTTAACAGACCACCTAAAAAAGAAATACCTTTCTAAAATTGAATCACTGTTATTTATTTACATCAATCAAGGAGGAGAAAAAATTATCATAGACTATTATTAGCTCTGCTTGTAATAGGAACATTTACCATTCTCTGTAGTTTTCATTTATTTAAGAAACTTCCTTCTAAAATATGATTCTGCTTTTCATATGAATTTCCTTTAGCTTCCTTATTAATTATTCCGTTCTAGTTTTAATAAAATCTAATCAATATATAAATTATCTAAATCAATATATACTAAATCACATATATTTAATCAAAACGTAAATGATTTTGTTGCTCCATAAACATTGATTTAGTGAGACATGACAGGTAGGGAA
>CM053586.1:52512929-52528028 GCA_028646515.1 Pseudochirops corinnae
ACAAGTCTGGTTATTTTCCTATATCAGGGCCTTTAACTCCTTGTTAAATCTCAGGTCTAGTGCTTTCATGTCAATAAAGCTCCCATTGGCTAAAGAGAGGATCTAAATGAATTCTTTCAAATCTGAACCAGCTCTCCCAACTCTAACCTCAACAGAATTTATTAATTCAGCTTTCTAATTAAGCAACAATGACAAGAACTTATGATTGTATCTTCCATAGACTGCTTCCTCTCCCATTTCTGGAACCATGAAGAAATTAATTCTGTCATTGTCCCTGAGTGGGATCTACTCTCTTTACAATCACACAATCAGCATCCCTATATCCAGAATAATTGTCTCCACCTGGTCACCACCCTCAGGAATTTGTTGTCTTCTTCTATTACAATATAAACTCTCTAAGGAGCTTTGCTTTCATATCTGCATCCTCAAGGTTTAGCTGAATGATTGGCACATAACAAATGGTCAAAAAATATGTTGCTACTCATTCATTCATTCTTTCAGAAGATATTAGTCATCAGTAGGATTTCAGGATTAGCTTATGGGGTACCACTCAAGTAAGTTTGAGAATAAAAAATTCTGATCTAACACAAGTCTAAGAATGGAATACTGCAATCCCTCCTCCAAAACATACACACACACACACACACACACACACACATATACACAAACACACACATGCATGCACACATGCAAGCACAAACATGCACACATGCAAGCACAAACATGCACACATGGTCCTTTAGTACTTGAGCTAAGCTTTTCTCATAGGAAAAAGAAAAGAAGTACAAATGGGTACAACCTCAAAAGTTATTTGTTATTCCAGGCCACTCAGACTAAATATTGATCTCTAAGCATTTTTCATAATCTGAGAGGAACCTAGAATCACATATGCTCAGAGACTGAAAGGGTTTCAGAGGTCATCCAGTACAACCTGTACCTGAACAAGAATTCCCTCTACCAAGAACTCATGTTTATCCTATTAATTCTTTAGAGATGTTAAGGTTGGTTTTATTTTTAAATTTTTAATATATTTTTTGTCTTAGATATGCATTAGTCCTAACCCACAAATGTGATATAACATTCTACCAAGATGAAAGAAATGCCCTGAAATCCTTTGAAGACTTTTGACAAGTGCCTACGGCCACAGAGAGCTGATAAATATGACGGACTTCCTTAATCTTTTTCTGGAATCCCTAAGAAGTAGTAGGTGAACAGGAAAAGGAAACCTAGAAAAAGAATAAAGAATAAAATATTCCAGGGGCAGGTTGAGACAATATTTCCTTATAGGAAACCGGCTTTTTTTCCTTCTGGGGGGATGACAGGCTTGTGTTAGGCATTGTGTTAGGCACCAGAAAGACCAAAATAAACAAATGAATACTCTCTTTAATTAAATACTTTTCATTGTAAGGAAGAGGGGGGTTATGACAAACAAAGGGAAGTGGTGGTCAAGCAAGAAAGCTACACATATGACCTAGAAAGCTACAGATGTGGTGAGTGGACGCAGAGGGCTGTCAAAGGTCATAGTGGAAGTGGAGGGATAAAATAGTTCTGATTTCATTCTTCTCAGATGTTCCGAGAAAGGAGGGGATGGACACAAATAATACTTGTGGGGAGAGAGGATTTGTTTGGTAGGCTTCCATTTTCTGTTACATAGCTGAATGAAAGCTGTGAAAGCCCAAAGATCCAAAAGAGAAGATAAGGGTGAAAAAATGGGAGAAGTAGGAGTTGCCAAACTCATTTTCTATAATCCATAATTTGGACTATGAAGTAGATTGGCTCTGGAAATGATCAATGCATAAGATTGTAATTTTAGAATTGGAGAAAATCTTAGAGACTTTGTAACCTAAGTCTCTTGTTTTATAGGAGTTCTACCTTAAAACATCTCTTATATGTACTCCCTTTTCTCCTTTGACCCTGTAGTCACCCTCGGAAGACCCACATCACCTCAGAACTGGATAATTTTTAACTGCTAACGGGTGAATCTCCTCACTTCAAGTCTCCCAACACCCTAATCTATTCTCCAGTCAGCTGTCAAAGTGCCATCCTTAATGTACCAGTCAAACCATGTAATCCCCCTACTCAATAAATACCAGTGGCTCCTTCTTATCTCTAGGATCAAATATAAAATCATCTGTTGGCGTTTAAAGCCCTTCACAATCTAACATCTTCCTACTTTTCCAGTCATCTTAGAATTTACTCCCTTAGATCACAATGCTGGCTTTTTTGTTGTTCCTCAAACACCATACTCCATTTCTGTGTGTAGCTCATGTGTAGCTCACTGGCTGTCTCCTATGTTTTGCCTTGTTGTCTCACTCTCATTGCTTCCCTGGCATCCTTAAAGATCCAGCTCAAATCCCACCTTTGGCAAGAATCCTTTACTTGTGTCCTGTCTCCTTCCCTATTACTAGTGCCTTCCATCTAAGATTACCTCCAATTTATACTATATACATTAATCATTAGAGGGAGCAAGGTCTGGGAGCAGTGGATAGAATATGGGCCTGGTGTTTGGAATATTTGAAAACAAATCTAGCCTCAGGTACTTATTAGTTATGGAACCCTGGTATGCCTTATTTTCCTCAACTGTTTAAAAAAAAAAAAGGAACACTAATAGTATCTATCCTGAAGAGTTGTTGAGAGGATCAGAAGCCACAATATGTGTAAAATGTTTAGCCTAGTGCCTGGCACATGGTAGGCCCTTAGTAAATTTTTTTTTCTTCCTCCCTCCTTGCGTCCCTTTCCCTCTATCTTCCGTCCTTCTTCCATTCTTCCCTCTCTCCTTTCCTCCCTTCCTTCCTTCTTTTCATTTTTTCTTCCTCCCTTCTCTCCCTTGTCTACATCATATATGTATCTTTTATATGCACAGTGGTTTGCAAATTGTCTCACAGATTAAAATGAGTTGCCTGAGAAAAGGGCCTGTGTTTTTGCCTTTCTCTGTATCTCTAACACCCAGCAAATAAAGAGTAAGCACTGAAAAATGTTTGTTAACTTGACTGAGAAAAGACAAAAAACCTTATCTAAAGCCACATATAAGTAGAAGTATAAAGATTTTTATTAATGACTTCTGATTTAAAGTTCAAAATCTTTTCTTACGATTACTCTGGTAGTGAGATACAACCCAATTTAAATCTCAACTCTGTATATTAAGGGGTAGTTTGTGAGAAGAATGGCAAGTACATATAGTTGATTCCCATTATGAATATGGCAGACCATCATGTACAGAGCCCCTCTGATTATGAATGAAGCTCCTTCCTGTTACCTGGTCTAGTATAAACCAACTAATCCCAGCAAGATGATGTTGGTCCTTGACAGTCACTTCATGAATAGAATAAAAGCAACTCTGTGAAGGGAAAGATGGTCAAAAAGCCCTCCCTATTCTATTGTACATTTCAATTATTTAGAGAGTTTTTCTCCTCAAAGTTATTTTCCACAAGATTTTTTATGAGGTTATAAAAAGATCTATATGGCATTACTGACTTTCCTCCAAAACAATCATTCCTTCTGCATGCTGAGAATGCCAGACATTTCACTAAAAAAAAAAAAAAAAAAGAGAGAGAGAGAGAGAGAGAGAGAAAAAGAAATCCTTTGATGAACTGGCCTCTAGAGAAAACTAATATCATCGTCTTAGGGTTTGTACTGAAAAATAAAATCTCTCCTGCCTTTAAGTAAGCATCAAAAGGGGGATAAGGAGAATAGTCTCATGACTTTATAAGATTAATAAATATATATATTTTAACTCACATAATCTGATTGATGATTCTTCGTTAATATTTAAGTATTTCATCAAGGTCTTCTCCAGAACCAAAAGGGCAATTATGATTTAACTTCTATTTTATTGTTTTCTTTTCCCTAGAAAGAAGTGCTATCCCAGTTTTAAGGGCAGAAGCATGGATTTGGAAGAAAGCTCAGAGGACATTCTGACTGTCTGTTGATGTGGTCAAATCAATCAGTCCACGATTGATTCATCTTTTTCACAACTGTACAGAAAATAAGGGGAGGAGGAGAATCAGTTGATCTGTGGTCTATTTGGTAGTGTATTTCAGATATAGACCTAAGTCTTTTTCCTTCTTTGAAACAGGGTCATAGTACCATCACCTCCAATTAAATGGGAGTGAAACAGTATTACCTCCTTGCCTACCCTGCTTCAACATTTACAGGCTTTATGCTGAAACCATTCTGAGTATTTTACTAAAATATTTAGGGCTGGAATTTAAGTATGAAAAGAAAACCTGAGGGTGAAGCAGAACACAGACTCACATGTGTCCAGAAGCTATTCCATACAAGCAACATTTATTAAGTACCTATTGTGTATGGGTTCTCAAATTTCTAGTAGAAAAGAATCAGTAGTCCAACCTCATAATTGGGAAACTGCATCTCAGAGAGACTAAAGGACTTGCCCAATGTCATTTAGTCATTTAGCAGTACAGCTGAAAGTAAAATTTATCTGATTTCTGATCCAGTAGTTTGTTTTTTCCCATTATTACAAATTTGAATAAGTTTATTATGAAATGAGATATTGTTAAAATGATTAGCATGATATCTGGCACATCTTAGGTATTTAATAAATTCTTGTCACCTCACTTCTCTGTCTCTATACCATTAAGGAAACTATTCATCACGAACTAAACCAGCTGAACTTGTGGGCATGGGTGCGCTAGCTCATGTGAACTGATAAATTTCTGACAGCACTTAGAAAAAACTTCAGTGAAAAAAAAAACAATCAGAAAATTATAGCAACTCTTCCTTCTCTGTCACTATCCATATACAATAGTTTGTCAATTCTTGCCAATTAGATGCACAAAATGACTTCCATAATCATTCTCTCCTCCTCATTGATATGTGTACCATTTAAATTCAGGCCCTCATCATTCCTTGCTTAAGAGTATTACAATGGCCTCCCAACTGGTGTCCCTACCTCATCTTCCTTCTTCAATCCATCCTTCATATGACTGTTGAGGTGATATTTCTAAAGCATAGGTATGGTCATGTCATTCATTCCCCTGCTCAAGAAGCTTAATAACCTCTATAAGAATAAATACAAACTTGAGGTACCTTTTTAATGCTCTTCCTAATGGTTTCCAACTCACATTTCTGGCCTTATTTATTACTTCTATTCACCCGTGCTTCAGTCTAGCAAAATCAGACATGCCTATGTGACCAGGGCAAGCCACTAATGTCCGAATGCTTTGGTTTCCTCATCGGTAAAATGAGAATAACAACCTAACTCCAAAAGCTTTTGTGCAACTGTAATGAGGTAGTTTTTATCAGGAACTTTGTGAGCCTTAAAGCATGCATAGACACACACACATACATGCATAGACACACACATACATGCACATAAATAGGTGATGCTTAGGAAAGTAGTTGTGTGTGCATGCATGTATATATATATATAAATGTTTGTATATACACATATGTACACACATCCAAGTATGCATATGTAATATACAGGTATAAAGATGTTCTAATAATATTATTATAAAAGGAACTTACCTAGGTAATCTCTAAGTTTCTTTCAAATTTTAACATTCAATAATTAGATGAATACAAAATAAGCTATCAGAATTATAGTTGCACCTTTTTGATGTTGTTTTAATTCTATAGGATGTTATGTATCACATTTTACAACACATAGCTATAATATATAAGGCTTCCCATACTTTAGGAGGAGTTATTTCACCCATATGACATACAAATACCTTACATATGTGTGTATATATACTTATATGCTTACATGTATGTGTATTGACTATACACATAGAGACACACTGATATACACATGCTCTGTCAACAAATAAAATTTATTAAGTGTTCACTATTTATAAGCTAATTACTAGGGAAATAGGGAGAAAAATATAATCTCTGGTGTCAAGGGGATCTTACTTAAATGAGGGAGCCAGGTAAATAACTATGTCTATTGAAGATATAAATAATATAAACAAAAAAAGGCAAGCTATGAGGTAGGAAAGACCTCTTGCAAAAATTAAGATTTCATCTCAGTCATTAGGATGCTCAAAGAAACCAGACAGCCAAGGTGAAAAGAGAGTATATTCCAAGTAATAAAAATAGACAATGGAAATGCATGGATTCAGCAGTTGGAGTACCATGCAGGGGAAAAAGCAATGAGGTTACAGAAATGCAGAGGGACATAAAGAGTAAGATTAGGAAGGCAGGAAGGGAAGAGGTTGTGAGGGGTTTGAAAAGCCATGCAAAGGTTTTTATATTTGTTCCTAAAAATAAGAGATCCAGTGCTATTCACTGAGCAGGAAAGTCATATGGTCATGGGACCTCAGCATTATAAGGATCACTTTTGATACAGAATGGAGGGTGAGCTTGTAGTAAGGCATGGGGACTATGCAAAAAGTTATTGCAATAGACCATGCATAGGAGATGAAGGCCTGCACCAGGTTTGTGATTGTGTGAGTGAAAAAAAAATACAGATAAGAAAGGACTTACTATGAGCCAGGCATTGATTCCATATAAGAACCTAGGTCTTAACTCCAAATCTACACTCTATATACTCTATCATGATACTTTTTGTAGGTAGGAACTCTGAGATTCAGAATGCTTAAGTGGTTGTCCCAAATTCTACTTTACTGATGCATAAATTAAGCTGTTAGTATGTTGGCATTCAAAAAGTTAAATCTGTGGCTTAGTTGAGATTAGACACATAGCTCCCTGTGTTGTACCCAAACCCTCCACCCAGGTCACTACAGACCACATGATTTGTGATACACCATTAAGCCCCTCTTGTATTTCTGTCTTTATCCCTGTGTTATATTTTATCACAGCTTGAAACAGCTTAAGGAATGTCTGGGCATTGCTCAAGGCGTAGTTCTCTGACTCCTTCTCCCCTAATCAGCATTTCATATTTTTCTCTTTCAATCATTATAGTATACAAGGCCCATTATGGTGCAAGGATCTTATCTAGGTACCATCCTGTCTTGCCTTTCTGACCAAGCAAGGCCCCGCCCCCTTTGCCCAGAACATGACCCTGGCCTGATCCAGGGAATTCCAGTCCCCCTCATCCCTCTGTCCTGCTCTGGAAAGCTGACTATAGCCCTCCACCCTGTGCCCCCCAACCCAGTTCTATGAAGGACCCTCACTTCACAGGAAGGTTGCACTCTTGTACCCTTGTGCCATACTCCCCTGAGTCATAGATTTTAACCAATGGCTGTTCTTTGCTTCTGTACATCATAGCTTCTGATAGTTCACCTCCCTGATTGTGGTTTTTGTGTTTTTAACCTTTATAATCAAAGTCTGTACCCCCAAAGATCACTGCCAATTTGAGTGGTGAATACTCTGGTAGTCACACGCTTAATCAATACATCCACATCTAAATTCACCTTGAAGCCAGGTCTCAGCTTTCTCTTATTCTCTGCACAACACCTGGTTCATTGCTGTATCCCTTTGGCAGACTATACTCTCAATTTAGAATTTTAATTTGTACTAAATTCAGAATAAAATGATGGAGGTATATGTCCTTGAAAATACAAACATAAGAATCATATCCTTTTTTGTAGATACTCTAATAAGCAGCTGACCAGGTATTCATTCCATGCAGAAGACAGGATCTCCGATGATATTGATTCCTTGTAGAGCGACCTTCAAACCTGTTTTCCTGAGGTGATGAGAGCATCAAGTTTGATAATATAACCATTAATTTCTTCCTCTAGAGTGCACTTCACATGAAGGATATTCAAGTGTAGGAAGGATTCTCTCTTCTTAATGACTTTGAAGATGCTGCAGTAGGTGTTCAGAAAAGACAAAAAAGAAACAGAAACAAACAATGTTCAGTGATTTATTTTATTTTATTAAAAAGATGCAATATTCTTCAAAGTGAAGGTGGCCTGCTAGAAGACAATAGCACAGAAACAATGAAAATATAATGTTAGTTTATTAGTAATATTATTGACTACTTTTTTTTTTACAGTGACATATGTTATGGAAATGAGATGAAGTGAAGTCAGACCACCGATGGTTATAAATGGATTTATTATATTAGGGTTGAATTTGTCTTCACTTTTCAGATAATTATGTTTTCATAGGTATATAATAGTCAAGTCAAATTCAAATAAGAATGGACCCCTCTGACTCACACATTGACTTAGGAAACCACAAACTAAAATTATCTATGGCAGATTGTATTTTTAATTTATTTTTTAAATATTCTTCAATTATCTTTTAGTCTGACTTAAACTGCACTTGGAAGCCTTGTATGGGGATTCAAGTTTACCACTTCTTATACAAAGAATACTGATGAAGGAACTCTACCAAAATATACCCAATTTTTCTCTAAAACATATAGTCTTGGAAAGTTGTTTGAAGCTGTGTGATCTTAAGTGACTTGGCCAAAGTAATAAAGTTAATATGCGTCAGAGGCAAGGATTGAATACAGATCTTCCTAACTCTGAGACCAGGTCTTTTAAATCTGGTCAATTGAGCTAAAAGTTTTATAAGAAGATATAATCTCCGTAAGCTCTGATGTTCCTTATCTCACCAATGAGCAAGGTCACCGTAACTTGGTTACACATTCTTCTAAGGGTTCTAGTTTCCCTGAGAGGTCAAGGGTGATTTTCTAGTGTTATTGGCCCCAGCCCCTCATAGTATGCTTCCTTCAAGATTATTAGTTCAGAATTATTTAGCCAGCTAACGCTAAAAGGATATTTCCTAAGGTGATAGGATAATAACAGTTGGTACTAACAACACATCCCTTCCAAAAGCATTGTGATACAGTCTCTTACAAATACATTTACCAAGGAAAAGGGGATGAAGAAAACCCTTATGCCCAGTGAATCCAATATCCAGGCCATCATTGGCTATTGATGCAAATCATGCACACAGAACCTACTGACTTGTGGAGTGTATATGGGAGGCAGAGAGTGGAGGGTCCTAACGAGAAGATGAGGAGTCTGAAATTCTCCAGACCCTTAGAAGCTCATAAGATCCTTCACTGGTCTAAACTGGGGAAGGAGATTTGCCTAGACACACAAAAAAGCTTCCCTCTGTGAGCTCCCTCTTCAACATAACCTGCCATTCAATTTCTCTTCAAGGGTATAATTCAATACTCTCTTCATAATTCCTATAATGAAAACTTATCTCTAGAATTGCTAGAATTCCAGCTAATTGGATGTTTTTATACAGTACTAATAGGTCATCATGAAATCCCTTAACCGATGGGTTCCTTTCTAACTTAGCTTTATTTCACTTCATTAAATGTCTATCAAAGACTTTTTTCATACATGACATAAAGTATAAAAGCAAGATTTATCTCTTGAACATCTTACAATTAACTTTAAAATGGGTGGTATTGAGTATATCAATTAATCTCACTCTTAAAAGAAATGGTAGATAGAAGGGAAGGCAAACCGGGGGAGGTGGTGATCAGAAGCAAAACACTGGTGAAGACAAGGTGAAAGGTGAGAGAAAAGTACAAACCAGGTGAAAAATAGAGAAATAAAAAAATACACTTTTAGTAATCATAATTGTGAACGTGAAAGAAATGAACTCTCCCATGAAATGGAAACAGATAGCTAAGTGGATTTAAAACTAGATTGCAACAATATGTTGCTTATATGAAATATATTTGAAGTAGAGAGATACACACAGAATAAAGGTAAAAGACTAAAGCAAAATATATTATACTTCAGTAAAATAAAAATAAAAAAGCAGGTGTAGCAATCCTGATCTTAGACAAAGTGAAAACAAAGAAAAAAAAGATTTAACCAAAAGAGATAAGGAAGGAAACTACATCTTGCTAAAAGGTACACTAATGCATTGTTGGTGCAGTTGTGAACTCATCCAACCATTCTGGAGAGAAATTTGGAACTATGACCAAAAGTCTACAAAACTATGCATATCTTTTGATCCAGCAATATCCTTACTAGGTCTGTATCCCAAAGAGATCACAAAAAAGGGGAAAATACCCACATGTGCAAAAATATTTATAGCAGCTCTTTGTGTGGTGGCAAAGAATTGGAAGTGGAAGGGATACCCATCAACTGAGGAATGACTGAACAACTTTTGTTATGGGAATGTAATGGAATACTATTGTGCTGTAATAAATAATGAGCAAGCAGATTTCAGAAAAACCTAGAAAGACTTACATCTATTGATGCTTAGTGAAGTGAGCAGAACCAGGAGAACATTATCCACAGTAACAGTAACATTGTGCAATGATCAACTATGATAAACTTAGCTTCTCTCAGCAATGCAATGATTCAAGACAATTCTAAGAGAATTCTATCCACATTCAGAGAATTATGGAATCCGAATGTGAATTAAAGAATACAATTTTCACTTTTTTCTTCTCTCATGATTTTTCCCTTTTGTTCGGATTCCTCTTTTGCAATATGACTAACGTGAAAATATGTTTAACATGATTTACATGTATAATCCATATCAGATTGCTTGCTGTTTTGGGGAGGGGAGAGGGAAGGAAGGGAGGGAGAAAAATTTGGAACTCAAAATCTTAGAAAAATGAATATTGAAAACTATTTTTACAGGTAATTGGAAAAAAATTTAGTAATTGCCAAAATATATTTTTTTTTACTTAAAAACAAAAGGAAATGGTATGCATCTACTTAAATTGAAAAGGTGAATTATTCTTTTTAGTATGGATATACTAGAATGTATAGTAGTGATACCATTATATAGAGGAGGGAAACTACCAAGGAGGCTCTCATCAATTGTTTTCCCTCTAACTTGGTTGATAAAATCCTAAAACTAAAGGGTAGAGATAGGGTATTAAGATCTAAAACGGAGTATAAAATATGTATTCCATGTTATTACCCCTTAAGGAGGTGAGAAGATATCCTGATCAAAATTGATGGGATTATATTTATTGACCTCTTATTTCTTATTATTATTATCCATGACTCAAAATTCTATTTTAACTATTAGCTGTTTTTGAGTGGGAACTGTGTCATACATCTTTGTACTTACCCTCATACTTAGCATCATAGCTTGAACAAAGGAGATGCACACTAAATACTTGTTGATTAGTGGAAACAGTCTAAAAGTGAGATTATTTCTATTATATTTAATATTCATCTTCCCATGAGGGGAAGTGGACGTAGGGCTAGATATCTGAAACAATATGCCGGGTTTGCATAGTCCACAAATAGGTATCCCAAACACTTCTAAAAGGCAACGGTTCCCTGTTATTTCAAGGATTAAACATGAAGTTCACTGTCATTTAAATTCCTTTACAACCTAAGTCCAAACTACCACTCCAATTTTATTTGTTACTACCCTTGGTCTGAACAGTTAAATTGACTTTTATAACATTCCTTATAAATGACACTCCATCCCCAGTCTCCATGACTTAGCACATGCTATTCCTGATTCCTGAAACTGATTCTCTCCTGAGTTCTACCTCTTTTAATGCCTGGTTTCCTTTACAGTGGTTATCAACCTTCCTAATGCTGTGACCGTTTAATACTCATATGTGGGCATATCTGCAGTGGGCAGACCCACCTGGAGATGGATAGAGGGTGTATCTGCATGTGGGCAGACCCACCTGGAGACAGACATCAGAAATATGTGTTTTCTGATGGTCTTAGGTGATCCCTGTGACCCCTATGGAAGGTCGCAACCCATAGGTTGAGAGCCGCTGCTTTAAGACATATCAAACTCCACCTAATACAAGAAGACTTTCTTGATCTTTCCTCTGCCCCAGATATTACTGCCTTCTTCCTAAATTTCCTTTCTATCCATTTTGTATAAAACTATGAATATGCAAGGAACAGTTAGGTGGTACAGCGGATAGAGTGCCAGATCTGGAGTCAGGCAGAAATGAGATCAAATCTGGCCTCACACACTTACTAGCTTCATGACCATGAGTGAGTCACTTAACCATGTTTGCCTCAGTTTTCTCATCTGTAAAATGATCTAGAAAAGGAAATGGCAAATCATTATAGTTCCTTGCCAAGAAAACCCCAAGTGAGGTCACAAAGAGTGGGACATGATTGAAACAACTGAACAACAGAATTCATATACTGAACTATATGCAAGTAATCACCCTTGGTTAGAATATGAGTTCCTAAAGGCAGGGATTGTTTCAATCATGTCTTTATATTCTCAATTCCTAGCACAGTACCTGGAAAATAATAGTCATTTTCTAAATTGTATTGATTTATTAATTGACATTATTAATTGACCCAAATAAATGGACATATTCCAGGTTTACCCTGAACTTATAAAAAACATTCAAGCTATTTCTGAAGTCGTGATAGGGAAAAAAATAAACAAAAAAATCCAAGTGGGAACAAAATGAACCAGAGACAGGGTTTTATGCAGTTGTTCCCAAATTTAAACTTGGTTCTCTAAGCCCAAAGCCTGGGATGCTGCACCATGGACTACGTATATACTTTATTTATTTATCTTTTTTGTTGTTGTTTTATCACCTATAACCAAAATAATATAAGTTACCTGGGAGCAGGAACTATTGTATTTTTATCTTTGTTTTTCAAGTAGTTATCACAATAGTTTGCATATAGGAGGCTACAAATAAATGTTTGCAAGAATAAATTGCATTGAACTTATCTCCCCCTTCTCTATGGACAATACTGAAGTATGAGAGAAACACCAAAGCATAACAACACTTGTCATTCTATAGAGTTTTGAGGCTTTTCATATAATGTTTTTAGTACATTAAAGAAATTTCTTAAAGCAAAACAAAACAGCAATCCCAGTGGCCCTGTATGTGTGTATAAAGGAAACTTGAGAAGGAATATTGCTATAGCCAGGACAATCATGCCTAAGAGAATCTGGCATCCCACTTTTTAGTGTTAAAAACCCCATCAAGAACTTGAGCAACATTTGGCCATGGGGGCTATGACCTGAATGACATAAAATATTGGATCAAAAACAACAAATGCTATCAGTTAATCTAGTATTTTCAGCTGATTTAATGACTAAATCAGATCAATTGCATAGTCAACTGAATTGACAATACTGAAATGGGTCATTAAGGCATCTGGAAGGAAATTATTTGAATGAAAAATAGTCAATTTGGCAGCAATGTAGAGACAACCTTGGTCTTCCTTCCCCAATGACACTTTTGAGTCGGTACCCATTTTCTTGACAAGTGTTGTGACAATTAACATTTGCATTGTTCTCATCGGAGTGGAAGACATTTCTTCTGGTTCCCATGACACAGATTTCCTTAGTGTGCAATTATGCTGTCTCTCAAGAATTGGCCTTTTCCTAAGTGATGGTAAATATTAAATTAGACTCAGCAAAGAAATGGCAGTGAAATACTTTGTGTACGGTGCAGCAGATGAGATAATTCTGCAACATATTGTTGAGAAAATCAGTCAGTCATAATGTTAGGGGTCCAATGTATCACAGCAGGAGAGGTAGTAAGGCCCCCACCAACTTGTTTTTCTTTTGTGAAATGGAAACGTCTGAACAAAGACAGATGGCATGGGCAGAACTTACATCATCCTCAACATTAGGATTTCAGAAAGCTGCCAATACACAAGTCCATCAAATGAAACAGTGCTTCTTTGTAAACTACTATATTCTCATGCCAACACATATATTTAATGACCTCTTTTTCATCAGGGAATCTACCTGTTAGAGTTCCCAGCTAATTTTCAGATACAGATTTATGCTATAATGATCAATAGAGTTCATAATGATAAATTCAAGGACCTTCTATAGCAACAACTACTGACATTTGTATGGTGCATAGTTTTAAAAGCTCTTTGCCCTCAGTATCTTTATTCCTCTCCATGATCCACTCCAAACATTCTGGTCCGTGCCCCTAGAAAGCTCTTTATTATCGAAGCTCATGATAAATGTCATTCACACACCGGTGTTATCCACCAATGCTGAGGCCTCTCCCTTCGCACTTTTATAGCTTCCTTTTATGTCCATAAGAAAATATGTCTTCCCTAATAAAATTTAAGGACCTTGAGTTTGAGGGGTTGTTATTCTGTCTGTATTTGCATTCCCAGGGCTTAGTACGATACCTAGGAGGCTAGTAAGAACATAATAAAGGTTTGTAGACTGAATGATCTCATTTGAAGCCCACTCAGTGAAGGAAGTACAGGCATTCTTTTCTCCATTATGCAAATATGGAAATTGAGGTTCAGAGATACTGTGACTTATTTATGGACACATAGAGCTAAGCAGGTGTTATAGACAAGATTTGAACCCAGAGCTTCCTGGATCCAGTGCTCTATCCACTCTGCCAAAAAGTCCCAAATGCCTTTGAAAACCAAAAAATAAAATGTCTAACTTTTATTTGATATTAAGTCCAACTATCTCAAAGAATTGCTGGAAAGCACTTCTGTGGTCATTCTGGTGTGTTCTTTAATACTGGGGAAGCCATGCAACCTATCTCAGCCTCCGTTTTCTCATCTGAAAAATGGGGATAATGATACTTATCTTACCAAGATGTCATAAGGATCATAAAAGATATTTGTAAAGTACTTTGTAGATCTTAAAGCAATATATTAATGCTGGGAATGATTATTTATTGTTATCTAGAACTGAAAAGGACTATTTTTCATTTAGCCTAACCATTTCATTTTACATATAAATATACCAAAGCCCATTGTGGTGAAAGAGCTTGCCTGGGTCACACATATAGTAAGCATGAGAGGCAGAATTGAAACCTACATCCTTTGAAACTATAGTCAATTTTCTTTCTACTGTGCTGTGTGCTCACCTTAACACCCCTGAGAAATGGTTGCCTATCTTCTATTTGATGATCTTCATTGACAAGTAACTCACTACCTCATAAGGTAGGTTAATTATGTTGGGATAATACTAATTTTGGAGTATTTTTTCTTAAATTTATATCAGGATCAAAATTGGCCTCCTAGAAATTCTTGCCCATAGCTTTTAATTCTCCCATCTTGAGCTAAGCAGAATAGATCTGAACTTTTTTTTTTTTTTTCATAGACCACTGCTACTAATACCTGAGATAAGTTATAGTATAAAGAAAGGAATACTTGGGGTGGCTAGGTGGTACAATGAATAGAGCACCAGCCCTGGAGTCAGGAGGACCTGAGTTCAGATCTGACTTCAGACACTTAACACAAAAACTAGCTGTGTGACCTTGGGCAAGTCATTTAAACCCAATTGTCC
>CM053586.1:52528528-52556439 GCA_028646515.1 Pseudochirops corinnae
CTGAAAGAAGACTTTACTTGGATACTGTGTACTGACCGAGAAGATTATGATTTATTGTGACCTAAGGGTGGAGAACTTTGACTTGTACTGTGTGATTGAACTAACGATTTTGTGATTGACTAAATACATGTACTTTGTTTAAAACTATGTGACCACTTTGGTGAAAACTATGTGGTCATTTTAGTGATAAATTGTTGAGTTGTGACATGGTGAATGCTGCATTTTTATTTTCTGTGAATGTTTTGCTCTGATTTGTTATTGAATAGAGAGCTCACTATACTATGTAATCATAACCTTGAAAGCTCTTCACAGCCCCAGTCATATGGAAAGCTGCTTGTGCATAGCTTTATATTATAGTCAATCAATCACTTAGTAACTCAATTATTCAAACATAAAGTACAAAAGGTCAAAGTCCTCCACCCATGGGGCACATTAAGTTACAAATTAGTCACTATTCAGTCATCAGTCACTATTCAATCATCAGTCACTACTCAGTCATCAGTCAGTATTCAGTACCGTCTTAAAAGATAGTAGGAAATATATTGGCCATCCACCCCTCTGTCAGAAGTAAATCACAATTTCATCACTACTCAGTACGCACAGAGAGGTCTTTTCATTTTGACTTGGGGCAGGCTTTCAGCTTCCCTGGATTCCCTTCTATGGTCCCAGCTCCTACCTAGATTCACCAAACAGTCACCTGAGTTCATAGGCAGAGAGCTCCCAGTTGCTTGTCCAGCTCTCCGTGCTGTTCCTGTTCCACACTGAAGTGTGTGGCTTTACAGACACTTACTATCTCTGTGATCCTGGGCAAATCACTTAACCCTGCTTGCCTCAGTTTCTTCATCTGTAAAATTAAGAGGAGAGAGGAATGGTGAACTACTCTGATATCTTTGCCAAGAAAACCCCAAAGGGAGTCACAAAGAGTTTGACAAGATTGAAAACAACTGAACAATACCAAAATCACAATGGAGATAATAGAAAGGTAGAAATTTCAAAATTCTAAATTCCAAATATCAAGGCTGTGCCCCAAAGCAGCTGGTGACTCAGTAGTAGATGCTACCTAGCTGTGTGATGCTGGGCAAGTCACTTAACTTTATAATGTCCCTTATAATGATGGAATGAGCAAGAAGAGCAAAGCACCTAGTAGGATGCTAGCCATGCCACAAACCTGAATGTATAGTTGCTCTTTTCTTTCTTTCTTTTTTTTCTCCCTACTGTGTGAGGTCACCAACAGGACAGCCAAAATGAGGTTAGTAATGAATTACAGGAATGCTTGGAGTCACAAAAGTTTAACAAGTGAATGTTGAGGAATGACTGCCCTAGAAAGCTAGACACACAAACCATCACTCTTATTGCTCCTCGTCTTATTCATTTTCCATTCTTTTTTCAGAATCTCTCAGTGCCTTACAGCAACACCTATCTAATGTTCAATTAAAAAAAAAATCAATCTTCTTTTACAGGAGAAACTTGGGGTCAAAAAAAGAGAATAGCAACTTTCCAAAGACATCTGACTCTCCCTCCTCCTTGTATTTAATTCTGGGCCCAAATTACTGTCCATTTGCTTTTCTTCCAAGATATACTCACTTAGGGAAAAAGTGCAATAATCTGCATCATAGTGTGGTACAATATATTATGTGCTAGATTTGGGGTCAGAAAAGCTTGGATTCAAATCATTCCTCAGAGAATTACTACTTGAATGACCCTGGCTAAGCCACTTACTATCTCTCAGTCTTAGTTTCATCTTCTGAACAGCAGGGATGATAATAGTATCCACCTTGCAAGATGATTACTACAATCTAATAAGGTGACATATACAAAGTGCTTCATAGGCCTTAAAAATATAAATGTTAACCATAATTATTATCTATTTATTCTTTCTGTTATGGCAATATGTGATAAATATATTAGGCAATAAAAATATGTAATATACAAATAACTGTAACGGCCATATTGTTTAATAAATCACTATATATTATGCAATATAACAAATATATAATATATAAAATAAATATAATATAGCATAAAACAATACATAACAAATTAATGAGAGATGTGTAAAACAAGTATTCTTGTGAGTTTTGTATGAGTCTGAGGGGAGTTGTCATCAGAGGGATTATCAGGGAAGGTTCCCTGAAACAGTTAGCATTTGAAGTTGATCCTCAAAGGCTAGATAGGAATTAAAAAAAAAAAAAGGTGGGGGGGGAGGAGAACATTCATAGGCCCAAGGAATAACAAAAGCAAAAGCATGAAGAAATAAAATTACAGATCATGATTAATGACATGATTAGTTTAACAAGAGCATAGAACAGGATACATGGAGGAGAAGGAGTAAAATTAGAGAATATTGAAAATGTAAGGGGGACCACATCATGAAGGACTTTGAACTTCAGAAGGAATACCACTTTACTTCATAGACTTTCAGGAGGCTTTTGACCAGATCTATGTGTAAGAACACTTGTTTTAGGCAGCAGTAGGGTATATGAATAAGAGTAGGGAAAGAGTAGACAAATGAACTATTAAGAACCTTTTACAAGAGTCTAAGTTAATGGTAATTAGGTCATGTACTAGAGTGGTGGTCATGGGATTAGAAAGAAATGAAAGAATGCAGGAGATTTTACAAAAACTAAATTGATGTTCCCTGGGGCAAACAGTTAGTTTTGGACTATCTCCATAAAAAGGGTTATAGAAGGAAAAGGGAAAGAAGGAGAAAGATGAGAAAGCAGAGCAATGGAAAGAGAGAAGGAGAAAAGAGAAAAGACAATCCTCTGCTGAAAAAGACTTCAATAGGAAAACTTCTATTTAATTCTAACAAAAGCATTTTGACCTGAAGTATTCACAGAAGGCATGCCATTAAAGAAATTTTGTTTTGACAAGATAATAGCATCTCCATGTAAGAGGCCTATTCAGGGCAACATTATTCTAGTTATATAATGTGGTGATATATGCAAAATATACTACCTGCTGAGCAGTGTAAAGAGAACTCTTACATATTCATTGGTATTAACAGTATTTTCATTATGTTAGAGTTTAAGAACAGTTTTTGGGGCCAAATATTCAGATGGCCATGAAAGTTTATTTTGTATTCTTTAAAATATATAACTGTTCTTACTCAAAAATTGGTCCTTTTTGCTTGTCTTTAAAAAAAAAAAGATAATCTGAGATGAATAGTAGTTGTAAACCTTCACAGATTTACTAATATAGTCGCCTGTCAAGTTGTTTTCTACTACTCTGTATCTAAATTCATCTTGAGTCATAATCTGACATTCCTTCCTGTCTACCAGATGATCCCAGGTTCCTGAAGGCTATTCCACTAGATTACAAATTTTGTCAATTCTAGTCAGCTGAAGAGGCATCAAGCATAATTCTGGAAATACACTATGTCACAGGTCATAGGAAATGTTTAAATTTCCAACTTGGATATAAGAAGGCATCAAGCATAGCTATCTCAAATTATAGATGATGAAACTGAGACCCAGGGAGGTAAATGATTTGTCCAAGATTATAGAGCTAAATAACTGAGTCAAGATTTGAATGAGACATGTTCTAATGCAGATACAGCTGAACCAGCAAAGAGCTGATTATTCCTTTTTTCAGTGTATGTACAATTTAAATATCAGCAAAGGTTACAAATCATTTGTGATTTATTGTTTATTAAATATTTTTAATGTTAATATTGAAGATTAAATTTAAAATTGTGTCATGCGTACATCCTCCTACCACCCATGGATATCCAGTCATTCAACATTCCCCAGGCTAACAGAAATCTATCTTACCCTAAAGGAAAATAGAAAGGAAGGTGATAAGAGGAAGGGGAGGGAGATGAGGGCAGAGATGGGGAGAAAATTTGGAACTGAAAATCTTGTGGAAGTGAATGCCAAAAACAAAACATGAATTAATTAATTAATTTAAAAAAAAAAGCCAAACATTTCCCAGGCTACTTCCTGATTTCAACATGTATCTCCCTGTTTCCAAGTCCAGTGCCTACCCTCATGTCAGTTTTATGAGGTTCAGCTTAGCTAAATTTAGAGAGCTTTATCACCAGAAGGCAAGTCAATTGATGAATTCTTAACCAACTAAGAAACAAAGAAAAATGCCTCCTAAGTCCAAGGGAGTTCTATATTTCTTCTGTTTCTTATTTTTAATATCACAATGTCAAGAAAGAGAGACGAGGAGGTTGGAGAGTTTAAGAAAGCTAAGTTTGAGGCAGCTACTCGGTGCAGTTGATAAATCAGTGAACCTGAGTTCAAATACAGCCTCAGTTACTAGCTGTGTGAACCTTGTCAAGTCATTTAATCTCTATCCCCCTCAGTTTCCTGAACTGTAAAATAGAGATCATACTAGTACTTACCTCCTAGGATTTTTGTAAGGATAAAGTAATACTTGCAAATCAAAACTTGCAAATCTTAAAGTGTTATATAAATGCTAATTGTTCTATATCGCTATTCCATAACTTTTAGAATAACTTTTTATACACATTTGCTTGGTTTTTGATATTCTAGGTGTGAAGTCTTTGTCCAGTGATCCTCAATGAATAACATAACTACTAATGGAAGAATTGAGATGTGTAAATTCTGGCATTCTTGGTATAAAATGAAATTAGAAGACAAAAGTTAAGTTGTGGTTTAAATAAAAGAATATTACATAGGTTCTCCTTGGAAGGGCAAATGAAGGCATTTGCAAAGTTAATTTTATGTGTCTGAAAGCAATAAGAATTATCATTTCATGGGGCAATTGATCATACAATATTGCAGTATTCATAACAAATATTTCCAAAAGGCCAACATACAGATAATTACAGTTTATGTGATAGCACCTGTTGCCCAGAATGCAAAGGAAAAAACTTCTTCAAAGAACATGAGTCTTTCTTCCAGATTAAATCATTCTATATCTACTTTAATGAAAGGAAAGATGACATAGTAGATTTTCAAAAAAACCTTCCTTGGAGATGTAAAGGCTTCTGACAGATATTTAGCCATGTGATCCAGAACAAATCACTTAAGCCAGTGGTTCTCAACCTTCCTAATGCCGCAACCCTTTAATACGCATATGTGGGCAGATCTGCATGTGGGCGGACCCACTTGGAGACAGAGGAGCTGCGTCTTGGTTCCTAACACCATCAGAAATATGAGTTTTCCGATAGTCGTAGGTGATCCAGTTTGATGGGGTTGTGACCCACAGGTTGAGAACCACTGACTTAAACTAACAATTACTCAAATAACTTTCTAAAATTAATTTGGAGCAAAATACAGTATCTACAAAAGTAAAAGGAGTTCCTTCATATGGGGTTTCTTCCACCAATTGATCTTTCCTTTTCTCATCACCTCTATAGACTTTTAGCATAGTTGAGGCTCTCATCGCCTTTCTTCTATTTTCTTGCAATAGCTTTCCAATTGGTCTCCACACTTCAAGTAGTGCAGTTCTCCAATCCTTTCTCCATACAGCTTCCAAATCAATATTGTTCAGAGTGAGACCTGATCAAGTCACTCCTCTAGTTATAAATAATATATGATTATTAGACTTAGATTGTAAGTTCCTTGAGGGCAATGATTGTCTTTTGTCTCATTTTGTATCTCCAACTCTGGGGCGTAGGGGGTATTCAGGGAGGACCAGCACCTCTAGTGTGAGGGCTGGCTGAGCCCTTTTAAGTGTCACTCATGCACCTTTGGTATCCACTTGTCACCTAACTTTTACTTGTGACTCCAAGAAGCTATAGCATGTGCAGTGGTCACACTCTGATAAAACTGTCTCAGCAGATGAGCTAAACCAGGTTGAGGGTAAACAATGAGACTCATATTGATAGGTGAGTTAGGGAGATATCTACCCTAAGCATGTTAAGACTTTCCATGGTAGAATGGGCTGAGAAGAACATTTTTTTCCCAATGCTTCAATGTTCCAGTGGCTGAAGCAAGAGCTATGGAGTCCTTAGAGTTTGGTCAGACATCAAAGATGCCCACATCATACACTGCATCTCAGACCAATTATCTTTACTTCTGTCTTGCTAGTGATGACTCTGGATGAGAGTGTAACTGATGACTGTGCAACTCTGCTTCACTTAAATCCCATTCATTGGTTCTCTTTGAAAACAAGTGCTTAGAACAGTGCCTGACACATAGTAGGCACTTAGTTTTAATCAATAGATTAATTCTCTATTGTCACTAGGATAAAACACAAAAATCCCAACATGGCAAGTAAAATTTTCCACACTATGGTTCCAAAATACATTTCCATCCTTATTCTAGTCTCTTATGTATTCTCCAGACCAATAGAACTCTCTTGCTGACTTTCTCCTTATATGAAATTCCATTTCCTGGTTCCATGCCCTTTTTACAGGTGATCCTCAATGTCCAGGCTGCTTTCCTTTTTACCCAAAGGTTCAGAGCAAACCTAACTTCCCTTAGAGCACAGGTCAGTTGTCACTTAAAATAGGTTTCATGATCTGAGATGTCCACAGAACCATCATGTTAATAATTTCTCTTATTAAATTCATTCATTCATTCATTCATTCATTCAATTATTCATTTGTTTGTTCATACATTTTTGTATTTATCTATGTATTTGTTCATTTGTTAGGCTTTTAAAAACCTTCGTCACAGGTACCACTTCACATGTATCAGAGTGGCTAAGCTGAGAAAAAAAGAAAAAAAAAGGTAAGTGGAGAGGTCATGGGTAGCTAGGTGGTAAAGTGGATAGAATGGCAAGCCTGAGAGGTCATGGGTAGCCAGGTGGTACAGTGGATAGAATGGCAAGCCTGAAGTCAGGAAGACCTGATTTCAAATCCATCTTTTGACACTAACTAGCTATGTCACTCTGGGCAAGTCACTTAACCCTATTTGCCTCAGTTTCCTCATCTGTCAAATGAACTGGAAAAGGAAATGACAAACTACTGTAAGTATCTTTGCAAAACAAAACAAAACAAATACCAAATGGGGTCACAAAGAATTAAATATGACTGACACAATTGAACAAGAAAATGAGCATGGGGACAAAAACTCAAAAACAAAGCAAAGATGTCTGCTCTCCTCTGGGACCTTATATGCCATTGATGGAAAAAGTGCAAATAAGAGAGTTCAGGAAGGTGTATTTTGGTCTGGCAATTAAAGGGATGATGAGTAGGGCCCCAGAGAAATAGATTGATACTCACCATCAAAGAACAATTGCAGAGCAGAACTAGTTGTTTTTCATGGTTCTAGAACTTATAAGATCACATGGAAGAAGAGGAGAAAAGAAAAGTTCCTCCAGGACGTAATTTCTGGAGTCATTTGTCAAGGAGAGTATGAAGGAGGTGGGTAGATATTAGGGTGTAAAGTGAAAAATAATACTACTACTAATATTAAATATTCTGGGACAGAAAGTTTATTTATAGGTAGTGGAAGGCCCCAGGGTAGAAGTTACTCCAAGGCAAGATTCCAGCACCATTGGTAAGGTAATAGTTAAGGAGGTTGTGTAGGAAGTGGCCAGAGAGGGGAGAGTGAGTAAATGTTAATACATGGGTTGGGACATTGCTAGTCCCTAAACAAACTAAACAGCCTCCTTTCCACTCCCCCCCCATCCCCGTTAAGCTGATGACATTATAGACTTCGAGGGAACTACTAATGACTTACTACCTAAAGATCAGCCACATTTCCTTGTTGTCTATAAAAGTAAGCTAATCTCATTCTTTAGGTTGCTTGGCTCCTTAACCTCTCCATAACTTCTCCACTTGCTTCCCTTTGTCTTCTTTTCCAGTTTTCAGTGGGTACTTTAAGGTGGGAAGAATCTCTTTCTCCATTCCCTACCAGAGGCAATAATACACAGAAGCATTTGACCATCAAAGGCATGTGCTTCCTTACAGCATGAGAGGGAAATTCAGGTGGATCCTAAATCCAATTGTCTATAAAAAAGTAGGAGAGGAGAAGGCTTTATAATTTCATAGACAGCATGAACCTAGAATAGAACCTTTTTAACAGAGAACAGAGATTTCCTAGATACCATTAGCTTTGATAGTTCCTGCAGGAGTAACCCCAAGTACAAGAATTTACAAATTCTCGATCTCAAGTGTTTGGATATCAGACAAAGAAAAAGAAAACTTCCTGACACAGCAGATTCCTTGGAGAAAGGGGGGAATTGACATGGTACCTATAGAATTTCCTACTTGGAGAACAAAGGCAATGAATTTCTCAGACAGCCTGAGTCTGATAATAGAAGTTTGGGGGTTTGTTTCCTTGTTTTGATAGTTCAGCAAGTGCTAAAGCATGTTTACTTTTTGTCTGAGTCTAATCCACAGGCTGACACTACAAATCTTAAGGAAACTGTATAAGAAAGACTTTATGTTTGTCCCTACAACAACCCCAAGCCCACACTGAGTTCCTTTGGAGGAAGGGAGGAAGTGAACCGATGTAATATTTTAGTATGCGATGTGTCTGTGTCTGTTCCCAGGCACTAATAAGTCCCTGATGCTCAGTGACTTTTGCATTTTCTGTTGTGTGAAATAAAGGCTGTCCCATACTATACTTTAAGCAACAGTGCCATTTTTGGCGACCCTTCTATAAACATTTGGGACATTCTAGACATAATTTATATCTGTTTCATTTTGGATACTTTTGGATTAATCTAGATGCGGGCAACCCAAGGGAAGATAAATCAATCTATTACAGAGGAGTTCCAAGGATTAAACTCAGTTTATTGAATATAGAGTCCTTAGACTTTCTTGGTCTTTAATTACATTACTCATTTAGAAACATGGACTCAGAGTGGTAAGTGACTTGACCAAGGCTATACAGATTCTGAGTGATAGAGCCAAGATCCCCTAACTTCAAATAGCTTTTCTTTGATCTCAGTTATTGTTTTACCAGCATGACTTTTATTAAACAAGGATAAATCACTAGGATAAAATGTTACAGACAATGCTTTCTTCCTTTCAACTATTAAATTTGTATATTGTATATACTTGGTATGAGAAAAAAAGACTAGAGTGAAGAGGTAAAATCTAAATGTCAGAGCTTTACTCCCCATTATATTGGAAAAGATTGCAAAAAATGGCTGCCTTTTACTTGTATGCTTTGGTTGGAGAGGAAACTTGAGAGTTTGCAAGGTTTGGTAAGATTAAAGTGACCTTTGGCAGCTATTCAGTTTCACAAGTTTGTGAAATGGAAGTAAACCAAAGAAGACATTTCAAGTGTAGATTTAGGCCTGTCTTCAGCCAGCTAATGGGTTTTGGGGGGCTAGCGTCATGAGGATCAGTATGTCTTCTGAAACTGGCCTAGGTGAATTCAGCCACTGCTTCAATAAGAATTTCTTTGTAATGTAAAGAGGGTCTTGCTAGTGTTCCACAGCTCAAAAATAAAGTTAATGATTTTGCTCCATGCCTTCCAATGCTGGAGGAGTTCTCCAGCCTTCCCTCCCACATAGACTAAATTCCTGTTAGGGCTCCTTTCCTTTTGTAAACTCACTTGTGAAAAGGGCTTTTCTTAATTTTTGTTGCATTCATCAAACAAGAAGCTTCAAATAGGGATGACAGAGTTTATATGACAGACATTTCCTAGAAAAGCCTTAAATGGTAGCAGGGAGAATGCAAAGAGGAATAGGTAAAAACCCTGAGATTTCATTTATATAAGGAATTCCCAGGTGAAGAACTTCCCTCTACCAAGCAAGTTTTCACCCCCTGCTTAATTTATCTCATTAGAGAAATGCCAAGAACATTGAGAAGTTAAGTGATTTCCCAATATCAAGAAGAGACTATGCAAACCCAGGTATTCCTGATTTCTAGATCAGCCCTCTATGCATTGTGTCATGCTACCTTTTTTGTTTTTAGTTTTAAAATGTAATATTGCATATGTTTTATTATACTTTTATTTATTTTCAACATTATTTTCCAATTACATTTTAATCTGGGTCCCGGTGATACTAGAAGGTGTTGTGAGCCCATTATGGCCCACTGTTTGATACCTCTGATTCAGACAATAGATTTAGATGGGGAAGAGATTAGTTCAGGGAGACAAATTAGAAAGCTCTTGAAGTAGTCCAGTGAAAGGTGTTGAATGTGGGTGGTATCATGTGGATGGAGAGAAGCATACACAGATGCCTACTTCTTTGCCCTCTGCACTGAGTCTTTATTGTGCCTTAGGATGAGAGATCCAAACAGTAATGGATCAAATAGATCTCTTCCTTCAATGCTGTCTCACATGATGAAGTGACCTTACTCCTTACCAAGGCTAAACCCTTCTGCTTTTTCCAGTGAATCCCTTCCATCCCATCTCCTCCAACTGATTGCCTCCTCTGTCATTCCCACTCTTTCACTTATTTTCAATCTCTTTTTCTCTACTGGCTCATCTCCTACTGTCTGTAGGTATGCCCATGTTTCTCTTATTCTGAAAAAACCCTCATTTGATCCTTCCATCTGTTAACTATTGCCTTATATCTCTTATGTCCTTTGTATCTAAACTCCCCCAAAAAGCTGTCTACAATAGCTGCCTCCACTTTCTTGCCTCTCATTCTCTTCTTAACAACCCAGCTTCTGACTGTGTCATTCCACTGATGCTACTCTCTCCAAAGTTACTAATGGTCTCTTAATTGCCTTTTTTTCCAAGCATTATCATTTTTGATTTCTCTGCACTTTTTAATACCAATTTTTGCTGATTCTCCTCCTACTTCTCTGACTTCTCCTCCTCTGTCTCTTTTGCTGGATCCTCCTCTGGATCATGCCCTCTAATTTCACATGTCCTTTAGTATTCTACCCTGAATTCTCTTCTCTTCTACCTCTGTACTACTTTATTGATCTCATAAGCTCCCATGGATTTAATTGCCATCTCTATGCTGATGATTCTCAGATCAACTGTCCATGTGCCAATTTCTCTACTGACTTCCAATCTTGCATTTCCAATTGCCTTTCACAGTCTCAAAATGAATGTACACTAGACATCTTAAACTAAATACGGCCAAAATAAAACTCATCATTTTCTTCTTTCCACTTCCCCTATCCCACCTTCTTAGCTCTCTTTACTGTTGAGGAAAATGTCATCCTTCTAGTCCCTCAGTTTCCCAACCTAGGAGTAATACTGGATTCCCCATTCTCTCTCATCCCCAAAATCCAAGATGTTGTTAAAGCCTGTCAACTTCACCTTCACAACATCTCTCAAATACACCCTCTTCTCTTCTCTGACACTGCTCTCAGCTTGTTACAGGCTCCCATTATTTCACAACTGGACTATTGCAAAAGCCTACTGGTGAGCATGCCTGCCTCAAGTCTCTTCCACTGCAGTCCATTTTCCATTCAGCCAACAAAGTGATTTTCCTAAAGTGCACATCTGATCATGTCATCTCCCTACTCAGTAGTTTACAATGGCTCTCTATTTCTTCTAGGATCAAAGGATCTGTTTGGCATTGACAGCCCTTCCTAATCTAGCCCTCTCCTACCTTTCCAGTCCTCTCACACCTTACTCCACAACATATACTCTTCAATTCAGTGACACTGGACTCCTGGCTGTTCCATGAACAAGACTCTATCTCTTGACTTTGGGCATTTTTTCTTGACTGTCTCCCATGCCTAGTTCTACCTTCTAGAGCAAAACATAAGTTTCATTCTTCTTCCATGTGTTCCAAATGACTATCCTAGAGAGCTAGTGGATAGTGTATTAGACATAGAGTTGGAGAGATTTTAATCTAAAGCCTGCTTTAGACACTAACTGAGTGACCCAAAAAATGAAAAGAGATTGTCCTGTGACATTCATGGCAGCAGTGCTGAGGGATGGTGCGGGGGGTTCTCTTTTTTGTTTGTACCTGGGAAGATTCTTTACAGAGTTCTCCTTAACTGGCTGATTCTTCACCTGGAAGATGGTCATCTACCCTATAATCAGCATGACTTCAAAAAGAGCTAAAGAGAGTGGAGCCAAGATGGTGGAGTTAAAGCAGCAACTTGCTGGAGTTCCCACTCTAACCACCTCCAATACCAATAAAATATGACTCTAAACAGATTTTAGAGCTACAGAACCCACAAAATGACAGAGAGAAACAAATCTTCCATGGAAGGCAGCCTGGCAAGACAACAGGAACAGTCTATCACACCTGGCAGGGAGCCAAGAACAGTCACATGTGAGCTGTGCTGGCTCTGATCCAGGGTGGCCCCAAACAGTGGACAGACTAGCCAGAGCAGACTTCAGGAGAGTGAATCACCAACAGCAGTGATGGTTTTGAGATTTCTCAACCCATGAACTTGAAAAAGAAAGTAAAAGGTCAGTGGGGAACTCAGGGTAAAAGAAGAATGGGCTGGCCCCTGCCCCTGGGGTGAGAGGTGGCCGGTGGCAGGGTGGCTGCAACTGCTGCCACATGACTACCTCTGGAGCTCCTGCCCTGCAAATTATAGGGGGAACAAGTGGCCATTCAGAGGGTAATTGCTCTTGCTTTAACCTGCTTGGATCTGGGTTTTAGTCTTGGGTGGTGGTCCTGGGGCGAGGAACACCAGTGTGCCAGAGGTTGTGGTGGCTTTGAGGGTGCCCTCCTCATAGCTCTGACAACTGTGAAAAACCCAGCAATTTAGGACATAGCTCTCTCTGCTCTGGAAGCAGAGTTCTACTGTGGCCAAGACCTCAAAAGTCAAGTAATTGGCTGGCAAGATGAGCAAACAGAGGAAGCTCAATCAGACCATAGAATCCTTTTTTGGAGACAAAGAGAATCAAAACAAAGAACCAGAAGAAGACAACAAAGTCAAAACTCCTGCATCAAATGCTTCCAAGAAAAATATGAACTGGTCATAGAAGAGCTCAAGAGAGATTTTGAAAATCAAGTAAGAGAAGTGGAGGAAAAATTGGAAAGAGAAATGAGAATGATACAAGAACCTCATGAAAAGCAAGTTAACAGCCTGACTGAAGAAAATACTACCTTAAAAACAAACTAACTCAATGGGCAAAAGAGACCCAAAAAGTCAATGAGAAGAATTGCTTAAACAGTGGAATTGGCCAGATGGAAAAGGAATAGATCCAAACAAATGAAAAAATAGAAGGCAATGTAAAATATCTCATTGGAAAAACCACTGATCTGGAAAATAGATCCAGGAGAGACAATCTAAAAATTATTGGACTACATGAAAGCCATGATCAAAAAAAGAGCCTAGAAATCATCCTTCAAGAAATTCTTAAGGAAAATTGCCCTGATATTCTAAAACCAGAGGACAAAATAGAAATGGAAAGAATTCACTGAATACCTCTTTAACAAGATCCCCAAAAGAAAACTCCTAGGAATAGTATAGCTGAATTCCAGAATTCCCAGGTCAAGGAGAAAATATTACAAGCACTCAGGAAGAAACTATTTGAGTATTGTGAAAACACAATCAGGATAACACAAGATATAGGAGCTTCTACATTGAGGGATCAAAGGGCTTGGAATATGATATTCTGGAGGTCAAAGGAGCTAGAATTAAAACCAAGAATCATCTACCCAACAAAACTGAGTACAATGTTTCAGGGGAAAATATGGTCATTCAATGAAATAGAGGACTTTCGAGCATTATTGATGAAAAAACAAGAGCTGAACAGAAAATTTGACTTTAAAATATAAGAAGCAAGAGAAACATGAGAAGGTAAACAGGAAAAGGAAATCATAAAGAACTTATTAAAGTTCGTACATGGGAAAATGATCATTGTAACTCATAAGACTTTTCTCAGTATGAGGATAGTTGAAGGGAATATATATATGTATGTATATATACATATATATACATGTATACATAAATATATATGTATATATATACATGTATACATACATATAAATGTATGTAAGGAGGGTGTATGTCCGTATAAATATATATGTGAGGGTATGTGTATGTGTGTACATGTATACATAGATAAAGAGCACAGAATCAGTGGAATATGAAAGGATGATATAAAAAAATAAAATTAAGAGGTGAGAGAGGAATATGTTTGGAGGAGAAAGAGAGAGACAGAATAGGGCAAATTATCTCATGTAAAAGAGGCGAGAGAAAACTGTTTGGGGACTAGCAGGAAGGTGAAAGGGAATGGGTCAACCATACTCTTATCAAAATTTGGCTTAAGGAGGGAATAATATATACACTCAATTGGGTATTTTACCCTACAAGAGAGTAGGGGGGAAGGGGATAAGAGGGGGGAATGATGGAATGGAGGGCACATTTGGGGAGAAGGTAGTGTGAGAAGCACACACTTTTGAAAAGGGATAGGGCCAAAGGAGAAAATAGAATAAATTGGGGGTGGGATAGGATGGAGGGAACTATAGTTAGTCTTTTACAATATAACTACTATGGAAACATTTTGTGTAGCTACACATGTACAACCTATATTGAATTGCTTGTCTTCCCAGTAGGGGTGGGTTAAGAGGAAAGAAGGGAAAGGATCTGGAAATCAAAGTTTTAAAAACAAATGTTAAAAAAATAATTGTTTTTTGCATCCAATTGGGAAATAACATATACATTCACTGGGTATAGAAATCCATCTTGCCCTACTAGAAAGTTTGGGATGGATAGAGGAGGATATAAAAGAGAGCAGACTGGAGGAAAGGGTATTCAGTTGGCTCACTATCTTGGGGTGGGGGGTAGGGGAAAGATGGGGAGAAAATTTGTACCTCCAAATCTTGTGGAAATGAATGTTGAAAACTACAAATAAATACATAAATTTTTTAAAAAGGGTGAGGGGGGCTGAAGAATGGCAATATAATGTTTGGTGCTTGGCAACTCCAGCAGAAATGCCAGGAGCAGAACAGAGGCTTTGATATGACCAAGATTTTGATATTGTCAGTTGTGAGGAGATCATGATGAAATCTGGTTGCCTGGGAAAATTCATCAGTATTGAACATTAGTTTCATAATGGTATACTTACACGGGCTCTGAATAATGGACAAGGCTCTCATGCTTTCTTAGTCACCAATAGAGCAAAGAAAAATTGTGTGCTTGCTTCCACGGTTTTTTACCTGTTGTTTTCAGCAATGTTGTGGGAGGCCTTGGCAGTATACTTTCTAGGGATGCACACATAGATGATGAGGTGAACGCACACACTGCCAGAGCTAACTTGGTGTTTGAGAGCTTCATGGGAGGTTATTGTGAGGCGAGTGAGATAACATAGATGGTGCTCTGAAAACCTTTCCAGTGTTCTTATTCTTGTCTTCCCTCCAAGTATTTTGCCACCCAGTAAGCCCTCCCCTCTTTTTTGACCATCCCAGGGATACCACTTCTGCCTTTTCTTTGGCTGGGTCTCACGCCTGGAATGCTCTTCACCTCTGTCTCCAGGTTTCTTTCAAGAGTCATTTCACATCCCACCTTCTGCAGGGAACCTTCTCAGATTTGGATGGAGATGGTCCAGGACCCTAAACACAAGATCCTTAGGAATATCTGTGCCTCTCTCTAGGCCACTAATTCTGTTTATAGCCTAAATCTGTAATGATTAAAAACATTCCGAGAGACATAGTTTCTGGGTAATGTAATCATTTCACTAATAAAGAGCAGCCTATTACTAACAAAGGGATGGTCATTTCAGCATCTCTCTTAGACCAAAGACCATTCCATACTACTTCTAACAGGAGAGCATGCATTTATTTCAGTATCTCAAAAATCCTTTTAAAGCAATCATATCTTTGCAAAAAGGGAAATAGTTTGCTTATGACTTTTACTAAAGAAAAAACAGACACACATAAATGCATGATACATATATACATACATATATGTGTATATATATATATATATATATATATATATGTTTACATACACACACACACATACACACACACACACTCTAAATTTCATGGTTTCTTGACTTGTAGAAAAATACTTCACATGGGGCCTTTGGTAATACATTATATATTATTCCCTACTGCTTTGGGTCATTTGGTCTATGTAGAGATTCCAGCCTGAGTTTGTATTTCTCCTTTCTCAGAAACTGATTTAGTTACAGAAAACAAGGGTAATTTGCCAATAGGAGTCCCATTAACAATGGCTTATACTGGAAGCATCAGTTATTTCCCTGATGAATAGAGAAATGCCTGGTGAGAAAACAGGGACTATTAAATTAGAAGGCGCCTTGCAATTCTCCCACTTCTGTAATGAGAGAAATAGTATTGCATTTTGCTTTTTTTTAACTGACATATAAAAACAAGGAGTAAGTGAATAATTATTTTTTAAAATATGTGTCATGCTAGAATATTGCTTTGCTTCACTCCTCATCACATGCTATTCTGCTTAATGCTCCCAGAGTAACTGACATCTGCGATTTATTTCCTAGTGACCATCTGCCATCAGGAGATCTAATTCCTATCATTACTGCAATTCATTTTGGGTATATTTCAATTCATGGTCTATTTCAGCTTGTAGCTGGCACAAAACATCAGAATTGAATTAGAAACTAAGGAAAACAGTATTTCATAGGAGAAATCATTCCAATTAGACAATTATGATCCATTATGAACAAATCTGTGCTAGAGGGCAGTGGTAAAAATGAAATGGCTATCAGGGGGTCTAACGACATTCCTAAGTTTTCTGTGCAACAAATAGAATGGGAAGCAGAAAACAAGCTAAAATTGCAAAATAGGAGGAAACAGGATAGACTAGTCTCCCTTGTCCCCAGTCCCTCCACAAAGATTCTTCCAAGAAAACAAGCAGTGATTAGGAGAAACTAATGGAGAAATTACAATAGACTTTTTTGTAGCTCAAGATCACAAATTCAATTTATAGGCAAACACAAACTTACCCACCCCCAAAATCTCTCACCCACTACTTGCAGTAGGACAATAGTGCAGAGGACAATAGTGTCTGGAGAATTCAGACTAAACCTTCAGAGTTCTCATTCAGGCCAGAAACATCAGATTGCCTAGAGAATATGCTGGCAGAATGAGTAAACAAACAAAACAGATAAAAAGGCATTATGATGGTAGAAATGACTAAGACACAAACCCTGAAGAGGAGATTAACTCTTGGAGACCCACCCACAAGTTGAAAAAAACATTGCTTCCTACCAAGATCAGGTAGAATTTCTAAAAGAAATGGTGCAAGGGGCAGCTAAGGTGGAGAAGTGAATAGAGCACTTGTCCTGGAGTCAGGAGGACCTGAGTTCAAATACAGCCTTAGATAATTAACACTTACTAGCTGTGTGACCTTGGAAATGTCACAACCCCAATTGCTGTGCCTTCCCCCTCCAAAAAGACAAAAAAAAAATGAAAAAGAAATGGTGCATGATTTTAAAAGAATGAATAACATTATAAATTAAAGGAGTGATGGAAGAAAGAATTTTGAAGGAGATAAAAGCCATGAAGGATAGAGTTAGAAAGTAAATCAACAGCATAGAACAAGAGGTACAAAAATAACAGATTCCCTGAAAATTACAATGGATCAAATAGAAGTGACTCCATATGGCCAAATACACACACACACACACACACACACACACACATCTATGTATCTACCTATCTATCTATATTCAAAAGATTGGAAAAAATAGAAGAAACTATTAGGCTCCTCATTTTAAAAAATTATCTGAAAAAAAAAAAACAACAAGGAGAGGTATTTTTTCAGAATTATTGGACAGCCTGAAAAATAGGAACCTAGAGTTCCTATTTTGGAAGTTCATGGAAGAAAAGTGCCCAGACATTAGAATTAGAAGGCCAAATGAAAGTAGAAAAAATCTACCAGAACATCCTGGAAGAAATCACAAAATAAAAACTCCCAGGAAGGTCACAGACCAAATCTGGAATTTCCAGATGGAAGAAAAGATACTGCAAACAGCCAGAAAGAGTTCAAGTACAAAGAAATAACAGAGTAGTAATTTAAAAGTTGCCAATTCCAAAGAATTCAAAGCATGTAATATTGATGAGGTACAGGCACTGGGCAACCCCTTGAACTCTGATTGAATCTTCCCACTTGATGAGGCATTTGGCCAAGGTCATAAGCCTTCATTATTGCTAGGCCCAAATCTCAGTTACCCTCTCTTTTCTCCTCTGGATGGTTTTAAACAGCCTCAGGAAAACTTCTTATCCCAGAGGAAAATCAGTGGAAGCTTCTTTTTGCTTTATATTCCCACACACACCTGGGGAAGAATGCCCTCTTCTCTGATATAAAGCCCATTTTTACTGGCAGTAAACTAGGTCTGTCAGACCAGCCCAATCTGTGCTCAAGTGAATCCTGAAGAGGCAATCAAAACCCCTCCCCTTTTAAAACCTGTTCAGAGGAGGGCTATTTACCCAGGTGAAGATTGGCAAATACAATTTACACATATGCCCCTGTGTAGGGGTTTCAAATTTCTTTTGGTTGTTATTGACACCTTTACTAATTGAGTAGAAACTTCCCCTTACAGAACAAAAAAGGCTAAGGACTTATCAAAGTTCCTACTAAAGGAAATTATACCCTGTTTTGTCTTGCCTGGCTCTTTACAGAGCTACAATGGCCCAGCTTTTATTTCAAACATAACCCTGGCAGTGCCAAAAAAGGCTTAAAAGCACTTAGCACCTCCACTCATCCAGGAATCCAAAATCCTCTGGTAAGAGAAAATGAATCATACACTTAAGTGAGTCCTTACTAAAGTAAGCATAGAAACTAGAGAAGATTGGATTAAGAATCCCCCAATTGGGCGGGTCAGAGTCAGAATCAAGCTAAATCCCTTTGAACTCCCATATGGGAGGTCCTTCCTAAACTCTGACAACCCAGTAGACCCAGAATAGCATTATTCAATTTGCAACTCAATTAGGAGCAGTCAGGAATGCTCTAACAGAATATGCCAATAGGTATCTTTCAAAACCTCTTGGCCATGGAAAGGAATGTTCAGCTGCAGTGTAACATGGAGATTGGGTCTACTTAAAGTCATGGAAAACCCAAAAGGGAGAACAGTTAGAAATCTACTGGAAGGGACGCTACCGAGTCACACTCATCACTCCAGTGTAGTAAAACCCAAAGGCCTCCCCAGCTGGACTCATAATTCTAGGATTAGGTTGTGGGTGAAGGGAGGACAAGAAAAGAAGGAAATTCAATGCAGCTAAGAATAATTCTAATTTGAACTTTTAAAATTTGATGGCATTCTTGTCTATTGACTCACAAATCTAAAGTAAGGTATTTCTATCTCACTCTCTTTTCAAAGTGTATCAAACTTTATCAAGGAAGAAAAAAATTACCAACAAGCAAACAAACAACAACAAAAAAAAAACTACTATGCTCCCACTTGCCAAAATCTTCTCTACCCCCATGCCCTTGGCTCATTCATACCCAACAGAATCCAACACTTCTCCCTGGTGCCCGGGATTCTCTTCCTTCTCATCTCCTTGCTTCCTTGCCTTCCTTGGAATCCCAACTAAAATCCTACCTTCTGCAGGAAGAAATGTCTTATAGAGATCCTGCTTTTCATTATCTCCAATTAATCCTGTATAGATAATGTTTTGTACATAATTGCTCAAATATCTCCTTTGTCCTATTAGATTCTGAAATCCTTGAAAGTTGGGACTATTTTCTGTACTGAAGGTGCTTAAAAAATGGTTGTTGACTTCACTTGAATTCAACCACTTCTTTGAATTATCTGTGTTATCTTGGGAAAGTCACTTCACTTCTTTGACATTCTAATTCCTTATATATTTAAGGAGGGTTGGACAAGATGATCTTTAAAGTTCTTTTCAATCTAAATCCTATTACCTTTAGAAGAGAATTGAATATAAATGGAATCAGCAGAGCCAAAATGGTAAAATGAGGCCAGCATTTTTGCCAAGCTCTCACAAAACAACCCATTTACAACTTTAAGAAAGAGCCCTAACAAATTCTTATGTGAAAGTTATGAAAAAGTCATAGAAATTTATTTTTCCAGTCCAGGGCAGCTTATTAAGAGAGAAAGAGAGGTCTTCAGATGCTGGGATGGGGACTGTCCAGGAGTGCAGCATTGAAAGCAGTGGCTTGAAGTAACCCAGTGTTCTGGGATCATAAGGGGACTGAACATCTCTGAAGAAAGAGTTCCCAGAGGACCAGTGTAATAACAATGGGAGAAGAAACTGTTGCTATTCAGAAGCTCTGTTATCATCACCCAATTCCTGGGTCAATTAGAGGCCTTAGAGAATAAGAGTAGTCATGAGAGACTAAGGGTTCTACCAGGAAAAGGACCAGAATGCAAAACAGAAAGGCAGTGACCAGACCTCTCCCCAAATCAGATGAGTTTGGCAACACTAAAAGTTCACTGACATGTGAATGCAAGTGAAGAATATAAATAAATAAAAAAATTTCAAGCCCGGCATTCCCCACCTCCACCCCCAGACCTGAGCAGAAGTCTAACTCTAACATAAGATTTAAAATAAAGAAAAAGTCTAGAAAAATTAACAGACAACAACAAAAAGAGCCTGACCATGAAAAGCTACTATGGCGACAAGGAAGATCAAGACACAAACTCAGAAGACAATAACTTGAAAACATACACAAGCAAGGCCTTAAATAAAAGTGTAGATTGGACACAAGTCTAACAAGACCTAGAAGAGCTAAACAAAAAGATTTTTTAAAAATAAAATAAAAATCTGATTTCAAAAGTCAAGACAGTAGAGGGAAAAGTGAGAAAATTAATTAGAGAAATTCAAGAAAACTATGAAAAGATAATTAACAACTTTGTAAAAAGCACAAAAAAAGCCTGAAGAAAATGACTCCTTAAAAATTAGAATTGGACAAAGAGTAAAAAAGGTATGAAATCTCATCGAAGAAAACATACTCCTTATAAATTAGAACTGGTAAATGAAAGCTAATTACTTTATGAGATATCAAGAAACAATGAAACAAAGCTGAAAGACTGAAAAAAAGAAAATATTAAATATCTCATATGAAAAAACAACTGACCAGGAAAATAGATTAATAAAGGATAATCTAAGAATTATTAGGCTACCTTGCAGCCATGATTTAAAAAAGAGCTTAAACATCATATTTTAAGAAAGGATTCTGGGAAGATGGTGGAGTAGGTCAGAAAATTCCAAGCTCTCAAGATTTTCCCCCACAAAAGAGTTAAAATAGCATCTTAGGGCAAACAAAGTGTGGGTCCAGATAAATAAGGACGGGTGCATAACCAGGGTCCTCCTGGAACAATATGAGAAGATCCAAAGAAAAATCTCAAGAGCAGGTTTTGTCCCTGTGAAGAGTAAACACCTCCAGGCTAGATTCCCTTTTAACAGCAACTGGCAAGCCCTGGGATTAGATGGTTTGAGAGCCTGCCTCAGTCCCAGCCACCAGATCTTTTACCCCCAGGATAGTGAGGGGAGTTGGGTGTTTGAGACTGGGAAGATCAAGGGAACCTCTGCTGAGTAGGAACACCTGACCCAGCTGTTCTGTGCAGAGCTGTGGGGCTAGATGGAACCAGCACAGGCCTGGTGAGTGAAGAAGTAGTGGGGAAGAAAACCTCTGGCTGTGGGCACTTACAGGAGGCTGGAGGTTTGACTTTGATTTCAGGTTAAAAAGGGAAGAACTGGAGATCTGGGGCAAGAAGCACCATTTCCCACATCCCAGGGCTGGAGGTGACTACAAATAATTAGGATATTACGCCAAAATTTGCACAGTCAAAGGGGAAAAGAATCCTACTATAGAAACCTATTATGGGAAGGGAGATGACCAGGGTTCATCCTCAAAGGAGAATGTTGAAGTAAAGAAACCCCCAGAGAGTAATGTTGAATTGTCATCTGCCCAAAAATAATTTATAGAAGATCTTTAAAAAGACTTCGAAAATCAAATGATAGAGATGGAGGAAAAACTAAAAAAAAGAAAATAAGAATAATCCAAGAAAAACAAGAAGGGTGAGAAAGGAAAGTCAATCAAATAGAAAAGGAGATCCAGAATCTTAAGGAAGAAAATGACACCTTGAAAATTAGAACTGGCCAGAATGAAGTCAGTGAAATTGTAAGAGATCAAGAAATGATTAGATAAAATATAAATAATGAAAAATAGAAGAGAAAGTGAAATATCTTATAAGAAAGAGAACAGATTTGGAGAATAGATCAGGAAGAGAAAATTTAAAAATAATTGGACTGACTGAAAGTTACGATCAAAAAAAGAGGGGATAGGCAAGTCATAGAAGGGCAAGATAGCAGGGAGAAGTAAAGTAGAGGAGGCAGAAGGGACAGGAAACAAGAGATATAATCATACATAAAAAACAGAAATCAGGAGTAGGGTGGGTTTGGGAAAGTATATGTCTGTATATATCTATATGCGTATATATATATCTGTAGCTACAGAGAAACATGTCTAAACTTTATTGTAGCCTTCTGTGGGGAGGTTGAGGGGAGGAGAAAAAAAGAACAAAGTAAAAAAGTGCACAGCAGAAAACAAAAGAAAACTCACAAGGAAACAAAGAAAATATGGATAATACTCAATATTAGTATTATTTATCATATAGGCTTTCTTGAAATGAAAATCTATTGTTACACATTTTATATCCTCTCTGTAATGCACAGGACATGCTTTTTTTTTTTTTTTTGTAATTTTATATTAAGTTCCAAAATTTAAGTTTATTATGTTTTTATTTCTTTTCTCTATTCTGTGTTTGTGTTCTAGTGTTTGAGTCTAAAATAAAATTTTTAGGAAAAAAAAGTATAACTGCACTGATATTTTATTATGAGAAAACATAAGAAATGTAAATGGAAGTCAAGTAAGATTTGACTTAGTACTCTGCATTTTCTAGATTATCCAGGACTATTTTATAATTTTTATCTCTCTCTCTCTCCCTTCCTCTTTCTTTCTTTGATAGATAGACACACATACACATATTCATACCTGCACACTTATATGTATATACATATATACACACATATGTTATGAACTTGGGATATACCTATATGTAGACATATACACACACATGCATACATATGTTGTTTCATTTTAATTGATTTCCTTTGCAATCCTCTATTTTATTTCATACATTTATTTCACACCTCCATTTATTTCATACTCTCAGAAAGGATCCATAAGATTTACCCATTTGCTAAAGGTTTCTATGATATTTAAAAAAGAAAAAGTTTAGGAACCCTGATCCAACTGCATATCATAATCTGGAAAATAGACATTTTGGTCCAGTTGTATTTTCTTTTGTGGATAATTATGAGTTATGGATCTCACCTAGACATCTAGGCAGTGGTTTGTTGCAATCAGGGAAATATCATCTGTAAAAAGCAGGAATTGTAAATCAATATAAGCAATGCCTCTTCAGCTTGTACTCTCTTCCATGGCAGTAGCACATATCTATGGAAAGAATATATCTACCTATTCTGAGTTATTGAACCAAATTGAATAAATGTAATTGTGTGTATATATGTATTTGTGTGTATACATATATATGTTTATGTATATATGAAATTGTATACATTTTGTTTTATCTTTCAAGGACTCTTGCATAAATTAATTCATATATTGGGAACACTTTGTTGTAAGAGTGTCTTTACAAACGTGCTTTACCAAATCAGGTGTGTATGTACACATATGCATATATAGCTATTTATGTGCATATGGATATACTATATGTACATATAGATATACATTCAACATTCAAATTGAATATATATACATATGCACATATAGTGAATGCTGTGGATGTTTACTTTCTGGGGATGTACACACAGATAATGAGGCTAATGCATGCATTGCCAGAACTAGCTCAATATTTGCAAGGCTTGAAAGGAAAGTGTGGAAGAGGAGTTATTAGACTTATACCAAACTGAAGGTCTAAAGAGCTCTTGTGCTGATCTCATTGTTGTATGCCTGGAAAATGTGGACAGTCTACCAGCACCATGCCAGGAAACTGAATTGCTTCCATTTGAATTGTCTCAGGAAGCTTCTGAAGATTGTTTGGCAGGATAAGGTACTAGACATTGAAATTCTTTTTCAAGCTGATCTGCCAAGCATTCAAACACAACTGCAGAAAGTGCATCTTAGATAGGTTGGTCATGTTGTTCAAACACCAAACCTACCTAAAAGATTATTTTGCCTAAATGAATGTTTTGTGGAGAAATCACACAAGGCAAGCCACTTAGGTCAGGAAAAGGCGTGTAAAGACACTCTCAAGGTCTCTCTGAAGAATTTTAGAATCAATTGTGAGACATGAGAGAAACTCAGCATGGAATACCCACGTCAAAGAAAGTGCTCTGCTCTTCAAGCAAAGCAGAACTACCGTAGCTCAAAGGAAATGTGAGATGTGCAAATTTAGAGACATCTCTGTTCCAAATATTCAGATGAGCTATTTGTACCTGACCTGTCATAGAACGTTCTGAGTTTGTATTGATCTGATCAGCCACGGTCAGACACACTGTACCTTATTCCCAACATAGTGATGTCATTTTTATCCTCTTCATGAACAAAAGACAACAACCAACATGCATAAATTCATATCCATATATATATATATATATATGCATATTAACATACATGTATGCACAAATATTTGTTAAAGGGTACCTTGAACTTGTCTTTCTGAGTTGGCATATTTTTCAGAAGCACTGGACCCAGAGTATACAGGAGGCCCTGAAAGTTTCAAGGACAAAGGCCTCCCAAGTTGACATAATTTGTTGTTTGCACCCCAAGCAGGACTCCCTCTGTGTCCTTGAGAGTCAAAACAGGCACCAGGCAATCTTCACTAGGCTGGGAAACTGTACTGTTGGGACCCTTGTAGATAAATAGAGCATCTTACATTCATAGTCTAGCAGTTTCTGAGGAAAAGAATGCAGTTTTTGTCACCTTAAATATTCATAATTTTTCCTTCTCTGCCACTCCCATTGAGGTGGAGATTTCTGTTTCTTCTTCTATGTTTGTCATAATTTCATAAATATGCAAGTTTCTGCTTGGATTAAGCACTCTTTTCCCTGCTTTAGAGTTTCACATGCATGTTCATTTCTCTTGTAGTAAATCTAGTTGCAACTCAATGCGTCATGGACTTGTGGTTGTTTTTGTTCGTGTGCTTGTAAACACACATATACACATATTTCTATATATAGTTATAGGTCTATGTAAATATGTGTATGTGGGAGTATATATATATATATATATGTGTGTGTGTATCTATTTATCTATCTATCTACAGAGAGAGAGAGAGAAAGAAAGAGAGAGAGAGAGAAAGTATGAATAGGCAACAATTAGGGCAAAAAAAGGTTCTTGTATCATCTATAACTTCCAGTCTGATTTTTTTTTCTATTCTGTGATATTACTTGGGTAAACCCATTTCCTTTTAATTTCATGAAGGATGCCATGTATATTTATGTAGATTAGGCATTGCATATAAATGGAATAGTGAGATACAACACAACATTTGTTGATATTTTCTTTCATTTTTTTGGCATTTATGAGTTCTAAGATGGTTTCTATCCCTTTGGAGATTTTCCCTCCTTCAAATACTTTATGAATTGATCCCTCAATTCCCTCATAATTACGTTATGTCCACAATAGATTTTTTAATGCAAATGATCCAATTTCACTGTTTTATTTTCCGTTTTTTGCTGTTCTTTTAATATCATTTCTATTTCTTTTACAGCTGGCATTATGATATTAGAGTCCAAATGTGGTGGCTCCATTTTCCTTGATGCTGAAAACTCAGATCTCTGCAGATCTCTTGCATCTTTCCTGTTCTTTTTCTTCCTTCCAGTTTCATTCTTGAGGGTCCTCAGCCTGATTTTACTGGTACGTATCCATCCAAGTTCTTTAAATTACCCTCATCCTTCACCCTATTTTTTGGGTGACTCAATACAGAATCTTCTATCACTCATGTTTTAAGTGAAAATTTGACATTAAGAGTTCTTTATAGTATCTATTAGGAAATAATATTCCTGGAAAAATATTGTACTGCCTACTTTTTCAGCATCCTCACTAATCAACTTAATGTCCAACCAAGTATGTTCTTAAACAAATAAATAGGGGGAAATTATTAGAATACCTCTTCTTTTTCTTTACATCCACGCATAATCATCCTTTGTTCTTGGGAACATGATAAGAAAATGAGCATTAATGAAATGGTGGAAATTTGAGGTAAATAAAATAGGAAAGAATGAAAAAGGAAATGAAGAGCTTAAGAGGAAAAAAAAAACATTGAAATACACATCAGTATATCTGAGATATTTTTTTTTTCTCTGACACTAACTCACTATGTGAAACTTGGCCAAGGTCTTTCTTTGACCTCAGCCTCATTTCCCTCATACCAAGGGTTTTGAATCCTTAAGTTTCCCTTTAACTCTTATATTCTGTTATTCTATGAAATGACCAAAGGAAGGTGAGATGTTCAGGGAAAATGGGAAATGTGTTCTAGGCAAGTGGTATCAAACTCCAAGAAATGGAAACTTGACCAAAAATTGACTTAGAAAACCACAAATTAACATTAGCTATGTTGTTACATATTTTTACTTATTTTGTTAAATATTTCCCAGTTGTTTTTAAATCTAGTTCAGACCAATTTTGACACCTCTGTTGCAGGATGCTTTATACCTAAAAGTGGGAGGAATAGAATTATATTTGAGAAGAGGTATAACATCAATACCCACTTTATCTTCCTGTTAATTTTCTTCCCAAAAGTGGGTGCGAGAAGTACCACTTGACCTCCTGAATCATTCTCATGTATAAAGTCATAATGTAAAAGCCAAAGTTAAGTGGAGTTGTCTTTTCCTACCTACAACATAGAACTGAATAGTCCCCCCCCCCCCCCGAAGGATTCCTGTTACCTTGACATCTGACTCATTTTTCGGTGAATTAGATTTATTATTTTGAGTAAAATGTGACATTTATTGTAAAGCTGATTGCAGGATAAGAAGTAAGCTTAATTTTCCTTTTAAAAGACTTTTTGAATATATCCAGACAGTACAATTAGAGATTACACACTTGCTGTCCTGAATTCAGTAATATTTTATCTTAAGTAGTTAGCCACTCAATTTAAAGGTATATGTATTGCTTACATAGCAAATATAGATCTAATTGTACTAAAATGTCAAATGTTGAAATTATTTTAAAAAACTGTTAAAAGAAATTGTAACTGCTTAGGCCATCAAGAACAGGTTTATTCTGGTCAAAATTCTACTCCCTCACCCCTCCTGATTATCTGGGTTTTTTTTTTTTTTTAAGCTCAAATGCAGTAATGAAAACTAAAATTATATTCATTGATATGATATATAGATAGTCTAAAAGGAAATGTTCAATACTTTGATCAAACAACTTGGAAATGTGATTTAGAATCACAGGATCTCCAAGTCGGAAAGGACATTACAGACCCTCAATCCTTAGACAAAATTAAATAGAAATCAACTCCAACATATATCTCACTAATTATCATTCAAACTCTATTGAAGTCCCCCCAAGTTTAAGAACTCACAGTCCTTTGCAGGGACCTCATTCTCCTTTGAGAAAGGTCTGTTAGATAAGATCTACTTCTTCTGATCCTATGTTCAATTCTGAGATCTCTATTTTAGAATGGCTAGCAACCTGGAGCATGTCCAGGAGCCTCAGAATTGTACATAATACAGAAAATATAATCTGATTGATGGAGTGATCAAAGGAGCCATAATCTCTTTCTGAATGTGATGCTTTTCTTATTGCATCCTAAGATTATTAGCCCTCTACCCTCCAGCTGCTACATTACATGAGGACTCAAATAGGGATTGCAATGTACTCGTAACTTTAGGGCTTTCCCCACCATGAATTACTGTGAGTCATATCTCCCCTATTCTGTATTTTGGCATTTTTCAAATCCCAAGTGAGGACTCCACATTCATCTCTACTGAACTTCATCTTACTAGATTTAACAGAATATTGGATTAGTCAAGTCAGTCCCCAAGCATTATTAATTGACCACAATGTGGCAGTCACTATGCTAAATGCTGGGGGAACAAAAACGAACAAATAAATAAACAAACAAAAAAAAAACAAGTAACACCCAAAAAACCCAACAACAAAAATGCAAACACTCCCTTCCTGCTCTCCATGATCTTACAATCCAGTGTCTATCATGACTAGAATTCTTGGT
>CM053586.1:52556939-52590444 GCA_028646515.1 Pseudochirops corinnae
ACAGAACCTGCTCTTGAAGCAGGTGTTATCATCCTACCCCATAACTACCAGAGTAGGAATGATTAGTTTAGCATATTGTAGGCTGTTAACATCCTTTGCTTGTCAAAATCTACAATACCACAGACAGTGCTGCCACCACTTATTATTAATTTACCTTTCAAAAAGACAAAGGTACGAGATAGACTTAACATAAAGGTAAAGTGACAGAGTCCTTTATGCAACTCAAATAAATATATCAATGTCAGCTGGAAATCATCTCTTTTCAGAGGAATTTTTCCCCCTGCTACTGGTAGGAGGTTAAAGGAGTACAAAAATAGGAGAGACAGCTCATTGACTTTCCCTATGTCTATCTATACCAATTTTAACCTTGCACATGAAAGGTCAAGCATAAAATTATTTCCTTGGAGCTGCAGTCTTCAGAGGTTTAATTTAACATAGATGGAAAGCACAGTAGGGGAAAAAAAAGTTCATTTTACCTTAATTGGATTAAGACAGGTCTCATCCATACTGAGAGGATTAGGTTTCCCCAGAGTAGAAACTGCTAGGTTGACAGAAAAAGGATTAATTTATGGGCTTCTGTCAGGTTGTTGACTAATAACATATTGATCGTATCTGGTAGATATGCAGAATGTCTGTCAGAAGGAGGCACTTCAGGGTGGAAGATTGCTCCCGTATCTGACATGATCAAAGTTAGATTAATATCATTATGGAGCTACAAGAGAGTTGTGTCTTACCTTGGAAACCACAGTAGTTTCTGCCACTTCCCTTGGACTTGGACATCTTAAACATTCACTGTACTTACCCACCCTGTTTGAAGGAACTGACTCATTTGTAAGGCTTTTGGTTCATGGATTTTTTTTCCTTCCCCCTCCCTCCCTTCATCTTTTCTTTAATGCCTTCTAGCTGACATATTGAACTACCCCAGTTTAATCCCAGTGGAGCCTGCAGGTGGTATTGTCCTTGCATGGAGAAGTTATTAAATTCTTAAGGTCACCATAAAAAAAGGTTCCATTAAATTGAGTTAATAAAAACATTGGGCAAAGGTTTGCAAAGAGCAAAGATGTCAAAGCCTAGGGAATTTGAGTGTCTCTTATGATATCGGGCTAAAAGAATAATTTTAAATGTACCACAATATGAAGATGTCACATATATGGAGTTGAGGGCATATTTAAATATGCATACTTCTATGCATAATAATAACTGATATTTATAAGAACTTTTAAATTTAGCAATATATTTTCATGTACATTGTCTCATCTGAACCTCAACAATTCTGTGAGGTAGAGATTGTATTTTTCGCTGTCATTTTATAAATGAAGAAACTGAGATGCAGAGAGAGTTTAGTTGTCCCGTGGTCAATGACCAATTAGAAAGCCGTGTATCCAACAAAGAGAACACTGGATTTAAAGTCACACAACTGTATTCCAACACTGCTTCTGCTGCTTAGTAGCTGTGGGATCCTGCATAAACAACATTCTCTCTGGGCTTCTATAAAAGGAAGGGATTGGTTCTTATGATGTCTATAGGCCCATTTTACTCGTAGTTTATAATCCAAAATTTTAATAGAAGAAATTAAATTCACATAGTCCTGAATCTATGTCTAATAGTCTCTCATATATCTGTATGAATATCTCTTCTTTGCTTATTTTCAGGGGAGTGGAGAGGAATATTTCCAGTTGGGAAAAGATTTGGTTACTTTAAAATTGTGAAATAGTTTTGCCTTAGGAAGAATTAATGTGTCTAAGTGCTCCTTGGCCTTTTGGTGAGGATCAAGTACAGACCGCAAAGGAGCTAAGATTACAACCAAGAATAACTTATCTAACAAAATTGTATAGAATCATTTAGGGGCAAAAAAAATGAGCTAATAAACTATTAGTTCAGATTTTGATTATTTTTGGTATCAACCACGCATGCTTGGTGACAAAATGAACAGATTGTAATTTATATAATTATACTGCCACGATCAGGACCAAATGAAACTGATAGGGTATAGCTTCTGGGAAACCCCTTGAACTCTGATTGGATCTTCCCACTTGATGAGGAATTTGCCTGAGGTCATAAGCCTTTCATTATAGCTAGGCCCAAATCCTTTACTTTTACTAGTCTAGCCCTCCATCGTCCAGCTACTTCCCACTCTTGATCTTATCAAAATATCTTTAGCCAAATCTGTTACCCTTAAATCAGCCTAGCCCTCCATAGTATGTCATCTCCAGGTAGCCTTTGGCTATTTTCCACCCTTAATCTCATTACTGGAGTCTGACCTCAGTTCCATCAAAGATCCTCCTCAGACTCTCTCCTCCTCAAAACCCTCTCCAAACTTGTCCTCTAGATCACCCCTGAACCCTCCCACAATCTTTCTTTATATAAGCTCCATCTTGCCTTTATGAGGTTGCCAAGAATTATCTAGTACAGGGAACCATAAAATGTTGAGTTTTAAGGTTTAGGGGTGCTCGAGACACCAAAATACACTGAGTCCTGCTAAATGAATTTGACTCAAATCTTCTCTCAGCCAAAGTAAAGCAAAGTTTATTAAAGATTTGTCATAATGGGTAGACTCTTAAGGAGCCTGAGTATCTTTGATGCTTGTATTGACAAGTAGGCCATGATAATCTGACACAGAGGGAGTCTGCACTAGACAATTCTCAGCAACCTCAAGGAGGCAAGATGGAGCTTATATACAGAAAGATTGTGGGAGGATTTAGAGATGGTCTAGAAGACTAGTCTAAGGAGGATTTTTGATGGAACTGAGGTCAGACTCCAGTAGTGAGATTAAGGGTGGGAAATAGCTGAAGGCTACTTAGAGATGACAGTGGAGGGCTAGGCTAATTTAAGGGTAACACATTTGGGTATAGATATTTTGATAGGATCAAGAGTGGGAAATAGTTGGACAATGGAGGGCTAGACTAGTAAGAGTAAGGAATTTGGGCCTAGCTATGATGAGAGGCTTATGACTGACCTCTGTCAAGTTCCTCATCAAGTGGGAAGATTCAATTAGAGTTCAAGGGGTTTCCCAGAGCCTGTACCCCATCAAAACCACTTTATCAAATACTTCATGTGACTTCTTAAATTCAGAATTATTATTCTTGTGTAATGTTATAAATGATATAAGAGAAAAATGAGATCCAATATTGTGTGAGAGAGATGAAAACTATACCCTAAAATGCAGACGGTGCTCTAAACTCAAGCTGGGCTCCAGCTGCAGCTAGGCCTAAGTTTCATTTTTGTAGTTAAGCGTTGGCTACAGCTAGGCCTAAATTTCGTTTTCATAATTAGGCTTTGGCTGCAGCTAGGCCTAATTTCATCTTTGCAAACTTATCCCTCCCCTGATTTCACCCACTACCAAATAAGGTATCAAATGCTTTCATTGGTTTTCATTGGCTAAAGATTGTTTCCTTGCTCCTTGTATCTGGGTGGATTCCCAAGCTAGATTGTGAGACTGAGCTCTCAACCAATGAGGGCAAGGTCAGTGGGAGGGGTTGCTTGTTTTAGGCTATATAACAGCGTTTTTGCTTTCTGTAAACAGGCCTCCCTCCACTGGTTCATCCTGGTGAAGGTGATGCTCCCTTTCTTGCAAGAATTGAATAAATTCTTTCTGTTCCTACCTAGAGAAGCTTCTGAGTTTTTGATTAAATTTTTGGATAGGGTTTTTCATTCCACACAATATGAAAATGTGGTCATTTTGTTTTAGAACTCTAATAGTAACATGAAATGATTAGTGGTAATTTAATTAGATTAATTTGTAATTAGTCTTCCTTCAGTGTCATTGCCATGAGGAAAATATAAAGAGTGAATGTTCTTCCCTCCAAAACTCCTTTTTATTGTTTTATCATTTTTCAGTTGGATCTAACTCTTCATGCTCTTTTTGGGATTTTCTGGGCAAAGACACTGGAATGGTTTGTCCTTTCCTTCTCCAGATAATTTTTATAGATGAGGAAACTGAGGCAAACAAGGTTAAGTGACTTGCCCGAGGTCACACAATTAATAAGTGTCTGAGGTCAGACTTGTACTCAGAAGGAGGTATCTTCCCAACTCCAGACCTGACACTCTATCCCCTGTGTCACCTAACTGTTCCTCCCCCTCCCCCTCCAAAAAGAATCTTTGTTGTTCCTTTTCCAGCTCATTGTACAGATGAGAAAACGGGGCTAAGTAACTTGCTCAGGATCACATAACTATTAAGTTTCTGAGGTTGGATTTTAAACTCAGATCTTCCTGACTCCAAGCTTCTGTTTCATTGTCGATCAATCATGTCTTAGTGTCTGAGTACAGATTTGAGCTCAAAAAGATGAGTCTTCCTGATGCCTGTCACTCTATCTATTGTGCCACCTATCTATCCCTAAACTCCTTTTATTGACATGAATTAGCTTTCTATTTCTGATTAAACCACCTGAAAAGTATCTAGGTTCTTTTTTTCTTTTCTCAGTCATGACTGAAATTTTCATGCACTAAATATATTATTTGTTATTATAGTTACTATGAACTCTTGGCTAAACCATAGGAAAGGGTGCAGTGACTTTCCATCTCTTACTCACAGCATTTGTTTATGTTCAATGTTCTCTCCATAAAGAGTGAGAATTTGAAAGGATCTCCAAAACCATCTAGTCCAGACTGTAACCGATAAAAAAAAAAAAATTCTCTTTATAATGCTCCTGAACAAATGTTCATTCAAGCTTCTTTTGAAAATGTGTACTAGGGTGTAATTTATGTACCCTCCTGAAGAGGAATAAAGATTGTGATATATGCCCCTAAATCATCTAGCTTTTTTGGAACAGTAATTTTTGGAGACCAGTCCTTTCAGGAGTTCTTAAGCCCACAAAATAAATACAAAAAGTTTGCTAAAGAAAGAAGAAATTTAATCGACACTAGCAGCACATTGATTATTAGAGGAAATGCTTAAATCAACCATGAAGATATTGCAAAGCACGTAGGGCTATTAGCGGAAACTGCTGAATATCTCACAAACTCACTGATCTATCCAAAATGCCTGGCTCCTTTATAAGAAAAAAAAAAGAATATTTCCTTGGAAAACATTGCTTTTTTCATTATAAGAAGGAAATAATAAAAATATAAAATATTTCCTTATAAAACATAACATAATAACAAATTGTTCGGTGTGAATGTAATACAATAGTGTTGTCCATTAAAAAATGAACAATGTGATAGTATTGTTCCAAAAGAAATGAAAAAATACAACATAAAGGATGCATAGAAAGAGAGGAAGATGTATATCAACCGCTTCAAAGTGAAGTAGGTAGAACCAGGAAAGCATTATGTGGAATGACTATAATTACAAAATAAAATCAAAGTAAAGTGAAGTCACATTGAGTATCCTTATAATGACCAATCTTGCCCTGGGTAAAGAGATACTGAAATGCAAATCCCTCCTTTGCTTGAAATGATCAAATGGTGGGGGACTGAGGGTACAAAATGCTTTAAGTACCATGAGACCTAGATACTATGCTGGATGGTTTTGCATATTTTTTTTTCTTTTTCACAAGGGTTGTGTGTTGAAAGATATATATCTAAAAATACTGTGGCATAACTAGAAAGGTATCAATAAAATTAAAAATAAAATGAGAACAGTTGAACAGAACTTCCTTTCCCATGCCTGTTTTTTTTTACACTAACTTCTCCAATTCCTTCCTCAACTTTGATACACAGAACTAAACCAACATACTACACCATCACCTCCCTCTTTCTAGATACTACTCCATTCTCAAATATAAGATAATAATAGGTGTTTGGGGGGTTGCTGTGTTAAGCTGTTATCTTATCAAGCTCACAATCCACCAGTATTGAGAGACAGAGACAGAAAGACATAGAGACAGAGAGATGTAAACATACATGTCATACATACATACTTTTTTCAGATGAATTGCTACCTAACTCTACTTTTTTTTTGCCATATCATGATTGTGAAATTGATGTTTTTGAATCCAAGTATAAGAACTTAAATTTATTATGTTTTCCTTTATTATGGACATGGGGGGCATAGACTTTGATCTAAAACAAAATAAAGCAAAAAAAAGCAAAACCAAAGCAAAATACAAAACAAAAACTTTAGACAGCATCTAAACTACATCCTTCATTCCATAGATGATGAAATAGAGACCCAGAGAGGTTTTTACTTGTCCATAGTGATAAAACTCATAAGAGATAGAATTGGTATTCAAACTCAGATTCTCTAATTCCAAACGTAGTGCTCTTTTCCCATTGTACTATGAAAGTCTGCATATTTGGATATGATATATCCTTTAAAGATATAAAGTGATCCCTATCACTTAATATTTCCACTATCCCCATAAGTTTTTTTTATTAGAATATGGCATGTCTTTTTAATTCTTGTTTTCAACTAATTTGTTCAATTCTTTATTTTCCCTTGTATTTATCTTTCCATTAAATTTGTCCCCAACTGAGAGGATATATGCTTTTTCTCCAAAAAAATAATTTGATAAACACACCACCTGTTGCATAATCAGAATCATTGTTAAGAGGGTGAACATCACAAGGCTAAGGACAGATCTTAGGAGTAGTATACAAGAGGCCTTTATCTTAAGTCATATCCCATCATTTATTATATAACTAACTACGCTTTCAGTAAAGTCAGTCAATGCCTTCGAAATCTATCCAGTCATTCTATCATCTGGATCAATGATTTAAAACTCAAATAAAGGCAGATCCTTAATAAATACATTAACTTAAAAAAACCAAAATTAACATTGTTGTATTTTTGTTAATTTTATTAAGCACTTCTCAGTTACTTTTAATTCTGACTTTAGGGCGCACTCTGAAATTTTGTTGATATTTGTGACTCAGACCTCTAGTTATCTAAATAATATCTTTTCATAACATAGACAAGGCTATACGAGAGACATTTCTGTCCAATGTTTTGCTGAAATAGGTTTTCTTCTCTTCTTCTATCTCCTAATTTCATCTATTTATTTCCTATTGTCATTATAAGAATGATTTCTTGTCTATGTACACAGCATGTCTCACTGTTGCATGTTTGGTGAGGTGTGTGTGTGTGTTTGTGTGTGTATGTGATAATTAGTGAGATAGTTGCTGTTCAGTCATGTCTGACTTTTTGTAATCCCATTCGGGGTTTGCTTGGCAAAGATACTGAAGTGGTTTACTATTTTCTTTTCCAGGTTATTTTACAGAAGAAACTGAAGCAAATAGCATTAAGTGACTTGCCCAGGGTCACATGGATAGCAAGTGTCTGGGGCTAGATTTAAACTTGTGAAGATAAAATCTTCTTGATTCCATGCCCGGCACTCTATCCCCACCACCACCTAGCTGCCCATAATTAGTGTCTTCATTAAAAAAAATGATAACAACAACATCAACAATATAAAATAATCTATGGAATGCATTTTTAAATATATTATTTCAAAATTTCACCTGACCTATGATCTCCTTGCTATTCTCTTCACAAGCATAGATAAAACCATTTCTTGTATAAGATTTTTATGTATGTGTGTAATTCCCAATTCCCCCATGGAGAAATTATCTAATGAATAAGAGGTCGTCTTCTGGGTCTTTAACACTTTATTGGCAACTGTAGAGCCCTTGCCTAGCGCCCATATTATCCTTCATTCTTATTTCATCAAAAGAACCATGGAGTAGTAGAAAGAATGCTAAATTTTGAGACATAAAACCTGGCTTTGGATCCTAGATCTGATACTATAACCATCTTTGAGAACTTAAACTCTCTGCATCTCAGTTTTCACTCAAGCAAAATGAGGGGCTTGGCGTAGATGAACTCTTAGTTACCTTCCAGCTCTAAATCTTTGATCATATAACCAATGACCCACAGTATCAATTATTATATTGGTCAAGAGTTTGTTTTTCTTTTTTTTTGTTTTGTGTTGTTTTTTTTTTGTTTTTAACTCAAGCAATCTAGTCTTTGACAAAGATCAAATAATTTGAGAAGTATCGCTTTATTGGCTCAGTCAAAATACCCAGGTCCATGCTAAGTATTACTTCATTATGAGTGAACTAAAACAATAAGAGAAGTGGACTTCTCCTAAAATAACAATGAATATGAAGACAGACAAAATTGACAATCTTTCAGGGAAATCACAATTTAGTAAAAGTTAACTTCATTGGGAAGCTTCATTCTGTTGACTTGAAGACAGAGAGAATAACTACAACTTTTTTTTTCTTTTGGAGTCATAAAAGGAGGTGAAAAGAACAAGGCTTTATTAAGTGTCTATTATGTACCAGGTGCTATGTTACTTATCAATAATATCATCCTTGATCCTTACAACAATCCTGGGAGGTAAGTGATACTATTAGTCTCATTTTACAATTCCAGAAACTGAGACAGAGGTTCAGTGACTTGTCTAGAGACAAATCTAGCAAATTCATGAGATTAAATCTGAACTCAAGTCTTCCTGATTCCAGGCCTACTACTCTATTCACTGGGCCAGCAAGAGGAAGATGAGAATTTAAAAAAGTAAATATGATTTTTTTTTTACCGAGACATTTTGAGTAATTTGCTAATGGTCTTTCTAACTCAGAAATGATCAAAAAGAAAACAAACAGCATGCAAGTTTTTATTGTGAAACTTTCTGAGAACCAAAAGATTAGAATCAGAGCTCTGCATCTTGTTTGTACATTAGTAATGGTCTACATTTGGTGAAAATATCATTTATAAATCAGAAAATATTGCTCTACTCAAATCAAAACAGGAATTACATTAAGTAGTACTTTAGAAAAGTCAGTTATTTGGAAATGTAATTCATTGTGCTTAGTGTTGAATTTCATTAAATCTTCCTGTAAGTGGTACATTCTTAAATATGTATTACTTAGCAACAAATCACTATCTTTTGTGGTATTAAAATATGTAACACAGTGGCTCTTGAATCATAAGAGGGTGATTCAAATACTGTCTCTGACAATTTAATGCCTCTCTGACCTTACACGAATCACTCATAACCTCTCTGTGTGCCTCTATTTCCTCAATTATAACATAAGGGGATTTCACTAGAGAACCTTTGAAATCCCCTCTGGCTTGAGAGCTATAATTTTCACTCCATTTGTTTTTTAAGGAAAACAAAAAAAAAATACATAATTCAGTAGAAAACCATTCAAATCTGTGTCTTATCTACATTCATAAGAAACTTCACTGTTTGGACCAATAAGCTTTATACAAAGTAATCCAGCTCAATTTCTTATCTCCAAAATCACTAATGTAAAACCTGACCTGTTTGAGTAGGCAGATAGCTAGCTAGAGAAGTATGATTTAGTAGAAAGAGTATTCAACTTAGTATCACAAATATTTAGGTTTGAATCTCATTGCTTATACTTTCTGGCTTTATAATTATGGGTTAGTCTTTGGGTCAGTTTTCTCATCTTAAAAAAAAAAGGATAATTTTCTATCCTCTGTACTACTTAGATGAGTATCTTCGATAAATTATGGGATTTGGAGTCAGGGAGGCCTATCTTCTCTTCCTCCCTAAGAAATTCCCTAGCTGTGCGACCTTGGGAAAGTAATTTTTTGTCTTATTTTCCACATCAGCAATAATACCAGCAACTATTTTCAAGGCCTATTACAAGGACTGAATGAGCAAATATTTGGAAAATATTTTGCAAACAGTAAAATGCCATGCAAATGCTAGCTATCACGATGATAATTTTTATACCTGTAGTATATATCTCACAGTGGTGTTGTTGTGATTTGAGGCTGTATATGTGTGTGTATGCATGCACGTGCACATACAGACTTTAAATGTTAACACTCATATTCATTAAAAACCTAAGACGAAATAGAATTTTGAGTAACATGTTATATCACACATGGTCCTGTCCCATTAAATGATGTAATAGAAGCATTTTAATCAGGTATAATTCTTACCTTAAGGAGCATGATACTTTTTCTTAGTCCAATATTAGAGGCAAGTTTGCTTGAAAGACAGTTTTCCTTTCCACAGGTACTTTGCACCATAGCTCAGTGAGATAATGGAAAATAAAGAAAATTCTGGTCCATTCTTGATAGATGAGTATAAAAGGAGGGAGAGGAGATGATGGAAATCTTGAACATGTGCCCAATACGAATAAAGGATTGTTTCTTTAATTTCCAGGATGGTTGAAGAGCTACATTATTCTGTGATTTTCTTTTTTTTCCCTTTCCTGAACGTCTGTCAACTTCAGACTTTGTGTTTAGGTAAAGCTCCATATTGAATTAGACAGGAATAAAACATTGTGACGTTCTTCACACATTTTTCAGCTACCAGCAAATGCATTTTACAAGCCTCTACAAGTTAATAAATGCTTAGGCTGCATACAGAAAGCAACTGAAGCAATTATTAAAGGGAACATATGGCAGGTGCCTGAAAACTCCAGGGTGACAACTAAAGCATATGACTTTAGCTCATTATATGTATTTTCTAGGATCCTCTTAATTGCTGTAGTAATTAAAATTCAACAAAAATTTTGCAAATGCCAAGCAATTAAATAATATAGAGTTAATGTATGCTTTGGAATGTTGTATTTTGTAAAAAAAAAATTACAGTAGGCTAAAAATACTCCAAAGGAAAAAGAAAATCTTTGAAAGACAAAAATCCATCTGCCATGGGCTTTTCCATGTCCCCCTTTTATTTTCAACCCATTGTGACCTGTGCATCTCCTAGATTTTTTCTAATTATTCAAAAGCATGCAGCATGTTTCCAATCTGCAGGTAAAATGCAGGGTAATAATTAGTATTAAAACAATTTATGGAATCAGATCAACAAAGAAAGGCTAGAAAGCAACAGTGTGATTAACAGGAATATTTACAGGCTTAAAATGCAAATAAAAATATAATGACATATTAACATTTTCATTCTAAACTCCTACACAGTGGAATAAAAAGCAACTTTTGATAGGGAATTGGATTCTTCAGTTCAATCCTTTCATGTCAGATGGTATTAGAGGTTATTGGATACCCTTGAGAAAACAGAGTTATTTTAAAAATATAATCTGAAATGCATGGCAACATAACCACTTGAAATTGCCTTTCAAGTGAGGGTTTAGCTGTTATTTGTTTAATCAGTGCAAGCTTTATGAAAACTATTTGTGGGATATACATCCCCGGAAATGGAAGTCTTTTTTTTTTTTTTTAACAGAAAAAAGGAATCAGAATGGAAAAGTATTGAAAGGGAACTTGGATATGATTTAGTCTAGACCAATAATTTTACAGGAAAGGAAACCGAGCTGGCAGGTTATTTAATCTACCCATCTTTGGAGAGGTAGTTTTTTACCAAGTTAGGACTAGTTCTCTATTATTCTATTAATGTTATAATTTTCTTAGGCCTTGGTTGTTGATCGGTACTGTAGCTAAGAGCCTTCCACTGGCTTGCCTGGACGTCATCTGCACTGGCCTGTGCTCCCCTTTTAGCCAAAAGATAGATCTTTCCTGAAGTCCTCCTAAATTATCTTAAGCTCAAAAATTGTTTCACTCTTTTTGTAGGTTCTGTAACTCCAGAATCCGTTTAGAAGCTTGATTTAATGTTGTTTCCAAGAGAAACTGAGGAGAACTCAGTTGGCTTTTTTCCAAGTTGGCTTTAACTCCCCAACTTTGGCTTATTTGTCTAACACTGCCTGTTCATGTCCTTTGACCATTAATCAGTTGGGAAATGTGCACTTTCTAAAATGCTTTACCTACCCAGCAAGGTACCTAGGAATCTTGTCTTCTATTGGGTATTTTTGCTTCATTTTACAAGAGTGTTTTAAAGTCATTTACAATATCCACAAAGTGTCATTTTTACAATTGCACTGTCTTAGAACAATTCATTCACATAGGATAGCAAGCGGCAAAACTGACTGCAGCAACCGCTAGGCCAGTCATTTATGCCGTTTACTGATTTCTCTAAAAACAGAATAGCTCACCAAATGATCAAAGGAAATGAACAAACAGTGTTCAAAAGAATTGCAAACTATATCCTTATGAAAAGATGCTAAGAATCACCAATGATTAGAGAAATTCAAGTTTAAAACAAGTCTCTGGTTTCACTTCACACCCATCAAATTGACAAATACAGCAAGAAATAAAAGGAAGAATTGTTTAAGGGACTGTGAGAAGTGAGGCAAACTAATAAACAATCAGATTAACTAAGACTTGTCTAACCATTGTGAAAAACAATTTGGAATTGTGGGAGAAAAGTATTTCATTGTTTGGGATCCTTTCACCCAGAACCTCAACTTCCAGGCATGTTCCCCAAAGCCGTTCAAGGCAAGGCAAAGCAAGGCAGGGCAAGGGAATTCTTGCAGATTTAAGCTGTACTGCAGAAAATCACAGATGATGCCTGTAAGTAAAGAAAACTTTTTTAAAAAGTGAAACAAAAAATTGTACCACTTTAATCACAATAAATGCATAAATAGTGCGTATTATTAATCTGTTATCATTTACAACTTTAAGTATACAGACATAAATTTGTGGTAAATAGTTAATTTTGTTGAAAGTTTCAGCATACAAAAGAATCATGGGGACACATTCTCTTTGGGAATGCTTCTTCTTTTTCTCTCTACAATCCAGATTTAGTCAACTGATTTTCTCCTACAGTGATCATTGTTTCTTGGGCTTATCATAGGAGAAGGAAATCTGTGAAGCAGTTGCTGAAGCTACACCATCTATATAGTATACCAGATACTAGTCTCTATCCTCAAGAAATTGTGCAACTTTTTTATGAGTGCAGTGTGTTGTTTTATTTGTTTTTTGTGTTAGATAAATATGATTAGAATTATTAAAAATAAAGGTTTGGGGTGGGGTCTTGTGTTGTTCAAGGTTTTGCAAATATGTGGGGATCTTACATTCCCAAACCCTGAAAATGTCTAGGGATGACTCTATTATTATTATGGTAGAACTTAATGATAATTTCAAGCTTCAAAAGTTGAATGAGAAAAAAAAAAGTAAATTACATTGTGAGAATAGTACCTGACGCGTTATAATCGCTTAGTAAATACTTGTTGATAGACTGCATCAACAAGGGGAGCAAGGACTCACTTTAGGATGGGTGTGATGGGGACTTTTGTTAGAAGTTACCATTGCATACAATTTTGTAATACAAAACAGAAGTAGATTGATATTCACACTGGATTTGGGGGAAGAAGAATAGCAAAAAATCTGGAAATCCTTAAGAAAGCTATTCTGAAGACACAAAGAATAACAATTGTAAAGAGAGGTAAAGAGGAGCAATGGTCAGTTGTCTAGAGAGATTGTTGTAAATGCACAGGGAGTTCACAGTTTAAAATACATACACAGAAGTCCAAAGGGAGAGAGAGTAATGGGGTATGGATCCAAAGGTATGATGGGGTTCTTTGAGAATTGTGACATCTGGGATAACTCTCAGAATGAGCTATCAGCTAAGAAAAACAGAGAATAAAAAAAGGTTTTGTTTAGTTACATTGAGAAAAATGAAAAGATCAAAAATAGAGATAGAATTAGGATGCTTGGGATAATGAAAACTGCTTTTCAAATAATGCAATTTTGCCTTTCTCTTGCAAGGAGAATGATTTACTTCCAGAATGGACAAAACACAAATGACCATAAATCAATAATAATAATAGAAAGCATTTATGTAGGCTTGCATTAAGGCTTGCAAAACACTGAACATCATTTCTCATTTAATCCTCATAATCCTGTGAGGTAGGTGCTGTCACTTATAGATAAGGAAATTGACATTGAAATAGATCAAATGACAGGACAAGGGTCAGATAGCTAGTAAACACCTAAGGTTGGATTCAAACTTAGTTCTTTGTGACTCAATGTCCAACAGTATAACTGCCTACATATAGCAATTTCCAATACACATCTAGCCACCTTTGATAAGTGTAAGTCAAACAAACCAAATGAAACCTTGCATAAAGAAAAAATTGACATGTGTGGTTATTAAGCTACTTTCAGTGATTCTGAAAGATCATAAGAGTTTGTGAGATGAAAGAATTCGGAGTCTGAATCTAAGGTCAGAAAAGGTCTTTATTCTTTCTCATGAGAAAGGACTCTACCCCCTGTTGTCCAACATGGCGTCTGCAGGGAGAGAGCGAGAGGTAGAAGGCAGCCCATGGTTATGTAATCTTCCAATGCAGAAACCCAATCCCCCCAACTGGCCTTAACCCTTATTGGTAGGGGGGCTGTCCTACAACCTAAGTGCGGGAATCTCTCTGAGACAAAGGACCGGGAAATGTGTGGGTGTGCAACAAAAGCAGTCTTAACCTTATTTGGCATATCTTCTGCTGAGTTGGCTTTGGGGGCAGGTCTCCATTGCTCTAAGCTTGAAGGTCAGGTGACCTGACTTTAGGCCTACTGAGTACTGAAGCCATTCTAGATTTGATTTTTCAGAATGGGGAAACTTCACTATAAATTATCCCTCACAAGAGGAAAGAAGTGTAACAGAATTGTAGAAAGTCAAATTTTGTACTGATTTTCATAAAATAGGATGAGAATGGATTATGTAGGCTATAAGTCAGTCAACTTCTCTGTTATTCCTGGCAATAATTAAGGGAGATGTTTAATGAACATATGGTAGAGGAAATGTGATAACCAAGGGCCAACATAGCTTCATGAAGAAGAGAACAAAACATGGCCTTATAGCTGGAAACTTTAGTTCATATATTAATGTCTTCTCAAGTATATCTGCTTTCCAATTCCCTATCTGTCGCAATTTCTGTGATTTGTACCACTTTAATCCCACTCAGGGGTGGCCATATCTTTGATCCTGTATCATCTTCCACAAGTGTTCTATTTCTATAACTCAACTCAAACTCCTCTATTAGAAAATAACTTTGGGGCAGCTAGGTGTTGCAGTGAATAGAGCATCAGCACTGGAGTCAAGAGGACCTGAGTTCAAGTGGCCTCAGACACTTAACACAAAAGTAGCCATGTGACTTTGGGCAAGTCACTTAACCCCAATTGCCCTACTTTCCCCCCTCCAAAAAGAAAAAAAGGAAAGAAAATAACCTCTGGTCTTTCCATCTTCCCTGTGTCTCAACCCTCTTAAACTTATTCTCAATTCTCACCACAGCCTCCCTTCAATTCACCAATATCTACTTTCCTAGATCATCATCCTTGTTCTCCTCTGTCTTTCTTCCCTTAAAAAAAAAGAAGAAAGAAAAGAAAGAACAGTCCTAGAGTTTGATTACTTCATTTTACATGTTCTCTTCACTTAAATGTCCTGTCCCATTATCCCAACACCATTCATACATTTCCAAAACTTAATCCTGCTTTTCTCCCACCATCTGTTTTCTCTGCTTTCTCATGTGTTGCTAAGTACAGCTGGAGGAAGTCACAAAGACTTGTTGAACGTTCACTCTAAATATGTTATTTAATATCACTTGGTCTCTTTCTGTTTCACACTAATCATGTTATTCTTCCCTGATTGACTCTTTATGGCACTTACCACAGCAGCTGTTCCAAACTTTCTTTTCTGTTATGGACCCATCTATTCCACCCACTCTTCACTTTCTCTCACCAGAATACCTTTCTTATACTTCACTGGAAGTCAGAATTAATGCCATTCATCACAAGCTCCCTCTTATATCCAGTTCTTCCCTTTAAAACTCCTAAGTATCATGCTGTCTCATGTTTTTTTCCCAACCATCCAAATCCTGGGAATGGCTTCTTCAAAATAAAACCATACCAGCCTATATAAAATGGACATTTTATTTACACTTCTGAAAAGGAAATGTTCAGTGCAGTACATCAAAGAGCTAAACTTGAGTGAAGCTTTTTTTTATCAATAACTTGGATAAAGGCATACATGACATCATGACACAGGCAGGTCTTGGACTTGCAGTCAGGTAGGACTAAGTTCAAATATAATCCGTTTATTTTCTATTGACCTAGGACAAGTCATATAAGTTTTATACTGTAGTTTCTCCATCTGTATAAGAAAGTTGTTAAAATTAATGGCTTCAAATATCGCTTTGAGCATTAAATCTATAATTTTATGATCATCTGGGCATGCTCATAAAATTTCAGGTGAAAGAAAGTTGAGATATTTTGCTAATACTTTGTATGAGAGATTCAGAATTTAAAACAATCTTACAAGCTAGGAAAGTTTTTCAAATCAAATGAGATGAAATTGAATATGGATAAAGATTCAATTTTGTACTTACATTCAAAGTAATTGCTTTGATAAGTATAATGTCCATAGTGAGGTAAGGCTCTAGACAAATTCATTTCAAAATATTGGGATTTTAATCAACTACAAGGTCAACATCAATCAATAGTAATAAGGAAGTGAAAAGAGGTACTATAGTCTTGCTATGGTTTAAGAGATGCAGCATACCCAAGATTATGCTGGTATTCTGTTCTGCACTGGTCTCATCTTATTTTCAAGATATTTAAAAGCTAGGAAGAATCCAGAGCATGGCAACTAGGATTGTAAAGGGTCTCTTCATCACATAATCCTACAACCAATTGAAGAAAATGGGAAAGGCTAGTATGGGGAAGATAGATCTAGTACCATCCCCTCTAATGTCACCTTTTAAATATTCTCTATTTATCCTGTGTGTACAGTTTTAATCATGTTGTCTCCCCTATTAGAATGCTAGCTCCTTTTTTATTCTTTTTCTTTGTATTCCCTTGCTTAGGAGAATTAATGGCACACAGAGTTTTCCAAATATTCATTAATTACTGTTTAATTGTTGATTACTCAGGAAAGACATCTTAGTTGTCTTCAACTATTTGTAGAATTGTCACATGGAAGACAGGATTAGACTTGTTCTGCTTGGTCCCAAAGGACAACATTAGAATGAGGAGAGAATTCAGAGAAAGAAATTTAAGTTTAATATAAGGAAAATCTTCTGAAAAAAATGTTATATAGAAATGGAATGGACTGCCTTGGTGGGTACCAAGTTTCTGGTCACTGAGGGCTCCAAATGTAGACTGAATACCACCTTGGGAATTATCATAGGGAGGGAATTATTCTACAAATACATTTTGGATTAACTGGTCCCTTTTGGCTTAGAAATTTGATATTCGATAACCATGCATCTGTTTCTTTTTCTTAATATTGATAAAAATCTGAGAGTGTTAAAGTACAAATTTTACCTACGCTACTTTGAACAACTCCTGATTAAATATGTGTGTGTATAAAATACTCATATATATGACTATTTAAACATCCTATAAAATATAGACAAAGGCAAATGCACAATTAATCACAAAGGAAAGAGAATTGAAACAGTTTTCTGAATAATCCAGGCCAAGAAAACCTATATAGTAACCTATGAAACACTAGAACAAGCCCAAAGTGTTTGGACACCTGAGTAATCCAGGTAATTGCCTTAATTCTCCATGTCACTTTGCACATGTAGACAGAGTCATAGCCTACAACAAACCAAGGGCATCAGCTTTCTAAGGCAGATGATTAATTAATGCAGCTTTTGATTCCCTGTTTAATAATTTTATTTTGCCTATCAATGCCACCATGAAATCCCAGAAGCCCCTTATAAAAAGTGCAATGAGACAGAGTTAGCAGGTGTTATTAAGAGAACATGCCTGTTTCTTTTACAAAATGCCAAAAGTTGATTGCCGACCAACTGGGGAAGACCTACGAGAACCTTCCAGTGTACACAAAAGGAATGAACCTATAATTAAATTACAGTTAAACGCAGATGGTTATTTTCCAGCAGGTGCTCAACTTTGAAAGTATATCTCTGGACTATTTTTGTTCCAACATAGTGCTCAGTCCCTGTTGGACATCTGGCAGTGTTTTATGGTTACAAAAAATATTCTTTTATAAAAACTTTGGGCAGTATTTTACTGTTAATGGTTTTTTTTGAGACTACAAAGCAGCTACTGTACTATATTTTGAAAAAAGACTATAGTTCATATATTAAAAATAGGATTTTGGTTTGAGGAAATATCAAGTTTCAGTATCCATACTTATATACAATTCAAAGATTTTAAATGACTCAAATTCTTCAACAGCCAAGCCTATACACACAGAGACACACACATAGACGTGTGTGTGTGTGTGTGTGTGTGTGTGTGTGTGTGTGTGTGTGTGAGAGAGAGAGAGAAAGAGAGAGAGAGAGAGACATTCTTGTGACTTTATTTGGACAACGAGTTACCAATGAGGAGATGTCTTCAAATGCTGTGTAACATATAGACTTAGAGAATTGCTGAATTGTTACTGAGAAGACAAGGGAATTGTCCAACAACACATAATCAGTAAGTTTAAAAGTTCAAAGGTAGAATTTCAACTTCTTTTTCCTTGACTCTGAGGCTGGCCCTCTCTGCATCATGTCGCTCCCTCTTAAGATAAAGGATATAGCTATATTAAACTGTACCATTTTATGTTTTCTTTTAAACTCATGTCTTCTTCAAAAGCAAAGGATAATAAAACGAATAAGTGAAAGAAAAAAAACATAGGAATGTATAGTTTTCATTAAACAGTTTAATAGTCATGGGGTTAATTCCATGAAATTCATGGGTGTTTTCTTATCAATTCTCCTTAAGTTTATCTGTATCAATTCTGTTCAATATCAGAGGACACAAGTCTGACAGCTTCTCCAGATGCAGAATACATTTCCACAGAATTCAAGGATGTGAGAGGTTTCTCATGGTGAGTCTGAACTCAAAGCCATATGCCTTTTGATTTGGTTTCTTCCAAGTTTATCTCCTCCACCCCCACTCCCACAACATTTAATATGTACAATGTACTTGCATTGTTGTAGGTGGTCCATTATATGCCCATTCAACCGTTTGGATGTTAGTGAGTGTTTCTCGATGCCCAATTTGGAAAGATAAGTGGGAAATTCATGCTTCTAATTGCCTTGGCATTGCTGTCTGGCAATATCACTTCCAATCTGTTATTTTCTATAGTGATCCAAATTGGGATTTCTTTTACCTGCATCCGATTTGTTCACCAGCTCCTAAAAGAGAAGAAAGGAAAAGATTGGTAGCAAAGACAATATGGTTTGTTAGAAAACAAATCAGGAAAAAAGGATTTATTAAATACTTTCTACGTTACAAGAATAGTTTTAAGCACTGAGAATACAGACAAAAACAAATATAGACCATGTCTACAAGAAGTTCACATACCAATTTGGGAGATAACGCTCTAATCTGGGAGATCAGTACGTACATACATGATATATATAGAGCAGATGGAAGGTTGTCATCATGTTATTTGTCCTTTATTTTCAAAGATAACATCATGGATGATATCTTGATTTGCTCAAGAATTGGATATAAGTAAGGCAGAGTTATGCAAAGTTGTCAGCCTTATGCCATCTTCCTGAGTTATGGAAGCCCAGTGGCAGGACCAAAGTCAAAATGCCTGAGGTAATCATATTGAAGAAGGAAATAGCAGTGAGTGGGGATTGAAAAAAGCCTCCTACAGAAGGTGAACATTTTATATAAGTTTTGAAGAAAAACAGGACATAGGAGGAAGAGTTAAGGAGGAAGGATATTTAGTGGTTTTGCAGTCAGAATACTGACATATAGATCTTCAATCTTCACCATACTACATATATATTCTGCAAATCACTTAAACATTCTGCGTAATAGTTGTCATATTAGCAAAATGAGAACATTCAACCATCCAGATCATCTCTATACTCCCTTCTAACTCTACACTGTATGATTTTTTTTAAGTACTTATGTGTTTGATTTATAGCTGTTCTTTTTTAAAATTATAGATCAGAACTCTTATCTCCAGGTCAATGATAAGTAGTATTTAAACTTACAGAAATAAACAAATCAAATTCCCTTAGGGGCAGCTAGGTGGCACAGTAAACAGAGCACTGGCCCTGGAGTCAAGAGGACCTGAGTTCAAATCCAGCCTCAGACACTTAACACAAAAACTAGCCATGTGACCTTGGGCAAGTCACTTAACACCAATTGCCCTCCAAAAAGCAAAAAAAATTAAAAATAAAAAATATCAATTAAATAATAATAATAATAAAAAAGAAATCAAATTCCTAATACTTATTATGATATGTGAGTGGGGTCAGAGAATCATGGAATTTGAGAGTTTCAAGAAATTTCAATGGTTATCTGGTCTAACTCATACCCAAAGATGGATCAGATATATTCAAAATGTCCATTCAGTTCAATCTAACAAACAGGTGTCATATTGTTTTGGCTTGGTTTATCTTTGGGTTGCTATTTTGACTTATTTTGTTTTAAAGTCTCCCCACCTCACCCAAGCTGATAATTGAAGATACTCACAAGCTGATCACTATATTGGTTGTCACTGGAGTTTTGACTGCCCTTCCCTTCCCCACCTCCCTAGGGCACTTCATCATCTTAATGCCCAACTGAGTGTTAACAGTGATTAACAGCCTACTGAAGTTCAGAATTCCATAGGTCAAGAGACCCACCCACCTCAGTCCAATCCAGGCACTGTTATTACAGGGGTGTGTGTGTGTGTGTGTGTGTATGTGTGTGTGTGGTGTGTGTGTGTGTGTGTGTGTGTGTGTGTGTGGTATGTGTGTGTGTGTGTGTGTGTCTGTCTGTCTGTCTATCTGTCTGTGTCTGTGCCCAAATTGGGCTGGTTTTGTTTGATTTTAAAATATAGGTCTCTGTGCTAGCTCCTTGGAATTAAAAACCTTACCCCCAAGGAGTTTATCTTCTACTTGTATATGTAGAAAAAGAGCACATATAAATAGAATTCAAGATGGAGAACATAATAATAATCAGTGGGTCATGAAAAGTTATGTGTCTGAGGTAGCACCTAAGTTGTATTTTGAAGGAAGCTATAATCTCACAGGGCAGAAGAGAAGAAAACACATTCCTGAAATAGGGGTCTACCTTTTCAAGGTTACAGAGACAGGGAAGGGAATACTATAGACATGAAAGAGTTCTTGAATCAGTTTCTCTCTGGAAAACAGCTTGACGGAGGGTAACATAAAATGAATCTGGAAGGGTAACTGGGAAACATATGGTGAAGGGCTTTGCTTTAAATGCCAGCCTGAGGTCATGCATATAAACTGCAATATGAATACTTTCTCCAGGGATCTCCAGAAAGCTTTAAAGATATAGGAGATTATACTGAAAGATCTCTAAAACTTTACATTCACAGAGCAAAACCAAAATTCATTAATTTTGACCCAATAAAAGAAAACAAAACCAAAAAAAAAGTTCCAAGCTCAGTGTTCTATCTGTACCTTTTGAGCAGAGGGAGTCCTCTGTCCTTCAGATATAGGAGCATGGATATGTTAGAAGTCATCAAGGTTGTGGCTTCTCACCTTTTTAGGCAGCAGAGTTAGCTTGCTATTTTTCCTTGTCTACAGTATAGTCAAGAAAAGCCAGGCAGCCCCATTATTAGTTGTAACATAGATTTCTCTTTGAAACAACAATGCTCTTTAATGTATTTTTAATCTGTAGATTCAAATGAGCTAGGTTATCAATACAGAAGGTGTGATTGTGCTAGATCTGAGGATACTGACAATATTACTCTACAAATCCCCTGGCTGCTGTATAGTAAAAGAAATGTGTTATATGCCTACATTTGAATTCAATCAAAATGGTGATATAAGCCCAATGTACCTCCAGTCTATTTTTAATGGATGCTTTATTCTTTCTATCTTAAAAGCAAAATAGAAAAGCAAAAAAATAAAAAATCCCCCAAAATCTGATATAGACAGACTCTGTCTATTGGCCCACAATTTACAACATAGGTATTACCGAGAGTAAGCTTATTTTTAATTTAATTTATATTTATTTAATTTAAATTAGATGAAAGTAATTTAATTTAAAAACTAAAAAAAAAACTTTAATGTGTAATAAATTCTTACCATACCTTGGTAAATCACATTGATTCAAAGAAGACCTATTGAAAGGCAGGACTATGTAATGAGGTCTGATATCAACATTTTGTTACAGTCTATATTTGAGGTTCAGGACATTAGGCTGAATATGTTGGAAATAAAGAATGCTTCCAAAAAAGTTACCATGGCAACAGAATTTGCTTCATAATTTAGTTAAAATGATATCCTTATATTTTTCAAGTATGTTTCTCTTGAAGGGGCACAAGATATTTTACAACTGGATTCATTTGAATTGTCAGAACATTCAGACATGGAACCACATATATTTCATCTATACTGAAAGATAAAGACTATGAGGCTCAGGTTGCCTAAAGGCCTCAACTAAGTCAAGGTACAATTCATGGAAGTCACTGATAAAAATTACCTAATTAATTGGTTGACCAAAAATTTAAAGCATGGCTTGTACAGGTGAATGTAAGATATATAGACCCAGAACTCTAAGAACTGGCTCCTACTCTAAGTCCCCATTCCTGATAGCAAATTACTGGAAGTAAATTGGTAAATAAATGATACAGTATAATAGAATTTTATGTTTACTTTTTAGTAATATTTGAACTGCATGTTATGTATAGATTTTTGCTGTTGTTACTGTTATTTATTCATTTCAATCATTTCCAACCCTTTATGACCTTGTTTGGAGTTTTCTCAGCAAAGATACTAGAGTGGTTTGACATTTCCCCCTCCAGTTTATTTCAGGAATGAGGAAACTAGGTAAACAGGTTTAAGTGACTTACTCAGGATCACATAGCCAATAAGAGTCTGAGACGAGTCTTGAATTCACAAAGATAAATCTTCCTGACCCCAGGGCTGACACTCCCTCCACTGTACCACCTAGCTATAAGTACATACATATGCATGAAGTATGAATGTATATATGTGTGTCTACATACACATATACATATACACAAATTTTTTTAATGAAGTTTGAGATCTGAAAACTTAAACATAAACGCAGAAAGACTTGAAATTAAGAGATAGGAATACCTTAAAATACAATTTCATTGTACTGTAGTTACACAGTGGTTATTTACTTTACTGCCTTTGTAAAAAGGAAAACACCAAACCTGTTGGATCATTAATCTGATGCAATGTGGCATTTCTTTTTTTTTAATTGATTTGTTCATTTACATTTAGTTTACAAAATTCAGTCTGACAATCTTCTGAGTTTCAAATTTTCTCCCCTCCCTAAACCCCCTTGGCGGCTTGCCATCAAGTATAGGATCTGCAAATACTTTCACATTGTACATTGGTCTGGTTGTAAAGAAGGGTTGTAACCAATGGAGTGAAAAATGGGAAAGAAGAAACAAAACCAAACATGGAAAAGAACGGGAATATGTAGTTTGCTTCAGTCTCCATTTAAACTCTGTTATTTCTAGATCTTTCTCTGAATGTAGACATCTCCTTCCATCCTAAGATTTTTAGAGATGTCTTACAATTGTGTGTTGCTGAGAAGAATCCAGCTTATCAGAGTTGGTTGTCACACATATGATGTGTCTGTGATTGTGTACAAATTTCTCCTGGTTCTGCTGTTCTCACTTAGCATCAGTTTGTATATGACTCTCCAGGTAAATATAAAGTCCATCTCCTTCCCATTTCTTATAGCACAATAGTATTCCGTTACATTCATATACCACAACTTGTTTAGCCATTCCCCAATTGTTGGGCATCCCATTAATTTCTAGTTTTTTGCCACCACAAAGAGAGCTGCAACAAATATTTTTGTACATATAGAACTTCTTCCCACTTCTATGATCTCTTTGGGATACAACCTCAGAAGTGGTATTACTGAATCAAAGGGTATGCAATTACTTATAGTCTTTTGGGCATAGTTCAGGATTGCTCTCTTGAATGGTTAAATCAGTTCACAACTCCACCAACAATGAATTAGTATTCCAATTTTCCACATCCTCTCCAGCATTTGTCATTTTCCTGCTTTGTCACTTTAGCCAATCTGACTGGTGAGATGTGGTACCTCAACATTGTTTGGATTTGCATTGCATGCAATGTGACATTTCTTATTTCCTTCTTTGCACCGTAAGTAGACGTCTACTAGAGAGAGCACTCCTCTATTTGAGGACCAAATCTCAAGCATTCAAACTTTTTATAAGCTACTGTTGTACTCGGCCCCAAGTCACCCTCCATCTTGTCCCAGTCCCCACCGTTTTGTGCTCCCTTCTTCATGGAAGTGAAGTCCCACCACAGAGAACTGCCCAAAGCATATTTCTGGGAAATTGTCCAAGGCACAGTCATCCATCCTGTTCTGGGAAATTGAAACTTAACCATATTCCACATAATGCCCTAAACTGAGTTTTAACCAATTGCATTCCTCTGATTCTGTAAGTTCCTGCTTTCGTATAGATCAGACCATTACTTTGTGGTTTTTGCCTTTATATACTCTGGCTCTGCCCCTGCTCTGGGCTGTTTGATTTGAGTCTACGCTCCAAGCAGTTGTATGCTTCAAACAATCCACATGAAATTTATAACCAGATCTCACTTCACATTTTTTCTGCACAACACTACCCCCTCAACTTTTCCAGTCTTCTTATACAGTGTACCCACCTAGCTTCCATACTGTTCCTGCACAAGACACTGCATCTCTGAACCACAGGCATTTTCAATGGATGTCCTCCATTCCTGGAATGCTCTCTGGCCTCATCTCTGGTCCCTGGCTTTCCTGGCTTCTTTCAAGTCTCAGATAAAACTCTTATCTTCTAAAGGAAGATGTGAGACAGGGAGACAAATTAGAAAACAATTTTAAAAGTCCTAGCAAGAAGTGGCAAGGGCCTCAACTATAGTGGTAATTTTATTTGTGATGAGAAGTGGATGTATTGTCTATAGAAATAATAATAACAACTCAATTTGAATTTGAAGAAAAATTAAGGAAATATATTATTTCCCCTAATTTCAAAGATAAGGGAATATAGATGTGGAATATAGATAGAGTGGGACTTAAAAGATATTGGAGATAATTGTTACAGTTGTTGAAACATTTATTTTTATGTTTTTTGTTAAAAGGTATTTTCTCCAGGTCAAAACAAGGGGGGCAGGATATATATTCAGAAATGAATAAGATTTAATAACAAAATAAAACAAAAAATAAGATTAAAATTCTCTTAAAGCAATTGATTTGTAAAGGGGGAAAAGAAAAAGAGTATAATTTATATGAGACCAAGCCCTATTATTAAGTTTCATAGAGATTCTTAATCTGGTAGGTATGTATGTGAGAAACATATACACAAATAAATGCATAAGAGAAGTATAAGCAAAATTTTATGAGAGGATTGAGAAGGACCAGGGAAGACTCCATGGACAAGGTGACACTGGATTTAAACTTTGGAGAATAGGTTTGGAATCAGTAGATAAGAGAAGGGAAGTCATTCAAGATACATTCAAGAAATGGTGTGAGCAAAGAAATGAGGTAGAAAATAATGTTCAGTGTATAGTTTTGGCTGAAGCATAGAATTTATGATTGTATAAAGGGGATGGCATAAAGCGATGCACAAGCCACTTTCCAGAAGAATGCTACTGTGAACAGCTTTCAAGGTTCTGATTACATAGTATTGTGAATATTTATTCAATAACAAATCAGGGTAAAACATTCACAGAAAATCAAGGTACAGCATTCAGAATATTACAACTTATCACAGAAAATCAAAATACATCATTCACAACAACTTATCACTAAAATGGCCACATAATTTTCACCAAAGTGGTCATATAATTTTAAACAAAGTACATTCATTTAGTCAATCACAAAATCCTTAATTCAATCACAAAGTACAAAAGTCAAAATTCTCCACCCTTAGGTCACAATAACTCATAATCTTCTCAGTAAGTACACAGTATCCAAGTAGTCTTTTTTCAGCTTCACTAGAGGCTGGCTCTCAGCTTCCATGGTTCCTCTTCCATGGTCACACCTTCAACTGTCACCTGGGTTCAAAGGCAGACAGCTCCCAGTTCCTTGTCCAGCTCCTTGTCCAGTTCTTTGTCTAGTTCCCATTCCATATTGAAGCTCACAGTGTCCAGTCCACCTCAAATCCTTCACAGTTCCTGTTTCTGGGAAGACAAAACTTAACAGAGCCACAATAATATTCATACACATTGCCAGCACCATCCTCAATTCACTATCTGCCTGTGAAATCAATTCATACCTACCAACAAGGTCTGAGAACTAAACACAAATCCTCAACATAGAAATCAACACAGACCCACAAACAAGGTCCAAGAGGTCTGCACAAATCATCAGTAAAGTCCCAGGACCTCCAAAACCCTCCTCCAGGACTTCTATAAACAAACAACCACAAAATCCTCTTTCAGAGCTTCCAGTAAGGTCCCAGGGCTTCTGTGCAAGGTATCACAAACAAACATTAAGACAGAGCAGACAAGCAGAGTGCAAGGATACCACAAGTTTTCTCCATCTTGACTCTGCCATCACAAGAGTCCTCTTTTCAGTTCTACTTTCTATAGCCTAGGGTTCTCCTATATATGGTCATTAGCCCCTCATCAGGAGTTCTAGGGTTCACAAGTTCTGTGGTTCACATGTTCTGTTTCTTAATAGACTTGATACAAGGCTAAAATGAAACTTGAATTGAAACAAGGTGTTAATTCAATAGCTGAAACAAGGTATGAACTACTTCTGTTCTTCCCATTACACATGGTATCAGATATGGCTGGAAATATTGGCTGATGCCAGATTATGGCAAATATTAGAATTTAAAAGATATGTGGAATTTAATAGGGAACAATTGAAAGTTTGAATCAAAAGAGTGTTAGGCTAGATTTGTAACATTATTCTTTTGAAACAAATAGCCTCAAAAATACCAATCTCCTCCCCCTTTTTGATGAAAACAATATCCTCTATTTTCCCCCAAGCACATTGTCTTCCACAAAATCATACTCTAATACCTCATTAAGACATGCTAATAACAATGGGATCTTAAAGGATATATCTCAGAGTGAAAATTCTTCCAGCTTTGACCATGCTTCTACTCAATTGTCATCTGGATTCACAGGTAGGCAGCTCTCAGTTCCTCATCCAGCTCTTGTCAAATTCCATATTGAAGTTCCCAGTGTCTAGTCCACCTCAAGTCCTTCACAGTTTCTGTTTCTGGGAAGACGAAGCTTAACAGAACCAAAACAACATTCATGCACATTGCTGGCACCATCATCAATTCACTATCTGCCTGTGAAATCCACAGAGACCCACAAACAAGGTCTGAGAAGTCAATACAAATCATCAATAAAGTCCCAGGACCTCTGAAGCCCTCCTCCAAGTCTTCTGTAAACAGACAACAAGAAAATCCTCTTTTAGGGCTTCCAGTAAGGTCCCAGCGCTTATGTACAGATATCACAAACACAACAGAAGAGACAAACAGAGCACCCAGCCTCAACAACCATTCCACTTCTCAGTTCTGCTCTCTCCTAGTTTGGGCTTCTCCTTATATATGGTCATTAGCTCCTCCCTGTTCTGCCCCTTCCCATTACATCAGCAAGTTCCCCCCACTGTGGGTACCACAAGTTCTCTTTCTTAGCCAAGACTTGATATATTCAAGGACAAGTTTCAACTGAAACAAAGCACTAAGTATTTGTTTGCTAGCCATTATGCCAACAGATAGCAGGAAGTTAAGTATTCTTGCAACACATTTTACTTTAGAAGAAAAGTCATTTCAGCTTACCCAGCCTTCTTGGGATATTGGCCAGACTCCTATTAAAAGCTATCCATCCAAAGAGAGGTATATTCAGGTTACTACATATTGCTTGAGAATCAGTGGGCTTGTAATAGTGTCTAACAATGCCTAACAAATAGTAGTCATTTAATAAATGCTGGACAACTCATTGTCATGATATATGGCCTCAAACACCTGTCTAAAAATTCCCAAACTTTAAGCAAAAAGGAAGAGAAAGCATTGTCCCTTCTGCAAGACAATCACATTTGGCCTTATTCTAAAGAAACAGGGTATATATATAAATGGCAGGGGAGCAATATATCAGAGAAAATTTAGTAGGTAGAGATTGGAACCATGATAATTAGCACTGGATGGAAATCAACAAGAAGAATAGAAAGGGAGGGAAAAATAGATGTGATTTTTTTTTTTCTTAGCCCCATGGGAGTATACCACACTTCACTTGGAGAAAGAGAAAAGAAAATAAAAGAAAATATATTTAGGAAATAGATCACGAGTATAGCATGAAGGTACAATATAATAATAAATAGATTTTAATTATTCAGATATTTGTTGCAGTTTTCCTTTTGCCAAAGAGAGGACGGTTAAAAACTTCATAAATAGCCTTAATGTTCATTTCTTCCCTCAAAACAATAGTGTCAAGTAACACCTACCTAATACCAAGAACCAACATAATCAGTAAGAGTGATGAATTAAAGACCTTTTCAGTAAGATCCCTGGTAAAGCAAGGATATCTATTATCATTATTCCTGTTTGATATAGTGATAGAAATAATAAAGATAAGCAATGAGATAAGAAAAAGAAATTGAGGAAATGAGTATAGGCAACAAAGAAAGGTATTGTTACAGATGATATGGTTATTTACTTAGAAAGAATAAGAGAGTCAATTAAAATTTCATGAAATAATCAATAACTTCTATGAATTTATAAGTTACATATTCATCTAAATGAATAGTATCAGAAAAACCTGGAAAAAAAATCAATGAATTGTAGGCAAAAAGAGAACAATTTAGACAAAAAACACAATCCAATGACAAACCTCAATTTCAGAGAAACAAGGATAAAATGTGATACACAACTACCTTACAGAAAGGGGATGGAATCAAGATTCACAGTAAAAGCAAGGCATACATTTTGGAACACTGCCGTTATAGAATTATATTTTGTTCAACTATGAATATTTGTTACAATGTTGTTGTTAGGGGTAGAAAAATGTGGGTATATATGAAGTAGATGATAATATAATTAGACTAATTTGGACAGACTCAAAGTGCAGTCATTAGCTATACAGTTTCAACTTGTCAAGAAGACTCTAGGGAAATGTCACATGGATCTAGATTGGACCTTGCATTGTAAAATATTTGTCAGCAATTTGGAAAAAAGCATGCCCTGGGCATACTTCCACCAATCCGACTTCCCATTAGATACATAGAGGGAGGCTATTTCTATGAGATTCTAAAGGTATCCTGTGACTACTCACTTTTAACACTGCTCCTCATAAGCTCACACTGGTATGTCTCCCATTATCAGGAGGCCACTAGATATAATTAGCACAAAGCAAAGGCAGATAGCAAAAAAAACCCAGTAGGTCCAAGAATACTCCTGCATATATTTCTAGCATGAACTCTTCCACAAATACATATAGTAGCCATGAGAAAGAGCACAACCTCTGAATAAAATGTTAATGAAGCACACATTTGGGTAAGACAAGTTATAATTTCAGTACTTTACGGAAGTGATTTTCTTCTCATGGTACCTTTACAAAACTCAGTTCATAATGACATAATGACTAGGGCAAATTCTCTTTTGAATGTATATATGTCTTCTTCTCTATCAGAGGTTACATTCCTTAAAACTGCTTCTGGCTTTGAGGAGCTGCCTATTAATATCCATGTGTGTCTGCAGAGTGTTTCTCTACTCTGCTTTCTTCCACCTGGACCCTCCTAAAACAATATAAAGGATTGATGGAATGGGAATTGTATTCTTAATTGGAAGTTCCATTGATAAAGTGAATGGCTGATGGTGATGTGAAAAGAAAAATTCTTTCATTTACACTGCCTTCCACCCCCCAAGATGATGAAGAACTTGGTTCTCCATTACCTTCTGGATCCTGGCTTATACTTCTTTAAATGGTCTAAGAGATGGGATATCTCCTCTTCTCCTCTACTACATTGTTGCAATCTTGACTAAGACTAGAGATCATCTTCCATAACTACTCTGATCCCTGGTTTCCAATTGATCTCTACATCACTAATTGTTCTTCTAATTGAAGGTTTATATATGTAAATCCAGATGTAGCTTAGTTTTGTTCATCTTATGCCCAGACTCATCCTAATTATGTAGATGAAAGCTTATTATACTTCTTCAAGGAATGACCTAGTTTTGTTACATTTATAGAATATTGACCTATCATTATCAGTGATTTCTTCCTGTGACTTTATCAAGTGAACTTAGGGGTAACAAAATCCCCCACTCACCTTAAATAAAGAAAACAGATTAATTAAATTTGCATATAGAACAAAACAGAAAAATAGCTAATGTAGAGATTAATAGAAAAAGGATCCCAAAGAGGATTCAATGGACTTGAGCATTGGGTTAAATTTATTAAGATGCAATTCAGTAGGAAGAAATGTAAAGTAATACATGAAATAAAAAAAAAAAAACTTTCAAAAGTACCAAATTGGGGAGATATGACTAGAAATAAATGTGTCTGAAAAAAAGATGTGGAGATCTTACAGGACTGTGAATTCTATAAGATTCAGTAGCATGATATGGCATCTAAAATATTCCATTCAATCTTGAACTTCAGGGAAAAGAGATATAGCTTACAGAAATAAGGAGGTAATAGTCTCATTGGTTGTACTCTGTCCTGGTCAGTCCTCAAATAGCATATTTTTATCAGTTCCTAGTGAAAAAATTAGAGGGTATTAGTCATCTGGAGAGTAATAAGAAAAGGGTAACATGGATAAATGGTGAGAAAACTTGGATCCATGTTAGATGATAACCTCTTGAAGAAACTGGGAAGAAACTGCAATAATCTTGCAGTATAGCATTATGCCATCATGTCACTGGGCATTAACACCTCTGAAGAATTAAAGTGGAAGACTATACTCATTTGCAATTTTCCCTTGTGAATCATCCACAGTTGTATCACTTAATACGTTTTGTGTACAGGACTTCAGTAAAAGAAAGAAAATGTCATCATAAATTTCTAGTGTTTAACTTATAATGTGAAAAGGGTTAGGGAGAAAAATAATAAAACTTGTGTTCTGCCATAGGGAATGGATTTTAAAATTGTAGAGTGGCAGAATAATGGATGTAAATCACAATGAAAAATGAGCCATGTAAGATAAACAAGAGAAGTAGAGCAGGCCTTGACCAACTAGTCTTAGAAAGTTGAGCTCTAAAGTTGTAACACATAAAAGAGGTATCATGGAGTACTGGAGAGTGCTAAACTTGGTTGCAAGATCAGGTTTTGAATCTTGTCTCCAATTTTTATACATATGACCATGGTTGATTAAATTCTCAGTCTTAATTTTCACATATGTAAAATGGTGACAATAACATTCATCCAAACTATCGTTAAGGGTTTTTGTGGAAAAAAATCTTTGCAAACCTTAAGGGGATGTATCAATATGAATTTTTCTTATACACACAAATTGTACATTATAAGATTAAATGTAAAAGAGCAAACAATGCAGAACCAGGAAAATAATATATTAAAATGGAAAAGGAAAGAATTAAAGTAAAAAGATAAGAAAACAAACAAAAAAGATAAGAAAACAAACAAAAAAGAACTCACTTAATGTAATGGACCAAGGCTGGACTCTAAGAAGATGGCCAAAGGCAAGAAAAAATGAATCTCCTTTCTTTCTTACAGTTCTAAGGGAAACAATGAAATGGAACAAGGCACAGTGTTAAGATTCAGTTGATATTTTAGTTAGACTGAACTTTTTTTTACTTATTCTTTATTACAAGAGGTGAGGAGGGAAAACAATCTATTTGGAAGCAAGTCTGATATAAAACAAAAATAGTAATAAAATATATTTTTAGGATTTAAAAATAGAACAAGTTATGACTTGAGAAATTAATCTGTGATGAAATGGGTAACCAAATGGGTCATTTGTTATTTTTTACAAATTGACTTTTTTTCCCAAAAACACTGACTGGAATTTTGTAGTCCAAATATTTTTTACCTACTTTGCAAATTAAGAAACTAAGGACCATTTAAATGATATTCATGGGTATGTTCAATTAAATTTAATAAACATTCAGAAATCACCTACCATGTGCCTATATTGTGGCTATGTAGCTATTAAGTGCTTGATCCAGGATTAGATTCTTGGTTTTCCCACTGCAAGCTCAGTGTTTGTTCCCCTAATGCATTCTGCCCAAATTCTCCACACATTTAGTGAGTTTTCAAAACTTAATTTTCTCCCCTGATAATAAACAAGGATTATGAGGTTATTTGGCCTCCATGATGATAAGAAAATATTTATTTATAAGCTGTACTATTGGTAAACCCTTTACTCTAATTTTTCAATTTAGATAAGAAAATAGGAATTGTATTATAGTTAACACCCAGTATTAGCCTAGAGATTCTGTTTCAAGTTCAATTTTTAATGAAAAAAAACATAAAATTGGTACTATATAAAGACATAATGATAACAGTGAAGATGTGAAAAATACCTGGGTTTCCTCTTTCCTAAACCCTTCCCCCAGGAACAGGGTCTAGATCACTGCATTTTGGAGCTGTATGTGATTTAACTAGATCTTGAACTCTCATATATCTATTGAACATACACATTCTTATATAGTCTGTATGTATATATGTAAATGTTCATTTATATACACAATAAAGAGAGAGATTGGAGTGAGATTGGTAAAGGAGTCTCTGCGTTCAAGGTAGAAGGACTTTCCTCCCTGGGAATTTTCAAGATTGAAGAAATCAAAGGTTGGGAGCTATGTGAGGAGAGCCCTCCATTATAAATTTACATGGTCTGTGATTCCATAGTTTTTCATTCTTTGACAAAGAGAGTTGCCCTAGATGATTTTTCAGGTCACTTTATAATATAGTAACACTATGATTCTTATTCTCATGTAGGATTTAATTTGGGATAGCAAAGGACAAGGTTAGCTATGGAGCCATTCAACTCAAGGCTCAAGCATATCTACTTTCAATTACACACCATTTTTAAAAAAATTCAATTGATTGTCAAAATTTTTATGCCAGGAAAGTGAAAATAAGTGGTATACTTATTTAAGAGAAAAGTACGGGTTAAATTAAGGATTCTGATGTATAGAAAAGCTGCTTTGGAATTAACTGTAGTAAGCTTACAATTTTTAATAGAATCCAAGATTCATTTATTTCATTCTCTCCTTTGCAACAGGAAATGTTGCTAGCAAATCATCTCTTCTCAAATGCAAAAGACACTCTCTTCCCTCTCAGGATGAACTAACTTATGCCACCTGGTACAATTCTCGGGTTGGCTATGGCAGCTGGGAAAACAGTTTCATACCAACTTGTCTTTCATTTTTTTTGTTGCAAAAAGAAAAATAAAATAAAAAAGGCTTAAGCTTAAGTACAATAGGAGTCCAAATGCAAGAGAGTTTCTTGACCATATCATACACCTGTCTATTATTACTTTGGCAATTCCATTAGTGTTGGGCCACTTTAAGAAGCCCTATATTCTCTAAGCTCCCAAGCATTGCTTACTGTTGTCTTTGCCTAAAGCAACCTTGTCTTTCTCTCCATCTGCTAAATCATTTATGCATCTTTTAAAATCCAAGTGAAGTATGACTTCCTACATGAAACATTTTTTCTTTTTTTAAATTTAAATTGATTTGTTTATTTACTTTTAGTTTACAAGATTCAGTTCCTGAGTCCCTTGACGTTCAAGTTTTCTCCCCTCCTTCTCTACCCCCCCACCCATGGCGGCATGCAGTCAAATATAGGATCTGCAAATACTTTCACATTGGACATTAGCCTGGTTGTATAGAAAGGTTGTAAATAGTGGAATGGACAATGGGAAAAAGGAAACAAAACCAAACATGGAAAAGAG
>CM053586.1:52590944-52614965 GCA_028646515.1 Pseudochirops corinnae
TTTGGATCTGTTTGTTAGTATCTTGATTTCTCATGAAGTCATTTGCTTCCATTTGCTCCACTCTAATTTTGACGGAATTATTCTCTTCAGAGTGCTTTTGAGATTCTTTCTCCATCTTTCAAAGTTGATGTTTTAAGGCATTCTTCTCCTCATTGGCTTTTTGAGCCTCTTTTGTCATTTGGGTTAATCTATTTTTTAGGGTGTTGATTTCTTCATACTGCTGACTCTCTTTTCATGATTTTCCTGCAACATTCTTATTTCTCTTCCTAATTTTTCTTCCACTTTCTTATTTGGTTTTCAAAATCCTTCTTCAGCTCATCTCTAGCTTTAAGGCATTCTTCATGTTTATTGGAGACCCCTGGTGGGGGCACTCTGGCTGTAATCTCCTCCTCCCTCTCTCTCCCATGATCTTTCTTTTCTCCAAAGAAGAAATCTACGATTTGAGTGCTGTTCTTACTTTGCTTCTTATGCTTATTCTTACTCATGGTTGTTCAGTCTGTGATTTTTTTTTTAATCTCTGTGGGGCTCTGCTTCCAGAAGGGAAAGCTCTGTCCCAAATCGCTGGGATCCTCCCGGCTGCTGTAGCTCTCAGGAAAGTGCTGGTACCCTTCCTACTTACTTCCGGCTCTCTGGATAGTGAAGACTCCAAGACTGAGGCCCAAGACGGCGATCCGGATCCAGGCCACTCAACACGAGAGCACTGACCTTAGAACAATCGCTTAGTCCCCCTGCTGTCTACAGGCCGTGGGCAGGAAGCTACAATGTGGAGGTAGGTGAAAAACCTCTGCCTTTCACTTTTCCGCTCTGGAGGCCTTTCAGCTGGACTGCTCCCCTCCCAACTTCACAATTCCCACTGACCTAGTTCTGAATGCTGCTCACAGCTGCTGCTAATCTGCTCACCGCTCCTCTTGTCTGGCCGCCCCCGGGGCTCAGCAGTGGCTTCAGGCCAGGCTGGTTTCACAGTGCTGATATGGTTCCTACTAGCTGAAACTGACTTTAGTGGGATGTATCTTTGTGTGCATTTTGGAGTTCTAGGACTGGTTTAGAGTCCTATTCTATGGGTATTTTGGGGTGGCTATGTGAGAGCTGCGATATGTTGCTGCTGCTACACTGCCATCTTGACTCTACCCCGAAAATCCCTCTAATTCTTTTGTTGTTGTTGTTTTCAGTTCATTTGAAGAACATAATTTTTATTTCTTAAAAGTTTCTTCCAATTTTGTTGAGTTCATCTTGTTCATTTGTTATTTTATTGATTTGATTTTCTGTCACCTAAAAATAGTTTAGCTCAAAATAAATCTATTTCATTAGTCTTTCCAAAGAACTTTTAGTTTTTTCTAGCATTTCAACAGTTTTTTTTCTGTTTATCTGTTTGTCCTATAATTTCATATTTCTAATATTGCTTTTGATTGTTTTTAGACTTTCCAATTTTCAAATGCATTTACAATCCGTTATCCTTCTATTTCTTCCATTTAAATATATGTTTCTAGGGATTTTTTTTAACTTTTTATATTTTTTTTAAATTTATGGAATAAAACAAGCATTTCATAACATATTACAGTAAAAAGAAAAAATGATTGTACACAGAACTGCAAGTCTTTTTCATACCACTTCTTATTCCTTTCAAATATACAACAAAATTCTCATGTAAATTTCTTTTTTTCTTCCCTAGCCCCTCTAACCCACCAAGGCTGGCTACCATTAGACACAAGTAGGTATGTGTATATATGTGTATATATACATAAATAATATTATATGGTGTGTGCATGTAAAATTATTCTACATATCCTTCTATTTATTAGTTCTTCCTCTGGATGTAGATAGCATCTTTCTTCACATGTCTTTTATAGTTAATTTGGGTTTTAACAATAACCAAAATACCACTCACTCAAAGTCATTCTTAAAATAATATATTGTGTAATATATTCTCTTGGTTTTGCTCATCTTACCCTTCATTATTTTGTTCAAGTCTCTCTATGTTTTTCTAAGATCATTGAGCTCATCATTTCTTATAGCAGAGTAGTATTTAATCACAATCATATACCACAACTTGATCTATCAATCATTCCCCAATTGATGGGCATCACTGCAATTTCCATCGGAAGACCAATCTGGTAGGATAGGTAGATAGATAGATAGATAGATAGATAGATAGATAGATAGATGGATAGATAGATAGATAGATTTGGGTTTGAAATCTATCAGTCATGTACCTGTAATAGATATCTATAGCTATTTATATCTATATATACAGACATATATCAATCATTTATCTATCTGTCTACAAAGGTATATCAGACACTTATATGAAAAGACTTTCTTTTAGCTAATCAACCATTAAACGTCTTAACCTAATTGAACTAATTTTATTTATTCAACCTTCCAATTAAATATAATTAAAATTATTTATAAAATCTTTTATAGTTGCCTCTATTTTTTGTTTATATAAGAATATATATTTTGCCCCTACCGGAGAAAGGGGCTGTTTCTATGCTTTCTTCTTTATCTCTTTTTGCAAGTGAGGTAAGGGTTTCATTTAGAAAGTCATAATCAACTAAAATTTAATTGAAATAATTAACAACCTCTGCCAAGTTGTAATATATAAATAAATCTACCCAATTCACTAGCATTTTAGTATAAAACCAATAAAGGTCAGCAGCAAAAACAAAGTAAGAGACAGAGAAATTACACATATATTTTGTACAGAAAGTATAAAATACTTGAGAGTTCACCTACCAAGAAACAAGCAAAAGCTATATAAATACAATTACAAAATATTGTTTAGAGAAATAAGGACAAACATAAATAACTGAAGGAATATATTATTAAAATAACAATACTCCCTAGATTAATTTGCTTATTCAGTGCCATATCACACTACTAAATGATGACTTTACAAAAACAATAACAAAATTCACCTTGAGCCACAAAAGATTAAGAATATGTTTAGTTTAAGTGTTCTATCAAATGGGTTCTTACCTATCTTCCCAACCTCACTAGACATTATTATCTCTTCTTTGCTCTGAGAGGTTTTCAAAATGAGGGAACTGAGAGAGATTAAGTAAACTGAACAGAGTTACATAACCAGTAAGAGACTGAAGCCAGTTTTGAATTTAGGTCATTCAATTTCCAAGTCCAACTCTCTCTCCAGCAGGTAATGTGACTGAATATATAGTTCTCAAAAGAAGAATTGTGAACCATTAACAACTATCAACAAGACTGCTCCAAATCTGGGCTGCTAGGTGGCACAGAGAATAGAGCAGTGGCCCTGGTGTATGGAGGACCTACTGAGTTCAAATCCACCCTCAGACACTTCATACACACACACACACACACACACACACACACACAGAACTAGCCATGTGACCTTGGGCAAGTCACTTAACTCTAATTGTCCTACTTTACTCCCTCCAAAAAGCAAAAGAAAAGAAAGGAAAGGAATGCTCCAAATCACTAATAATAAGAGAAATGCAAATATGAATAAACATGAGGTTTCCCCTGACATCCCATAAATTGTTAAAAATGAGAAAAGATGACAATAGCTAACATGAGGAGTTGTGGGAAGATAGACACCTTATTGAGTTGTAGGTGAAGCTGTGAATCAGTAAAAAACATTTTAGAAAGATGTTGGAATCATAAAAATAAATTCAATAACATGTTCTCCATTGACTCTTAGATTCCATTAGTAGACTTATACCATAAGGGAATCATTGATGAGAAGAAAATCACCAAATAAACCAAAATATTTGCAGTAGCACTTCTTGTGTGAACAAAAAACTGTAAACCAAGTAGATTCCCATCAACTGGGGAGTGACTAAACAAATTGTATGATATAAATACAATAGAATGTTTTTATACAATAAGAAATGGCAAGTACAAAATGCACAGAGAGATTTTCATGAACAAATGCAAAAAAATAAAATCAGTTTTACATGAGCAAAATGAAGCAAAGTCAAGAAAGCAATATGCAAGATAATTATGACAACCTAAGTCAAAAGAATCACAATCACAAAATAATTTTTAAAAAAGTTTTATGACATTAAGAAAATAAACCTTGGCCCCAAAGAATAGGAATGGAAAGAAAACTCTATTACTCTACTTTGCAAAGGTGGTTTACAGGTGTGAGCATTGCATATATTTTCTGACTTTTTGAGGTATTAATTGATTTGAGTAATTTTTTTCCCTCTTCCTTTTTTTCCTAGTTTCTTTATTTTGTTCCTTAAAAATAAGTTTAAATGAGATGGCTTTCTTGGAGGGTGGATGGATTCTAAGAAAAGTTCTGATGATATATATATTTTTAAAAAATCAGATAAATTCATAAAAACCTGAAGCTTTATGAACAAAATTGAATTTTTACACTGACAAAATAAAGGACGTCCTTTACATTTTGTTGGCATACATTATACTTATTTTAGTTAATTCTCTTGCACCAGTTTTTTTTTCCTAAAATATTTTTGGAGAGTGTAGGGGAATCTTCCATCATTTCCTCTCATTGGAGTGTCACTTTTGCTTTGTAATTTTATTTTTAAAGTAAAATTGTCTTCAGAGAAAGTGACCTGACTGATTCAGAAGAACTTTTGGGCAGTCTTCAGCAAAGCCAAATATTGATGGAAATGTCCCGTTAACATGATGGTTTTGGGTTTAAAATTTTCTCCTTACAACACTACTAGGTGAAGAGTTCCAATTCTGTTGTTCCAGTTTTATAGATGACAAAACTGAAACTTTGAGAGGTAAAATGACTTGCATACAAATTCTGACAAATTCACTGTTTTCTATCTTTCATGCAGCCCAATAAATATATTCACACAGCTCATTAACACAATTCCTAGTGTAAAGGGATTAAAACAGTTTTTATCTTGTAGTTTATCTGTCGATCAATACAACAAAGAATTGAGTTTACTATCAGTTAATACATCAATCATAAAGCACTAGGTAATTAAACAATCAGTGTAATTACACATATGGAATTTAGTTAGTATCTAACTTCATAGAATTTATTGATAGCATGGTAGTTTAGTAGATTAAGGGCTGGTCTTGGAGTCAAAAAGATCTAAGTTCAAATCATACATCAGATACTGACTAGCTTTTTGACACTGAGCAGGACACTAAACTCTCAGCCTCAGTTTCTTCATCTGTAAAAGGATAAATAATAATAGTTCTTGCCTTAAAGAGTTGTTTAGAAGTTCAAATGAAGTAATATGTCTGAAGCGGTTTACAGACTTTAAATCATTCTTACATGTTAGTCTTCAATATTGCCACTGCATTTCCTGCTCTTTAGATTTTTGTATGTTAAACCAAAATGGAGTAAGTCTATTAATGGCAAATAAATCATTTTGAACTTTAGTATCTAGAATTATAAAAATTTAGCACAAAATTGAACCTTTAACACTTATGATTTAGATTTACTCACTGGAGTATAGAGAGCTTTAGCTACAATCTTGTTGGAAGGGGGCTGGTAAGAGTTGTAAAAGAGTATATTACAGTAATATATCTTATTCTATCCTGCCTTTTTAGGAGATCTACAGTAAAACAATACAACATGCTTGACATACAGTCTTTTTTATGTGATGTGACTTTCATTAGGTTACCAAATTCATGGTGCATACCATTTATCCTCATTATATTTTATCTTGTTATATTTGGCCCATTATTCCAGCCAGTCATGGCCTTTTTGGATCACAAGCCTGTCATTCACTGTATTAAGTATTCCTCCTAGACTATGCCATCTCCAAATTTGATAAATATGACATAAATATCTTCATCCAAGACACTGATAAAATGTGGAGCAACATAAAGCCAACGACAATGCCCTCAAGGAATCCCCTGGACATCTTCTTCCAGGCTGGCGTTGATTCATTAATCAAAATTTTGGAGATACATTTGTTCAACTGTTCAACTGTTAATCCGTGAGATACAAACATCATTCATTTCACACTTTTTCTATCTTGTTCATATAGAATTCATAAAAGGAAGAAAGAAAAAAGAAACACTTCGTCAAGCATCTTGTTAGTATCCAATCTGCTCTTTTGTTTCACTTTCCTGAATATATGAGGAATATCCAAAGAAAAAAAATAAGATTTGAATGATACCCTTTGTTTCTGGGAAACCTATGGTGGTTCATAGTCATCACCATTTTATTTTCTTAGTGCTCACAAACCATCAATTTAATAATTGATTGGAGATTGAAATATTGACATCAAGATGATATCAATATGTGAAGTACCAGCCACCAGATTTTCCCCCTTTAGAGATTAAGGCAATTTGTTTTCTGCATTTTTCTGGCAACACACTTCTTCTTCAGAGATTATTGTCAAAAGTGAAGTAGTCACATCCAAAAGTCCCTTCAGCATAGAGTCTAATTCATCTTGGCTAGAAAATATGAATTTATGTTTGTCAAGTTGGTGAATGGAAAAAAGTTGAGAAGGATAATTAAGCCACTGTATACCAAGATCATAACTAAAAGAACACAAATGACAGACATATCAGTAAGCCAGTCAATAAGTATCTATTAAGGGCAATATAATAATTGTTAGGGGTACAAAGAAAGTCAAAAGACAGTCCCTATCATCAAAGAATTGATAATCTAATGGGGCAGACAACATGTGAACAACTATGTACAAATTATCCATATATGAGATAAATATAAAATAATAAACAAAAGGAAGATGCTTGAATTAAGAGGAATTAGGAAAGAGTTACTGTAAGTAGGTGAAATTTTAGTTGGGATTTGAAGGATTCCAGGGAAACTAGGAGGGAGAGGAAAAAGCACTCCAGGGATGGGGAACAACCAGTAAAAATGACCAAAGTCAAGTGGAGATGGAATATGTTGTTAAAGAAATAGAAAAAAGGACAATGTTACTGAATCTCAGAGTACATTGTGGGTGTGGGGAAGAGAGAAGAGTGAAAGTGAAAGAACAATGGCAAGGGAACGGGAGAATGGCTATTAATGGCTTTGGATGCCAACAGTGGATTTTATATTGTATTCTGAAAATGATAAGGAGTTATTGCATTTTATTGATTAGAGAAGTGATATTGTCTGATGTGCACTTACGGAAATTTACTTTAGTAGCTGCATGGAGGATGGACTTGTGCCAGGTTCACCACCCAACCCAGAATGGGGAGATGAAGACTTGTACTAGTGTCAGAGAAGGGACTGTATTTGAGATATGTTTACAAAGGTAAGATTCATAGGCTTTGCCAAGTGATTGGATATGGAAGATGAGATGACATCTAGGTTTTAATACTTGGGAATGGAGAAGGGGGTACTCGTAACACTAATAGGAAATTAAAACATAAGGGTTGGGGGGGTGAAGAGTTTTAGTTCAGTTTTGGGCATTTTGTGTTTAAAATGTCTACACAACTATGCATTTCAAGAAGACTAAAAGGCAATTGCTATTTCAAGACTGGAGGTCAGGAGAGGGGAGGACTGGATAAGTAGATTTGATAATCCTCAATGTAGAGATAATAATTCCATGGGCATTGATCACCAAGTGAAATAGAATAGAGGGAGAAAAGAAGAGGATCCAGTACAGAGCCCTATAGAATACCCATGGTTAGCAGGCATGATCTGAATGAAGATTCAGCAAAATAGATGAGAAGAATGAGAGAGGAGAAAAAATTAGGAGAGAGTAGTGTCATGAAAACTTAGAAGAGGGTCTAAAGAAGAATGTTATCAACAGTCTTGAAGCCTTCAGAGAGGTCACTGTTTCTCATTTTCTTACTCTCTGTCTTTGTCCCTCTCTTTCTCTTCTCTCCTTTCTTCCTTTACCTTTTTCTTTTTTACCCGTGTCTCTGAATATTCAACAATTCTATATCTCTCTTTGGATTTACATATTGTTCCTCTCAGGAACAGTGGCCCTATTCAAGTGCCTTCTATGTATGTGTTTCTCTCATTGAATAAGGTTTGTGTCTTTGATTTAACATTAGGAGTTGTTAAATCTAAGTTCCTATTGCACAGTAATTATCTGATTGCACTAATTCTTGTTTTGATGAAAAATGAATTATGTTCATGCTCATCTGTGATCAAAAATTTTACTAGCATGAAGAGTGTATATTTTAATTCTCTTTACTTAATACAGCCACACACCTGTTTTCAAATCAAATTCCATTAACTTGTTGGTTAAAATTTGCAAGATTCGGAAAGGGCAAGAAGACAATCCCAAGTATACGAGACTCTTGAAACATGGTGAAAATAAGCACTTCACCAAAGGAGTTCACAGTTACACAATTGACTGAAATTACAAATAATATAAGATCTGTTGTTGGCTTATTTATTTGTCTGGTTGGTTTTAAATTGAAATTTTAAAGACAATTTTAAAAGAATTCCACTGACAGGATTACTCCAAAAGCCATAATTATGAATTCTGGTACCTGGAATAAATAATTAATTAAGCTGAATTGTGGGATTGCTGGGGATAGAAAGAGGAGCAAGAGGGACTACAGATCTTGGAGGCCAATTCAAAGCCCATTGCTTTTCTAGGACATGTGAAAGTACCTCAATACACTTCTCTTCAGATATACATTACCCAACCTGTAAATGTCCTTAGAAGGCTAGAAAAGTGGACATCTTTCCTTTCCTCAAGCAGAATATGCTAAAGGACCCTTTAAAATCTCATTCTCTATTGGTGAATCCCAGTTGGGAGGGCTGCTTTTCTGAGTACCTTGGTATAAGGTCTGTCTTTCTGCCCAGGTCCAGACCTAGCATGCCTCCAGTTAATCTCGACCTCACAAGCTTCTTATGACCAAGCTTTGTTCCTTTCCCTCTCCCAATAGGAGGAGTGGCTCAAAGAGGAAATACCAATTCTCTTAGTTGTTGGTACCTAGGTGCCAAAGCCCCACTTACCTCAACCTATTAATGGCATTAATGTCTCCCATGTCTACATTAAAATCATGCAAGATTCCTTGACAGATGTGATCAATCACATACTATCATTCAACAATCCCTTTCTTAACAATATGAATTCAAATTTAAAATGAAGAATGAAAGATAATATGGAATAGTAGATAGGCCATTGGATTTAGGAGGATCTAGTTTTGAATTTACCACAACATTTAGCAGTTGTATGACCTTTAGCAAATCATCTAATTACTCTGTATCTGTTTCCACATTGGCAAAAAGTGAGGGTGAGGAATGTTTTTAATTGTTTCTAAGAGTTCTTCTATGAGTCAGTCATCTTGTGATCTATGTCCTTGCACATAGTCCAAATAGAGGAAGGATTCTCTATAGATAGTAATCACTTCTAGATGTTCCTCTTTGTATATTGTACTTACTCTATCAAGCCCTCAAACTCTCTAAGACAACTTTAATAATATCCACAACCAACCAAAAGAGACTTGCCTGATGACCCATGTAGGAAAAAAAACAAATGGAAGAAATGTGACTATTATTCTGACAATGATTTGCAGATATCTGAGCAGTCCACTGAGTTAGTTTATTAGCACGTTCCCCTTTGACAGGCACTTGCTGAAAGATAATTAACTGATTCCAAAATTAAGAGGAAGGGAGCAGGTTGAATGACATTAAGTTTATTGGTTAGTACTTGCAATAACTCCAAACTATTTCCTGATACAAAAACCCATGTAAACATATATATGTGATGGCCAACAGGCCATTTTCTGGCCCACTTCCACTAAAATGCTAATAGACACATGACCATTGTGGGTAGACCACTAGACCTGCTTCTGTTCTAGTCTTCACAGTCATCATCTAGGTAGGCAATTCCTAAGGAAAAGGGATGAGTGATCTCTGCCAAATATCAATCAGACGTCACTCACGGGAGCCAGGGAATAGTTTCGCTTAGAACATGCTGAGAGCAAGACAGGAAGCTACATATACCAGGAAAGTTAACTTACAATAACAACCACATTGCCAACTATCTCCCCTCTGACTCTGATGGAGATAGACCAAAATAGTGAACCAAAGAGCCTCAGGGATAGTTTACCAAACAACCAGACTTTCTTCCAGCCCAGGATCTGGAGCCATCATTTAGCTAAGAAACCATTTTGGAAAACAGGCCCACATGCCTCATTATGACCAACAAAAATCATTAACCACTTACTATAAACATGCAGCTAGATACAAGAGCTCTAGGAGGGGCAGCACCCTCACACTGCTGATCTGGTTTCTAGCACAGCCCTGACAGTCATCATTTGGAGAAGCTGCTCCTAGAAGGGCTCAATTACCTGCACCAACCATCAGCCCACTGCTGCTACCCAGATAGCAAGGAAGCCACTCTAGATGATGTAACTAGGTACCGTGAGAGAAATAGGAATCAGTGTGCACAAAGCACTGAACCACTACCATCACCACTTTGACCAACATCTCTCCTCAGACCCTGATGATAATCCAGGATTCTGATCTCAAGTGTCATTGGAATAGCAATGCTTCCACTACAGTGGAAGGTAGGTCAAAATAAAGAAATATTATTTTCTCAAAGGAAATAATAATAAATAAGAGGCATTGCAATTTGCTTTACCATTGTACCCTAAGGTCCATAGGAAATTTCCATGTGACCTGCAGCTAAAACGTTCCATATGTCTTATTTCCATCATTAAAGTGTGATCTCCTTAAGAACAGGGGCTGTTTTATTTTTCTATTTGCATTGTCAGGGCTTAGTACAATGCTTTACATGTAGTAAGTTCTTAATAAATGTCTCATTCATATATTTCCATTCATTCATATCCTGATATATAAGATTTAAAATTATAAATAGTCCGAAGAATGAAAAGTCCATTCAAATAAATGCTTATTAAGCACTTATTTTTTCCAGTGTGCCTAATATACAAAGACAAACATGAAATAGTTTTATCTTCACAGGGTTTTCATTCTTTGAAGCATAAGTAAGTGGCAACATGTCATTAACTTATATATGATAAGTAGCATAAACAATATTTCAAATATTGTATATCTAAAACTTATGGGTGGCCTCAATATATATTATTTAAAGCAAAGGAAGAGCAACAAATTGGTAGCAATGATACCTTATGTCCTTCAATGAATTTTGGTAGAAGTTGTATAGTGGTTTTATTAAAGTAAAAAAATAAATGAGGAGAATTATTCAGGATAAGAAAAAATAGAGGGATTGAATGCCTGTTAGCTACATGAATATTCAATGGGGAAAAAAAAAACACTTCTCCACTTAAGAAACAAAATAATATCAGTATCACAACTGATATATAATAATAATCCTGTAATAGTGCTCTTGTTGTTAAATTTTATAGAATAATTTATACCTGGGGTGGCTAAGTGGCACAATGAATAGAACACCAGTCCTGGAGTCAGGAGGACCTGAGTTCAAATGTGGCCTCAGACACTTCATACTTACTAGCCATTTGACCTTGGGCAAGTCACTTAACCCTTATTGCCCTGCCTTTCCTCCTCCAATAAAAAGCAAAAAAAAAAAAAAAAAAAAAAAAAATAATAATAATAATAATAACATATACTTTTAAAGTTAAAAAAAGAAAAATCAAAGTCAGAAAATGTACAATATATGTCAATTGTAAATTGAATGAAAACATTACAAATATAAAATTAAAGAAAATCAATTTTAAAAAGTTTGACCCTTCATATCTGAAATTTTAAAATATCTGCATGATGATATACTTTTTTCCCCAAATAATGCCTCATGTGTTATCTATAATCATGTGAAAAAGGAGAGGCAGAAGAATAGAAAGAGAATTATGTATAGTGATGATGATGATGATAAATAAATAAAACAAATTTGTGTGCTTACTGAAGTGTTTCTCACACATCTCATTTAAGCTCCATTATTTCATGTGGTTGCACAGGTAGAAATACGTAATATTCTCATTGACGGATGAGTGGCTTGAAACTCAGCGAGGTTAAGTGATTTGCTCATTGTTGCACAAGTATGAAATGGTTAGAGGCAATAACCAAATCTTCAAACTCAGGTCTTCTTCATTCTAAGTCAAGTATAGTATTCAATATAAACTAATAAATGCCTTGTCTCATGCTAGATTAGTACACAAATATGTAATTTAGCTATAATGATCTGATAATTCACCAATTGACTCTTGATCAGTTCAGTAATTTAGTCATAGCATATGAATTGAACCTATCAGAATTGGTCCATAAGAAAAAATATTCATCTCCAGAGGCCATATTTTTAATCATTAGAGGGAATGATTGCCATATGGTGAGATTTCTGATTTAATAGTAAAGATTAAGCATCAAATATCTTCTTTGCCTATTTTAAAGTAAAAATAATAATAGTGTATGCCCATTTTTTCTGTTGTTTTGGGATTCATTCCCTACCTTTGGAATGACTTAAGAATCAATAAATCTATATAAACTATCTTGTCTCTAGCATGAATTTCCTTTAGTATGTATTTCGTAAAGTTCAGCCACTGTCTCAAACTTTATATAAATGCTATCCTTGCTCCCTCATATAGAACACTGATTATAAAGACGTTACAGTATAAATATGCTGCTTGACATCACTGATGATGAGAACAGATTGCTATAGAAATTATGGCAATTTGTTCCTTATCTCAGCTACTTGTTGTCTTTTATTATTTAATCTATAAATGCTCTCAGGATAATCTGACAGAATTGGTTCTTTTGAGAAATTTCTTGAAGATTTGTTTTTTTATCTGCTGCTCTTTTGATATTTGGAAAACAATGTTCCTTGCAATCTCTTTCTCTGTCATGTTTGGCAAATGATACTGCATTCTAAACTGGTGGCTTTCAGCTGCTATGTGTCTCCACTTGGCAAGAAGATCAACTATTTATAGGTTAATAAGATTTCTGAGCTCTTTTGACCTTCTCTTTAGGGTGATTGGTTTGTATCTATTAATTATTTCTAACAAATGATATTAATGTCAATATCTTTGTATTTTACTGTTGTTATTTAGTTGTTCAGTTAGGTCCAACTGAGTCCAAGGACAAGTTACCTAACCTCTCTGATAGTCTGTTTTTTTATCTGTAAAATGGGGATGATCAGATTTTTAAATACCTTTTAGATATAAGGTAGATACCTTGTGAGGGTGATGTAATACTGAACTAGATGATATGTTACATGTTTTGCAAGTCTTGAAGTCTTCTATAAATGTCATTTATTCTTAGGAGCGAGTTGTTAACAGTGTCAGAAGATGGATGGAGATTTAAAAAGCCATTAAATCTGATAGCCAGAGCAGTCTTTGGTGATATTTTAGAAACTAGTTTCTGTCAAAAGATGGTGACAGAACACAGATGGTGAAGGGTTGGAAAGACAGGGTTGTGAAGAAGTAGAGTCATTTATGAAAGAATTTTTATGACATTTTTACTGAGGAGAAGAAGAGATAAGAAATGATAGCTAGGTCAAGGCAAAATTTTGATGTTGGACTTGTTTTTCATTTGCTTTGGTTTTGATTTTTAGGCTTATAAAGATTTCAGAATGTCTTTAACCAGATGGGAATGAGTCAGTGGAAAGGGGGAGATTGAAGGTGCATGAAAATATGGATTCTGCTCAAATCCAAGACAAGCTGTTCAACATCGTGGTAATACAAATCCATACTCCAAGAACTGATGCCAAAGAGGCCGAAGTTACTAAGTTCTATGAAGAACTATAAAATCTTCTAGAAATAATACCAAAAAAGGACACCACATTCATTATAGGGGATTTAATGTTAAAGTAGGAAATAAAAGATAATTAGAATAACAAACAAGTTTGCCTTAGAGTATAAAATGAGGCAGGCTCAAGACTGAGTTTTGTCATAACAACTTGCAGCTTAAACCAAATACTCTTTTTCAACAACCCAAAAGGTGATTCTACACATAGACATCTCCAAACAGTCAATATCAAAGTTGAATTGATTACATAGTTTGCAACCAAAGATGGAGAAACTCTTTAGAGTCAGTTAAAACAAGACGTGGAGTTTACTGTGATTTAGATCATGAGGTTCTTATTGCAAAATTCAGACCTAAATTGAAGAAAGTATGGAATATCATCACACTATATAGGCATGACCTAAAAACATCCCTTATTAATATGAAGTAGAAGTGAAGAATAGATTTAAATGATTAGATTTGGTGGATAGAGTACCTGAAAAACTATGAAAAGAGGTTTTCAACATTATACAGGAAGCAACAACAAAAACCGTTCCAAAAGAAAAAAAAAAGAAGAGCAAGAAAGCAAAATGACTGTCTAGTGAGACTTTACAAAAAGCTGAGGAAAAAAGGGAAGCAAAATGAAAAGGAACAAGGGAAAGGCATACTCAACTGAATTAATAATTCCACAGGATAGTTAGATGATACAAGGTTTTCTTAAGTAAACAATGAAAAGAAACAGAAGAAAACAACAGAATGAGGGCAAGAGATTGCTTCCAGAAAATGAAGAGATGTCAAGGGAATGTTTCCTTAAAACAATGACCATGATAAAAAACAAAAATGGCAGAAATATCAATATCTACTTAAGAAAGGTAGATGAGATTGAGAAGAGGTGACAAGAATATGCAGAAGAACTCTAGAAGAATGATCTTAATACCACTAAAGACCATAATTGTGAGGCTACTGATCTAGAGCCATACGTTCTGAAGAATGTAGTCAAGTGGGCCACAGGAAATATTTCTAACAATAATGCTAGTGGAGGTGACGATTCCAGATGAGCTATTTAATCCCAACAGATGATGTCATTAAAGTGTTACACTAAATATGCCAGCAAATTTGGAACACTCAACAGTGGGTACTGCATTAAAAAAGATCAGTTTACATCTCAAGCCTAAAGAAGGCTAACACCAAAGAATCTTTAAATTACCAAACAATTGTGCTCATTTCACATGCCAGCAAGGTTATCCTTAATATTCTGCAAGCTAGGCTTTAGCAATAAGTGAATCAAGAATTTACTAGAATATCATGTGTTGATTTTTGAAGAGGCAGAGGAACTAGACACCAAATTGTTAATATTCGCTAGATTATGGAGAAGGAAAGGGAGTTACTGAAAACAAGCAAACTACTTCTGCTTCGCTGACTAAACTAAACCTTTAACTATGTAGATCACAACAAAATGTGACAAGTTCTGAAAGAGAGGGGAGTACCAGTTATCTTGTCTCCTAAGGAACCTATATGTAGGCTAAAGAGCAAGTTAGAAATGAAAAGGGATAGACTGATTGGTTTAAGATTGGGGAAGGAGTATAACAAGGTTGTATGTTGTCACCTCATTTATATGCAGAGTACATCACATGATATGTCAAGTTGGATGAATCAAAATCCAGAATTAAGGTTGTTGGGAGAAATATCAATAATCTCAAATATGCAGATGATATAACTCTGATGGCAGAAAGTAAAGAATTAAAAACCTCTTGATGAGGGTGAAAGAGGAAAGCATCAAAGCAGGCATGAAGCTTGCCATTAAAAAAATCTCTAAGATCTGGCAACTGATAACATGCTTACCAACAAATAGAGAAAGAAGAAAAGAAGATAGTGGCAGATTTCATATTCTTGAACTCAAAGATCACAGCACATGGCAACCATAGCCATGAAATGAAAAGATGCTTGCTCCTTGGAAGGAAAGCTATAGCAAATCTGGATAGCATACTAAAAGGCAGAGATATCACCTTGATGACAAATGTCTGTATAGTCAAAGCTATGGTTTTTGCAGTACCAATGTAAGGTTGTGAGAATTGCACTATAGGGAAAGCTGAGAACCACAAAGTTAACACTTGAATCATCATGCTGGAGAAGACTTTCCAGAGTCCCTTGTACAGCAAGCATATAAAATCAGTCAATATATACAGAAATTAATTCAGACAACTCATTAGAAGGTTAAATACTAAAGCCAAAGTTTAAACACTTTGGAACATGAGAAGACAGGACTCATTGGAAAAGAACCTAATGTTGGGAAGGATTGAAGGCAAAAGGATAAGGTGGCGGCAAAGGATGAGATGGTGAGATAGTGTCCTAGAAGCAACAAATATGAGATTTTACAGACGTTCAGAAATAGCAGAGGATAGAAAGGCCTAACATGGTATGGTCCATTGAGGTCACAAAGAGTCAGATATTAGTGAATGACTGAACAGCAAAGTATATTCTGAGAAGGCATTCACTCATCACTAAAATGGTGGTGTTAGATTAGACAATCTCTAAGGTAAATCTCTTCCAGTTCTAAGATTCTAATGTATTTAAAAAATAACTATAATACAGAAAAAAGATCAATATATACACTGAAGATGAAGAAAGTTTACAAATTTCAAAATAGGAAGAGATCACTTTCACTTGGGCAAAGTGCTGGTATTTATGGTGGTGGTCATAGGTGCATTAGTGATAGTTTTACAGAAAAATTTTTTTTTTTAAATTGGGCTTTAAAGAATAAGTACAATTTGAAGTGGTGCATATATTAGGGTTGAAGGATTGGCATAAATAACTGGGTACCATAGGCACAAGGAACTAATTAGATGAAGACAAAAGAAACAGAAATACTCTTCTTTCTGTCCCTACACATATTCAATCCTACCTCCAATAGACTCTTGATAAATATTTGTTGTTAATCAATGAGGCTGGATTAATATTGGCTGAGGATTTTGTAGAAGAGTTTAAACAGCTGGTCCTGTGGTATTTTTCAACTATTAGGTTTTTGTTGTTGTTGTAATTTTTTGGTTGTTTTTTTTTTAAACTTTTTTTGGTACTGATTCTGGTTTCATTTAATAATGAACATGTCAATATGGGAATGATAAAAACCTAATAATAATTTATAATCTTATTGTTTTACTGAAAACTCACATTTACATCACAATAGTTTAAACAACTAGATGATATAAAAACTAAGATTTTAACTCTCTTTCCTGACTTTCTATTACTTTACTGAAGAAGTTTCCACATAGGACTGAAGGACATTATTTTATTTTCATCTGCCTTGTAACTTGTTATAACCAAGGAACTAATCACCTATTAACTAAACTTCTGGGGATGACATGCTCTATGTTAGGCCAGGCCTCAGACAGCAGGTGCAGTACACCATCATCACCATACTCAAAGCTGTTGTACTTTAGTGGAACTTTCTAGAATTTATGTGTTGTCACAGTGTGGTAGCTGTTACCTAGATGTCATAATAACAATTTGATGAAAGAGACACAGAGAAAGGTGATGAAAAAAATACTGAATAATGCAGCTCCCAATTACTAAATAAAAATATAATTTACTATTAACAAAAGTGTTCTTTGAAGATTTTTATTTGTCAGTGACATAATAAATCTCTTGAAGTATGGAACACTCTGTGGCCTTCTTAATAAGATCCATGGCAAAACAGCATATCTCCTTTGTGGATAGAAAGAAGGAAAGAACACATATTCCTCAAAGCGAGACAAGTTATTTGATAGGCAGAACATTGAATTAATCTATCAATATCTTTTCAAATAAGGAGAGAGATAAGGTGGGGAGAAAGACAAAAAGAGAAAGAGGAGAGAGTGAAAGACAGGAGAGAAGGGAAGGGAATCATTTATTAAATGCTTATAATAAAAAAAAATGTATGGGAATGTATTGAGCTTGAGTGTAAAAACTAGAAAGCCTAACTATTAGATCAATAAAATGTTAAAAGAAGGTCTCCTCAATTTGGTTATGTATTGTAAGTACACATGTATACATAAATGAAGAGAGAAAGAGAGATAGAGAGAGAGAGAAAGAGAGACAGAGAGAGAGAGAAAGAAAGAGGGAGACAGAGAAACAGAGAAACAGAGAGAGAGAGAGAGAAAGAAAGAAAGAGAGAGAGAGACAGAGAAACAGAGAGAGAGAGACAGAGCAACAGAGAGAGAGAGAAAGCGAGAGATCTCAAAATGATTCTTCTGTTGATAGAAAATGCCCTAGACTTCCACGACAAAGCACCAAAAGTCATGCTGCATCAGAGTTGATCCTATGCTTTTAATTACTAGACATGACCATCTCTTTTTTTTTAACAACAATATTCCATTGATGACTGCAAAATCATGGAATACAACAGTCTCAAAAGAATCCTAATTTCATTTCTAAAAATGAAAGAGGAGTTACATATAAGATTGTGGCAATACATTACCATTTATGATGATATGCAAACTGTTACATAGATGAATGAAGGGAATCATTTATTAAATGCTTATAATAAAAAACAAATGTGTGGGCATGTATTGAGCTTGGGTGTAAAAGGTAGAAAGCCTAATTATTAGATCAATAAAATGTTAAAAATAAGGTCTCCTCAATTTGGTTATGTATTGTAAGTACACATGTATACATAAATGAATAAATAAATGAAAGAACAAATGAATATTTTTTTCTAAAAAAATATTAATGACTTACTATGTTGAAAGCACCATACTAAATTCTGGGAATTCAAATAGAAAGGCAAAGGAAGTCCCTATTCTCAAGAATGTCACACTCTTATGAAGGAGACAATTACAGAAAGTTTAAACTTCAAGTCAAATGGAAAGATCCAATGGTCCTTTGGGGAAAGCAAACAATCAAATGGTAATAAATCTTCTCTAATGTCATGTCCACAGACAAAATTATATATATTTCTAATGTTAAGCCATTTGATGGTGCCTTGGCCTGAGAAGCAAAGACTTTCTTTTCTGTGATTTTTTATCAATTTCTCTCATAGAAAGTGATGAGAATGAAACAGATGTTTAAGGTATTCTGTTTTCCATTAGTTTTTCTGCTACTTTTGTTTCCTATGTATGCTCTCCTTTTTTGTGGCCAAGGAACCCATGAAGATTCCTTTCAGATACAATGGGGAAGATGTTTTATGATTTCTTCAGCTCCTACAGGGGGGCATGTTAATAAGTACTCAAACTACCTCTTTCTGATACTAATTTCTTTAACATGGTTCTTAAATCTAACAAATCTTATTTAACTACTGAAATACAATTTTAAAACATAAATAATGCTGTTTTATTCTTGGGATTTTGTTTTTCTTTTTTGGAATGTTTGAGGTTGGGGAAGATGAGGGGAGTTGAAGGGCAATTATTGCATGATGACAGAACAAACGAGCTATAAAGTGCACAATAGCTTTCATCTCTGTGTGTAAATTAGGTACTTTGGTTGGAAATACTGCCTATTACAGGGCAAGATATTAGCATTTGTTGTCAATTATAATTTTCAGCAAACAAATCAACAATGAACTATTAGTAGAGATCATCTAATAGGGCAAATTGCTCCCATATGAGCTACTGCCTAACTCTCTTAAATGTGTGAAACAGTTAATTTTTTGAACTCAAGTAAGAGGTTTTACATTTATCTATTATATTCTATCTTATGGGATTTGGTCTATTATTCTGTCTTGTGGGGTGTGTGTGTGTGTGTGTGTGTGTGTATGCGTGTGTGTGTGTATGTTTGTATGTGTTGACTGGATCTTGATTAGTTTGATTAGAACATGGAGTATGTGAAATAAAATAAATCTGGAAGGGTTGGGGATGAACAATGCTTCAGAAGACAATTTTGGCAGCTTCATGGTGGATTGATAGTAAAGGAAAAAGCAGGAAGAACAATTAGGAGGTTATAATACATGTCTCAGTGAAAAGTTATACTGAGTTGAACTAAGGTGATGACTTTGTGAAGTGGAGAGGAAAAAGATGTAAAGAATACTATGCAGGTAGTATTCACAAATCAAGAACTTCCTTAAATATAAGGAAGAATGAAAAGTCAAAGATGACTCTGAGCACATGGACCTTGATACGTTAGAATGATGGTGGACTTAACAGCAATAGGTAAGTCTGTAACACTAATGAGCTTTCATATAATTAGCTCCATTATGTATTTGATATGTCTAAAATTATTTTCAATAGTCAGCTTGTAAAGTGTAATCAGAGTTCAGGTGGAAGATTAGGGGTGGGATGATATGGACTTGGCACTAATCTTTATAGAAATGATCATTGACCTTTGGGGAACTGATGATATCATCAAAAATGAATGTAGAGGGGCAGCTAGGTGGCATAGTGAATAGAGCCCTGGCCCTAGATTCAGGACTCAGTTCAAATCCAGCCTCATATACTTAAAACAAAAAACTACCTGTGTGACCTTGGGCAAGTCACTTAACCCCAATTGCTCTACTTTCCCCACTCAACAAAAAAGAATGAATATAGAAATAGGCCAGGCCAGAGTAGGCCTCAGGAGACTGAATCACTGGCAGTTGTGGTGGCTTCCAGATTTCTCAACTCACAAATGACAACAGAGAAATTTAAAGATCAGTGGGGAAACTCTGTTGGACCTGGATGAAAGAAGAGTGAAGTCCAGCCCCTTCCCATGGGCAGTGGAGGGAGCAGCTATAGCTGCAGCTGCAGTAGCAGCAGCAGCAGTTGCAGAAGCAGCAGCAGCAGCAGCTGCTTCTGGAGCTCCAGGCCCACAGATCATGGGGATACCATGCTAATCAGAGAACAATTGCAGAAATCTCTTTGCTGGCACTCAGGCAGGATTCTCTTATTTTACCCTGCTTGGATCTGGAATGCACTTTTGAGTGGAGGTCTTGGGGTGAGGATGAGTACTGGAGTGACAGAGCTTGTGTTGATTGTGGACAGGGAATCCTCCTCACAGTTCTGAGGCAGGTGTCTAGAAGTAGCTCTGACAACAGTTGTACAAAAGCTGAGAAATTTGGGACACAGCACTCTCCACTCTAGAAGCAGAGTTCTATCATGGCAAAGAGTTCAAAAGTCAAGTAACTGGCTAGGAAAATGAGCAAACAGACTAAAAGAAATCAGACTATAGAATCATTCTTTGGGGGAAAAGAAGATCAAAACATAGAACTGAAAAAAGACAATAAAACCCAAACTACTGCATCAAAAGCCTCCAAGAAAAATATGAATTGGTCACTGGCCATGGAGAAGCTCAAAAGGATTTAGAAGATCAAGTAAGAGAAGCAGAGGAAAAATTGGGAAGAGAAACGAGAGTGATGCAAGAAAATCATGAAAAACAAGTCAACAGCTTGTTAAAGGAGACTAAAAAAAAAAAATACTGAAGAAAATAACACCTTAAAAAATATACTAACTCAAATGCACAAGAGGTCCAAAAAGCCAGCAAAGAGAAGAATGCCTTAAAAAGAATTGGCCAAATAGAAAAGAAAATCTAAAAGCTCACTGAAGAGTATAATTCCTTCAAAATTAGACTGGAGCAAGTGGAAGTTAATGATTTTATGAGAAATCAAGATATTATAAAATAGATCCAAAAGAATGGAAACAAATAGAAGACAATGTGAAACATCTCATTGGAAAAACAACTGAACTGGAAACAAATCCAGGAGAGACAATTTAAAAATTACTGAACTACCTGAAAGCCACAATCAAAAAAAGAGTCTAGACAACATCTTTCAAGTAATTATCAAGGAAATTGCCTTTATATTCTAGAAGAGGACAACATTAAGATGGAAAGAATTCACTGATTGATTTTTGAAAAAGATACCCGCACTCCCCCCCCCGCCCCGGAAAAAAAAAGAAAAAACTCCTAGGAATATTATAGTCAAATTCCAGAGTTCTCAGATCAAGGAGAAAACATTACAGTCAGGAAGAAACACTTTGAGTGTTGTGGAAACACAATCAGGATAACACAAGATCTAGTATTTTCGACATTAAGAGATCAAAGGGCTTGGAATATGCATATTCTAGAGGCCAAAGGAGGTAGGATTAAAGCCAAGAATCATCTATCCATCAAAACTGAGTATAATGCATCAGAGGAAAAATTTGCACATTCAATGAAATAAAGGACTTTCAAGCATTCTTGATGAAAAGACAAAAGCTGAACAGAAAATTTGACATTCAAATACAAGAAACAAGCAAGTGAAAAGACTCCTGGTGGCCTCCTCATTTGCAGAGGCTCAAGATATTTATGCTTGACTAAATGTAGATGTCTGATTAGTTTATTCTACTCCAGTTTAAAATTCTCAGGCTGCAGAGATATATTGGCCTAAGCCTCCCATGAGCTGCAACTACAGGCATTCAACACCATGCCCAGGACTCCTCCCATAAGTTTTAGAGGGAGTCCATTCAACATACTGGAAGTTTTCATTTCATCCTTTAAGAATCGTGAAGATACCAGTGGAGCATTATGGCTGTCTATCTTTAATCTCTTACCTTTGCCACATAATCAATCAATCTTCTTTTCCTATCATATATTTCCTCAATGATATATTTTATTCTTTTTTTTCCTTCAATGTTCTTCATTGGTAACATATTTCAATGTGAAATTATACCTACAACACACATCTTCATTTTATTTTGTATGACATTTATTTCAAATATTGGAGGCTGTTTTAATTGAAATATTTCATTGCCATACTATAACACCAGTAAATTATTGGTATCAGAATTATTGGCCTTTGTTTCTTGAAGAAATATGGGGTTGTTAAATTATCTTCATAATATCTTACCAGCAAAAGATCTCTCTCTTCACCTCCTGTTCAATTATGGTCCTAGCTTATTATATATTTGTTCTATCTGGCCCAGATATACATATTGATGAACAAGCTCTATTCCTTGTGAATCCAAGTGCATGTAATAATCTGAGCAATAAACATTCTTTATTCATTTAGTCTCTTTATCAATAGTCAGGTTAAACATTTTATTGATGTATATGAATTTCTTATAGGAATATCTGAAATGTTCTAGAACTTGATGTCCTAGATGCTTAGCATAGTGTCTGGCATATAGTAAGCACTTAATAAATACTTGTTAATTTGCCTTGACTTTATGGAGTCAGAAGACTATCAGCTGGCAGAGGAATCTAGGTGGCCTTTGGATAGGGCAAGAGAGCTAGGAAGACTTGAATTTAAGCCCTTAGACAGTTACTAGCTAAATTATCTTGGGTAACTCACTGAAGCTCAATCTGAATCAATTTCCTCATCCATAAAATGGGGGTAGAAATAACACTTGTTTTCTAGGACTGTTGGGAGGACAAAGTAATGTAATATTTGTAAATTTGTATTTGTCATATATTTATAAAATAAATTGATTTGTAAACCGAAAAAAATTAAGAATGAAAGTAGAAAATGAATCAGTCCAGGATCTAGCCTTAAAGAATATTGACTGTTAGAGGATGGGGAAATTAATATGATTCAGCAAAGAAGCACTGGACCCTGGAATCAGAAAGACCTGAGTTCAAATCTGGCCTCAGATACTTAATAGTTGTATGCCACTGGGCAAGTCACTTAACCTTGTTTACCTCAGTTCCTCATATGTAAAATGAGCTGGAAAAGGACATGGCAAACCACACTAGTATCTCTGCCAAGAAAACCCAAAATGGGGTTTTAGAGAATCAGACATGATGGAAACAATTAAACAACAACAAAGAAGGATGAGGAGCAGTCAGACAGATAGGAGAGAGAGAAATAGTCATATGAATACTAGTTGTACTATAATAGTAGTGTTATATGAACACAGAGGAGACAGTATTTAGAGGGATATCTGAGATAGTTAACTATCAAAATTAAGTAATGAGAGCAAGAAAGTGAAAAAAGGACATTAGATTTGTCTGCATGGAGATTACTGGTAACCTTTGAATGAGCAGCTTCACTCAGTTGGGACATTTAGAAGTCATATAGTAAGGGACTGAAAGTAAGAGGGAATGAGGAACTTGAGGAAGAATGAAGTTTTTGTTTTTCTCCTCAAAGTTTACCTAGGAAAAGGAAGAGGCATGTAAAGTAGGATCCTGAATTCATGATCAGATCCTTTGAAATACACACACACACACACACACACACACACACACACTTTAAGAATGAGGGATACCTTAACATATTTGTACACTGACTAGAATCAATAGATAAAGACAGATTGAAGATTAGATATTAGATGGGAAGTCGGTATTTGAAGAGATATTCTTTCAAAAATTAGGGAGAAGAGCAAGCAAGTAGGGGCATTGATCTTGTCAAGGAGAGGAGATACCTCTTTATCAGAATCTGGAGTAAAAAGAGAGGATATAGAAGATGATACGTTTGGGGGATGGATGAAAGCTCATAGTGGATGATCACCACAATCACCCCCAACATGAAATCTTGAGAAAAATTCATCATTCCATCTAAATTACTTGTTTTATCAATTATCATAGTAAGAAAAAAAATTTAAACATAATTTAAAGAATAA
>CM053586.1:52615465-52638653 GCA_028646515.1 Pseudochirops corinnae
CTTATTCCACATCAACAAGGGAGTTCATGCCTTCTTAACAGTGGGACAGCGTTTGCACCTTCCACACTTAGCACAAGTGCTAAGTATCCTGCTAAACTGATTACTATTACAGGGGGAGAGGAAAGGTCATTTTTTTCCTCCAGGATGAATTCTGAACTTCCTCTACCATTCTTCAACTCTTCATCCTGAAGCCTCACTCAATTCCTGAAATTTATGTAACAGAAGTACTCTGACCCTTTGGCCTCTCCCTCTGATTGTACATCTCCTCATAAAACCTCCATTAAAGGAGGACATCATAAAATCAATACAAAAAGACAACAACTACACAAAAATAAAAAAAGGTATGGGAGGCTTACACATTATCTTCTTTTTCATCTGAAGTGGACAAAAAATGTATAAAAATACACATATATAAATAAAGTTTAATGTAGAAATTAAAATAAAAAGTGGTTTAGGTGAGAAGATTTAATTTTAGGAAGGCATTGATCAAAAGAAATTCTATTACTAGAGATTGAAGAAGATAAAGAAGTTAAGAAAATGTAATTGGGGACTGAGTAAGGAAACAGAAATAGAGGATGGAAACTGTATCACATATAGATCACCAGTAGTGAGCATACTCACCATTGACACCACCTTTCTTGTCATTATTGTGGTCATTGTCATCATCAGCATCATCAGTATCATTGTTACTGTTTTATAAAAGACAGATAGGAGACAAAGGAAATGAAAAGTATAGCAGGATGGTCTGGAAGGAAATACACAATTAGCAATTTGTGACAAGAAATGGCATGAAGTCACCCATAAAACAGTAAAGGTAGTAGAATAAAATAGAAAGCAAAATCTAACAAAATGTTTACAAGAAACACAAACACATGGGGAACAGGTCCATGTAGAGTTAACACACAGGCCTGGAGGATACACATACATACATACATACGTGTATGTATACACATTAATACATAGGCATATACATATGTATACATATATGCATGTATACATGTGTGGCATTTGGGGTGTGTGCATGCACATGCATGGTATGTATACATGCATGTGTGTTGCCTATATACATGCTTGTATATATAGTATATTTATATGTATGTGTGTATACATGTATGTATGTATGCATAAATGTATTATAGTTTCAGATTAACTCAAAAGTTAATGGTTTTAAAGGAAGAAATTAATGGTAAAACTCTAATAGTGGCATATCTCAACGTATCACTCTCAGACATAGACAAATCAATATAAAAGTTAAATAAAGAAATTAAACCCCTAAATAGAATTTTAGAAAAAATAAATGTAATAAATTTCACATGATTGTAGAATGGGAAAAAAACAAATACACATTATCAGATTTTTATATGGGGCACATGGTGTGTTCAGGGAAGACTAGTACCTTGGTATGAGGGCTGCTTTCCACCTTTAGTGTCCACCTGATCCACCTAACTCTCACCTATGTCTCCAAGAAGATATAGCATGCACAACAGCCACAACCCGGTGAACTGTTTTGGCAGACAAGCTAAGCCGACTGGAGAGTAATCAATGGGTTGCAGATTCATTGATGAGTCAGAAAGGTGTCTACCCAAAGCATGAGAAGACTTTCACTTGTGGAATTGGCAGATGAGAGCAATTTGTTACAATGGCCAAGAAGGTGGCTGAAGCAGGCACTGTGGAGGGCTTAGAGCTTTTTTAGAAATCAAAGACAATAAGGCCACCCATTGCATCTTGAGCTATCATGTCACTTTGACTTTGTTTCACCACTGGACTGTGATGACTCTGGAAGAGAGAGTGAGGCCAATGATTTCATGCAACTCTGTCTCATTTAAATCCAATTTCATCATGAATCAAAAGACATAATCCATACCATTTTGCCATTTTTACCTATCTCAAAGTCCTGTGGCAACAGGCAACAGACAACAGGCAAAATCTTCTATAAATATGATTCTACTCATCTTCTGTAGATGGAATGCATGCACACATATAGATAGAACAAAATCCAATTGATTTGAAAGATGAAAGATGAAAAGAACTCTCTCTTGTTGAGACAAAAATCAGCAGATATGTCACCCAAATAGCAACACTTAGTGAAACAAGGCTGACAAATGAAGGCCAGCTTGCTGAAGTCAGAACGGGATATACATTTTTTATGGAATGGCCACAGTGAAGGGGAGCACTGTGAACCTGGTGTAGGTTTTGTGTTCAAAACTAATCTAGTCAGCAAGCTTCTAAGCCTACCAAAAGGAGTAAACAACAGGCTCATGACAACGTGATTGTCACTTGCAGGAAAATGCCATGCCACCATCATTAATGCCTATGCTTCCACAGAGGCGGACTCTGATAAGATCAAAGAAAAAAAAAATTATGGAGACCAGGACCTTCTCATCGCTGTGCCAAAAGAGGACAAGGTGATAATTCAGGGTCACTTTAATGCCAGAGAAGACTCAGACTACCAGACATGGTAGGGAGCCCTTAGGAAGAATGGAGTTAGAAACATCAACAGCAATTGATGCTTACTACTAAAGACTTGTACATCTCATGACCACCTCATCAGCAGCCCCATCTTCTATTTACCTAAATGTAGTAAAACTTCAAGGATGTACCCTTATAGGCAACATTGTCATTTAATAGACTATGTGATTGTAAGGGAAAGGGATAGAGAGGATGTGAGAATGACAAAGGCAATGTGTGGCACAGAGTGCTGGACTGATAAGTGACTTATCCTCTCCAATATAAACATTCACATTCACATTCAGCCCCAAAGCAAAATAATTGCCAGAAGAATTAATGACAATAGATCAGAGCACTAGTTTGAGCAGGAATGGTTACTTGCTAACTTGAAGGGAAAGTTGAGCCAACACATGATTGGCAATAGTGGAACACAAAAGGTGTGGACAGCTTTCAGATATTTGGTGTTCAGTACCGCATTTTCTCATCTGGGTCAGAATATTTGCTAATATCAAGACTGGTTTGATGAAAATGATGGAGAAATTCAGAAGCTGCTAAATGAAAAATGAGAATTCCACAGGGTTTACCAGCAGGATAGTTTATCCATGTCTAAGAAGATAGCATTTAAATCCATCAAAAGTGAAGGACAAGTGAAGCTGAGAGAGATGCAGGATTCTTGACTCAGTAAGAAGTCGATGAAATTCAATTTCATGCTTATAGTGACAATCCAAAGAACTTTTACAATGCCCTGAAGGCTATTTGTGGGTCAAAGACCTATGGTGCATTTCAACTACTTAGTGCTGATGGAGGCACATTGACTAGTGATTAGGACAAAATCCTGATGAGAAGCACTGAACACTTAGTGTTTTCAACAGACCATCATCAGTGTTGACACTATTGACTCTATCTCAGGTTAAAGTCAATCCCTCCCTGGTTGAAGTTCCAACTGAAGAAGAGGTTTTGAATGTTAATAGGCTCCTTTTCAATTGCAAAGCACCTTGTGCTGGTCTATTTCATCTGAGATTTATGAGGTGGGAGGCTCATTGCTCAAACAAAAGCTAAATAAAATTCTCCATGTCATATGGCAAGAGGAGGTTATCCCCCAGAAGTTCAAGGACACCTCCATTGTCCATCGTCATAATGGTAAAGCAAATAGATTGTCTTGTGAAAATCACATGGGGGGATAGGATCTCTGTCTTAGGGATTGCTGGCAAGATTCTTGCCAGTCCTCCTTAATAGGCTGATCCTTCACCTGGAAGTTGCTTATGTACCTGAGAGCCAGTGTGGCTTAATAAAGGTCCAAGGGATGGTTAATATGATGTTTCCTGCATGACTACAAAAGAAGTCAGGAGCAGAGCACAGGCCCATTCACATTCATAGATCTGAATGAGGACTTTGATACTGTTAGTCAAAAGGGCTTATGCAAAGTTATGTCAAAATTTGGTTGCTTGGAGAAATTCATGAGTACTCTATGTCAATTTCATAATGACATGTTTGCCCAGGTTCTAGATAATGGATGATGCTCTCACACTTTCCCAATCACCAATGGAATGAAAGAAAGCTGTGTGCTTGCTCCCATGTTTTGTTTTGTTTTGTTTTTAGCATCAAACACATTTGTCAAGGATGAACACAGCATAAAAATAAGCTACAGCATTGATAGTAAATTCTTCAACTTGAAAAGACAAGTCAGGACTGAACTAGAAAGAGTGTTGATGCATCATTTCTTTTGGTTTGTTTGGAGATACTTGTGCATGCAATGCAGCCTCTGAAGCTGAGATACAGCAAAGTATGGATCAATTCTCTGCTGCTTGTGGTAATTTTGGCCTGACAATGAACACCAAGAAAACACAAGTAGCCCATCAGTCACCACCACACCATCCATATGTGGAACCATTGGTTACAGCAAATGGAGAAGTTTCAAATACTGTGGATTGGTTCAATTTGCTTGGCAGTAAACTTTCTAGGGATATACACATAGGTAATGAGGTTGATGCATGCATTGCCAGAGCTGATTTAGTATTTGGGAGGCTCCAAAGGAAAACGGGGGAGAGAAAAGCTATTAGATTGCTTACCAAACTGAAGTTTCTTTGTGGAAATGGCATAACTAAAAAGTGCAAAAATATTAACTATTAATTAATATAACTAATACTTGATCATGCCATATAATAATAAGTCAATGCTAAATTAAATTTCTCAATTAATTCCATTGCAATTCAACTAATAAAATGTTACTTTAGAGAGCTAGAAAAAATAACATCTATTTGGTAAAACAAAAGGTCATGAAGTTTAAAGGAAATGATGTTTTAAAACATAGAAAGTAAGGGAACCTAGCAGTAGCAGATATCAAAATATATTATAAAGCAGTGATCATTAGAACTATTTGATACTGGTGAGATATTTTAAAAGATAATCACCAAAACTTATTAGACACAGAACATTTAAAAGCAAAAGAAAATTGTATAGTTTTTGATAAATACAATGATTAAAATTACTAGCATAAAGATCCATTATCTGACAAAATTTCTGGAAGAAAAAAAGAAAGTAGCCTAGCAAAAATTAATTTTATACTAAGATTTCACACTGTACTCTGCAATAAGCACCAAATAAATATATGATCTAAATATAAAAAAGTTATGATATTAAATAAATTAGAGGAGCAATAAAAATACCTTTCACAAAATTATCAATCAGTGTACTGTGCATGACAAAGCAAAGAATAGAATGGATGTGATGGAAGATAAAATGGACAATTCTGATTACATATAATTGAAAAGCTTTTTCACAAGTGTAACAAATGGAGCAAAAATTAAAAAGGAAGAGCAAATTGGGATCTAGTAATGATATATATATATATATATATATGTGTATATGTTTTTTTGCTTCTTTTTGGAGGAGGATAGGCAGGGCAATTGGGGTTAAGTGACTTGCCCAAGGTCACATAGCTAGTAGTGTTAAGTGTCTGAGGTCAGATTTAAACTCAGGGATATACACATAGGTAATGAGGGCCTCCAGGGCCTCCACACACTTTATTCACTGTACCACCTAGCCACCATAAGTAATGATAGTAAATAAAAAAAGAAGGAAAGAAAGGAAAAAAGACTAATTGAAAAAATTAAATGCTTAGAAGAGAACTAAAGAAAAGGTACATGAAGCAGAACACTGAAACTAAACCATTCATTTATCATACTATTAAAAAAAACAACAATCTGTATATCATAGTTTAACGTGTATTTGATCCCTTTGTATTCTCTATTTTATAAGATAGTGTTTTCTGTGGCCATTGAATAAAGAATTTAAAATCATAAGTTTTCCAATGGAATTTTTTTTTCTAAATTGAATTGATTTGGATATTGAATCTGTAGTCATTAAGATTTGGGTTCATACCCTGTCTTTTTATAAAAGTTATATGACCCTGAGCAAGTCACTTAACCTCTCCAAACCTCAATTTTCTCATCTGAAAATGAAGACATTAGGATATATGGCCTCTAAGGTCTCTTCCATCTCTAAATCTATGATCTTATGAACTGAATTAGATTTAGTTGAATTGTAGTGTTTTTCAAGTGGTTTTATTGACTAAGGAAGCCTTCAAGTGTAAGTAAAAAGGACCTTCCCTTTCTAAAAGATACCACTTTAAAAAAAAATTTTTTGCAGGGTGAAGGACCAGACAATTGGGTTTAAGTGACTTGCCGAAGGTCACACAGCTAGTAATTATTAAGTGTCTGAGGCCGAATTTGAACTCAGGTCCTCCTGGCCCTGTGCTCTATTCATTGTGCCACCTAGCCAGCCCAAAAATACCTCTTTATAGTCACAAAGAGCCTCACTCAATCTTGACTATCTATCTTGCAAACTTTTAGCTCTGGGCCATGATTCCACTTTTATGAAACAGCATGGAATGATGCAATCAGTCTGTTTTGTGCGTTGGATTTGTTTTTATATACTTCTTAGGAAGAGTTCTTAATAAGAATGATGCTATATAGACAGCTTCTATCAACACCAGAGTCATCCCATGGGGTCACATAGTTTAAGCATTTGGCCAAGCACTGCCTGCCAACACTTCATCATTTTCACTAAATGAGAAATATTAGAAGATAATTCTTGGGTGGATTGTGACTTGGGATAAGGTACCCTGATAACGAAGCTATTAAATTAGATACATATGGTTTTGATTTTAATTAGCAACATTTACAAATGACTGTTTTTGTAGACATTTTAAAATTAATTGCTAATTCTCAGCTAATCTTAAACTGCTTAAAACATAAGCTGATTAGACTGTAATTTTAAAATAATAATAATAATATTGGTACAAAGATCACGTCTCTGCTAATGTTAATGCCTTTTTACTCCTGGCTTAATGTGATGGTGCTCTGCCATGTTCAGCAAAATCTCATCCATGCAGGTAATAGTATTTTGTGCATAGTAGGTATTTAATATATGTTTAATAAATAAAATTATATGAAGTTTCTGTTTAATCAAGAGGTTTAAAGGAATTTAATCAAGGAGTCTAAAGGAATTAGACAATAAAATTCTCTGTGCAGAGGGCTAATGAGACTAGTACACAGTATTCCCTATTGTTTCATCTCTCAAATGGGTATTTTTTTTTTTGGAAATATAGAACTCTTTCAATAAGAACAGAGACAGTGTTTCTGATATTGTCCATGATGATCTTCTTTCTCAATTTTGGATCATCAAAACACCTTGAAAGAAATAAACACACAAAGATATATACGGCTCTCACTACTTGAAAAAGAATAAACCTAAGGGGAATGTTTTAATTCTCATCCTCATCCCTTCCATTTTCCCACTCCTACCAATTTTACATGTTGTTTTGCAGTCTTTTCAGTCATGTCTGACTCTCTGTGCAAAGATACTGGAATGGTTTGCATTTCCTTCTCCAGCTCATTTTATAGATGAGAAAACTGAGGCAAACAGAGTTAAATGACATGCCCAGGGTCACACAGTTAGTATGTAAAGGCACATTTGAACTCATTTCTTCCTGTCTCTAGGCCTGGTGTTCTATCCACTGTCACTTAGCTAGCTGCCCCATTTTCACACAGAAAGCTTAATATGAAATAGCAGGTCATATGAGTAAACATTTAGAGCTAGAAGAAGCTTTGAGCTTATATATTATGATCATTTTTTTTATACCTAATGAAACTACAATTCAAATAACCCCCTCTCTGTTCCTCACACGACACTTTATTTCTCAACTCCATGCTTTTGTATTGATTATCCCACATGCCTAGAAAGCACTGCCTCCTTACGTTTATCTCCAAGTCCCTCTCTTTCCATAAGGTACAACTCAAGTATTATCTTCTTCTTGAAATCTTCCCTTAACCCTTTAATCACTAGTTACCTTCCATTTAAATATTTTTACACATGTATACATATTCATTTTATTTATACTGCACATATTTTTATAAATGTACTTTTTTTTCTCCCTTTAGAATTTAAACTCCTTGTGAGTAGGAATGGTTTCCTTCTTTGTACTTCTATCCTTAGAGCCTGTCATAATCCTTAGAAAATAAAGCTAATAAATATTTATTGCTTGATTGAGTGCTTGAAATAGAGGCCCAGAGAGAGAATAAATTACTTGTCTAATGTCACATAGGTAGTAAGAGATAGAACTGGAATTTGAAATACTGAGTTTACCATGTCATGATCAGTTTAAGGGTTTTTGGACTGTACCCATTTTCCCACCCCAAAGTACTAAGTCATTTAAAACTACAAACTTAGAAACATATTGTAAAGTTAAATAGAGCCCCTGAATTTGGAGTCCCAGAAGATGAGTTAAAATTCCAACTTTACTCATTTCATATGATATTGAGCATACAAATTACTTATTCTTTCTGGGTTTCAGTCTCTTCATTGTAAAATGAAGTGTACGATTAAATTTTTCCAAGGTTTTTTCCAACTTTAAGTTCTAATATTTATTGACCAGTATGAACATGTTTGCAAAAGAAATTGAAATATAATATAAGTAAAAAACAAAGCAAAAGAAATGTAATTAAAATCAACAGCCCCTTGGATATAGCATTTTATAACAGATAAGTTTTGCTTTCAAACATGTAAATTCCTGTAGTTACCTCTTAAATTGTGATATACTTTGAGAATTTTTAAAAAAAACACCTTATTTTCTGATCATAACACCTCATGAAATTAGCCACCTCTATGAAAATGACCAATAAACTTTTATAATAATCGATGATGAAGCATGCAAAGCAGGTCATTTGCAACTAACTTAGGTTCATCTTTAACTCAAGAGTCCAAATACAGCTATGTTTCTCAAACAAGAAAGATTGCAAGATTAAAAGGAGTTTCAGAGCAGCAGCTTCCATCTCTGGTTATTGTGGAGATGTGTTTTCAGAAGAGCAGCTGAGATGAATCACTGGCCTAATTACAGTAATGTCAGGGCTTGGTTAAACTTCCAGCAACATTTACTCTCTGCGTCTGGTTACATCTCTGTAATAATTACAGGGATTTGGCAATGCTGCTCATATAACCACTGACCATAAATTATAGTTTAGACAGAACAGCTTTGGAGAACTGATGGCAGGGCAGCTGACAGTTTTAATTTACTGATCCTGTTGTCATTAGTGTAAAGTAGGTGGTAAGGTGAGAAGAGGGTCAGGGCTAAATCCTTCACAAGTTGAAATTCTGCCCACAACCGGAGCAGACAATTACCCATCATAAAGCATTGCATAGACAGTCTTTTAGCAAGAGTGACATCTGCTGGAACCCTGAAAACAAGCTGAGCTAGTTCAGTCCATTCTTTTCTGTGCTGCTGTTGAGACTGTTAACATCAGCCAGACCTACCTTACAGTTGTCAGAATAGCTGAGTTTGCAATCACAAAGGATGGGCAATCCAGTACAATAGAGCTCTGTTTCAGTCATTCAGCCTTCTCTCTTTGAAAGAAATCATTCTTTATGAGCCACCCTGTTTTCTTTTGTAAGGTTTTACTTTACAATGTCTTTGTTTTCCATCTGAGATGGTAGGTAAAAATGGGTTCTTTTATAAAAAAGAGTTTCAACAACACACACTAAATACAGATAGGATAGGCATTTATATAGAAATTAATCACAATGTCATCAATTTCAATTGCTACAGGGTTATACCAATTCTGGTGGTAAACTTACCCAAATATCCAGATTGTAAAAAATTATCTGACAGGGCTTTGTTTTTACATGTCTTAATGAGTTAACAAGAGCAACTGTGTATTGTTCAGCTGGTCGGCTCTCTTCCATGTTTGTTGGATTGTGGAAGACAATGAATTGAATTATCAGAGTCGATTCAGGTAAGTTTGTGGAGACATGGCCACCTGCTATGTTCATTCACTATTACTGCAGGTGGACTCAACTGTTCTGTGACGTCTGCTTCTTACGAGCACCAACTGCAATAGTATTTCTGCACATTATGCAATCATCTGTATGCATGTGATTTTCAATGTTATATTTTATAGTTAATTAACCAGAGAGCAAAGTTTTAAATCAGTTATTTTATATATTTTTTTTCCAGATTCATTTCAGGACATTTAAAACATTTTATGATGTTGTCATATTATGATGTTATTGTGCAGCAAAAGGACAGACCAAAAAAAAAAAAAAACAAAAACAATAAATGATAGCACTATATCTAAAAGAATTTAGCATTCGGGCATACTTTTGATTTATTGTCCAATTGCATCAGATTGTGATTTTTTTATGTTCTAAAATGTCACTATGTGGTATTTTCATATGAATTCTCTGATGGTGGTGAGGTTATCAGACATCCTGTTGATGGCATTGGTTTAGGGTAATAGACTTAGAATTCAAGGACCTTAAGAGTTCATCACAAATAAACCATTACTTCATGAACACAGTACAGGATTGACAGATACACTTACATTTCAATCCTGCCTCAGATACTTATTAGTTATAGGATGCTGTGCAAGTTAAGGAATCTTTTCAAGTATTCATTTTCTCAGTTATAAAATGAGCTAAATAACAAGACAGATTCACAGTAATAAAGTGCTTGCCATTATCTACTCCAATTCACCCAGGAAGGGAATTGCTGGGACCATGCATCTAAAAAGTGGTCAACCAGTTTTTGGTTGAAAACTGGCAAGGAGTGGGAACCCACCACCTCTCAAGCAACTTCTTCCTCTTTTAGATAGCTCAAATTCTTTGAAAGCTTTATGGTTTCTTTTAAATCTAACAATGAGCCTAAATTGGCTTCTTTATAACTGCCACCCATTCCTCCTGGCTCTGTTCTCTGGGACTGAACAAGATAAGTCTAATTTCTTTCCTAATTTACTTTGGAACCATTCAAATAGGTACTGTTGTTTAGGACAATATCCTCTCTTAGCTAAATATACTCAGTTTTTCTAACTAGTCTTCATGTGATGTAGACTCAAAATCTGTCAGGGTCCTAATTTGCATCCTCTGGACTGTCTCCAGTTTATTAATTGTATTTTTAAACTGGGAAAAATAACATACCACATGAGATAGGAGGGAAGAGTACAGAAATATTGTCATCTCTTTCTTCCTGAAAGTTACTTTTGTCTGCCATATTACTATGCTTATTTGTAAAGAGATTATATTCTACTTAAGCCCTGACATCTTTATCAAACAATATGATGGTTAATAATGAAGCCCCAAATTGTTCTCTGTAAAACTCCATTTGTGTTGCATGAAATTTATCTTTTTATAGTCTATGCATCACTCTAACCTGTCAAACACTCTTTGGATCCTAACTCTATCATTTATTTCCCTCCTTCAACTCTATATTGTAATGTACCTACTTAGCCTACTCTAAGTCATTAGAACACAGTATAGTGGAATGAAACAACAGTTGGAATCAGATAATTTCACTGTTCAGTAATGGCTTACACATAGCCCAACTTCAGGGCAAAACACTCTATATCTTAGGTACAAGAGAATGGGGGGAGATTGGAGGCTTGCAATTCCCAATTCTCCCTCTACAGTCTTGAGCTTCAGTGTCTGGGGTGCAATGAAGGAAGAATGGTCAGCTTCTTCTCAATGCCCTTGTCTTGATTGAAAAACCTAGTGACAGGTGGAGTGATTGGAAAAAGAAATGAATGTAGAATCACAATAGCTATGTCTTAGTCTTAACATTAACATATCTAAGTTTTATGACCAATGAGCAAATCACCTAACTTCTCTTTATTTTTAGTTTCTAATTTTCAATTTCCAGTACTCCAATACTCCAAAGGATCTCTGATCTCATTGTTGTGGTTAGCTATAAATATCATAACTCATCCATGATTCTCCCTTTGAATGAATTTAGTCTATACCCCACTCCATATATCTGACAGATTTTCAGCCTACCATAATGATGGCCCTTTCCCCATTTTCTTGCTGTAGTATGTTTATAAATTGAACACATACTCATTTTTCTTCTGATTGTTTATTTCTCTCAGCAAATTCTCATCATCTCATCTTTAAAATAGGCCTATCTGCTTGGCATATGCACCAAGGAGAGCAACAATAGAAAGGTTTGTCCTATACATGCCAAGACATTTACAGTAGAATTTATTGCAGTAAGAAAGAATCAGGGAAAGGGAAAGAAGGAATAAGATTTTATGGGCCAGGGGCTATGTTAAGTACTTTTCAAATATAATCTCATTTGATACTCACAACAGACATGTGAGATAGGTGCTGTTATTACTTCACATTTGAGGAAACTGAAGTAATCAAATGCTAAATGACTTTCACAGAGTTACACAGCTTGTAATTGATTGAGACTAGGTTTGATTCAGGTCTTCCTGATTCCAGTTACAGACTTCTATCCAATAGGTACCACCTAGCTATAGATATAGAATAGAAATGAAGTTGATACCAGTGAATTGGTATCAATCAATTCTGGTACATGAATGCAATGGAATAATATTGATTATAATAAAATTAATTAAAGTGTTATTGAGAAATATGGAAAGATATATGAACTGATATGAAGTGGAAGGCACAAAACCAGGGAAATAATATACATATGGACTACAACAGTAAAAATTAAAAGAATGACAACAAAGTAAATGAAACAAATATAAGATAATTATAATGATACAAGTAGAACCTTAAGATGAGATAGAAGAGGATGTTGCAGGGGTTCTTCTCTTCTAGGAAATATTTGGAATGATCTATTACAGAAAGTAGGATAGAGAATAAATTAGGGAAGATGAACAAGATTAGCTTGTTACATCTCAGGACTAGTTGAAATAACATCACACAAATTTGTAGTGGTCCCAGATGGTAGATTTGTATGATGTTCTCTAGTTTTGTTCATTAGTAAATTCATAGGAACGATGACAACAGATCATGGCAATAATACAAGGAGAGAAGCTCTCGTTCCCCACCCCCTACCTGTTAACCACCACCACCCCACCACCCCCAACCCCCTGCAAGAAATTCCCTCTCAGGGATATAACTGTAACTCTTTTCTCATTAGGCCTTCTTCTAACAGACCGGCATATTTTGCAACAGCTTTTGTTATTTTATACATACATCAAAAGTGTGTGTGATTGTTTTAGAAAATCACATGATACTTCCTGCATAAAATTATCCATCCTTATCCAATGGTCAACATATTTTATTCTTCTCAAATTGGTTAAGGAATCATTCATACCTAGTCTAATCTTTTCAGTGATTGACCTTTTGGGCTTCTAGGTGGACTTTCTGTAATTACATTAGGTAAAGTGAGTTTATTTTATGACATAAATATTGTATACTAAAACATTGTTGACTAAATTACATAAATTAAAAAATAAAAATAAAATTAAAAAAATTACATAAATGGCAAAATTAAAGGATTGGTTTGGTTTTTCTTTTCAAGAACAAAACCCACCTCAAAGAATTCTTCCAGAATACTATGACATTTCATCTATGTGCTAGTATAAACTTTCATTACACAGAAGGTAATTAAATGTTGATTACAACAATTTCCTTCTACATTAAAAGCTAATATAATAAAAGCAAATTAAATGCATTTTATGGGTGTTAGTGCCATGGATATTTTAGTTAATTTTAGGATACTTTGGATAACTGAGGAGAAATTTATCAAGTAATTACAAAATCTACAATATATGTGGATTTCCTTTCACTCTATTTTGAAAAGGTTCTATATTCCACTCAGGGATTGAATAATAATAAAACTATAAACGCATCAAAATTATCCTTTATTGCAACATCAGGATTCATATTCAATTGAATATTTCTTTGTCAGATACTGTTTTTGGTACTGTCAGATTTTTTAAAAGGAATCTAAAAAAGACTCTTTTCAAATATTTCAATAATACATGTAATTCTCAACTACTTTTTGAGCTGTGCTTCCAAAGTTCATTTATAAGACCATTATTTATAACTCCAAAATTTATTTCTCCCAAAATGACCCTTTATATCTTTGTTAAATTTTTGGGGAAATGGAGTATTGCATAGAAGCACAGAGAAACTAGAGATAGGAAGACAAGTAGAGAAGCTCTCATTCCCCACCCCCCTAAAAATTCTGCCTCAAACATTTATCAATCATATCACCCTGTCCAACTCCCAACATCCTTAAATCTCAATTTTCTCAACTGCAAATTGGCTATAAAAAATAACACCCAACTCACAGGGTTGCTCTTGATGACATGACATAACACAAGCGATTTATATTGAAATCATTAATGTACTATATAAATGTGAACTGTTATTATTTCTGACTCTTCTTATTCTTTATAGTCAATGCAGTTCATACATAAAATGGTGCTTGGTGCAAAACACTACCCTTCTATGGTTTTTTGTTTTGTTTATTGCTTGGTGTTTGCTTATTATTGAGTATTTGCAAAAATATGAATAGAAGTGTTGGTATGTGGACTTATTTTCAGTAAACCAATGAAAAATATCTTCAAGGCATTTCCTGTGCCAGACTGGATGATAAGGATGATAATGTACTTTATTCTCTTCCCACATGGTTTTGATATCTTCTTTTCTACTACATTTTGGAACTCTTTCATTTCATGTTTTTCATTTCATATTGATTGGAAGTCAAGTACTTAGTGAACATCTATTTAAAATGTTGTTTAAAGTGTTTACAGATTGCGATTATTCCTGGGTGATTATAGAAAACAATTTTGTCTGTAATGATGACCTGGTTGTAGCATAGTTTGTTTATTGAATTTAAGGGTTTTTATTTATAATCTGGAGATGTTTCAGCGATTAATTTTGAAGGATAGTGTGCTTCCATTGTAAAATTCAGTCACTTGATTTTAACTTTCTTTGGTATTTGGTGTGTGCTAAACTTTTTGACATGCTTCAGTGACAATTACTATTGTTGTTGTTTTTATGATCACAACTTTGTGGGCTAGTAGATTTTAACATAAGAAGGGAACCTTACATTAAAGACACATTTTTGCTCCTTGTTGAAGGTGTAGTAGTAGCTGTCTATCAGAGCCTTTAACAATCAATTTTGATGGCCAGAAAAACTACAGCCCCAAGAAAGAAGCATAATCTGGGGTAAGTAATGCAAAATGAACTGTTAAGTACACTTCATAATTGTCATATGAGAATCATTCAAACACTAATCAAGACAAGTTAGATACAACTGGGAGAGAAAGGCAGCCAGGTGGTACAGTGAGTAGAATACTGTACCTAGACTCAGAAAGACTCATCTTCCAAGTTCAAATCTGGCTTCAAACATTTACCAGCTATGTAACCCTGGGCAAGTGACTTAATACTGATTGCCTCAGTTTCTTTTTCTATAAAATGAACTGGAGAAGGAATTGGCAAAACACTCCAGTATCTTTGCCAAGAAAACTCCAAACTGGATCATGAAGAGTCAGACATGACTGAAACAACTGAACAACAATAACAATTAAGGCAAATTTAATTGAATGTTAGAAAAGATGAGCTACTATAGTGACTTAGAGTACAATTAGGAAGACCTTATAGATTATCTAGTCCAATCCATGGGATCTAGAGTATGATGCACCTTCTGCTTCATAAATACACCTCTGAGAGGCTCTTTTCCAGGAAACACAGGGAAGGAAGGATGGTATGTCTGTTACTGCTCACCCTCACTGAGGAGGACAGTGTCACTGATACTTCTAGGGAAAAGGTGGGAGAGAAGTTGGTCCACCTGTATAGGAAGGCAGGAATAAAAAAGGAATGAGATGGAGAAGATGGGAATTTTTTAATGAGACAAAGATTGAGGGAATGAACAGGCTATACAGTCTGATGTCCCCCCCAGCTGATAGGAAATGGAATTTCCTCTATCCTACTCCTCAGCCAGTATTTGGGCTCCTGCTCTTATTTCCTTTTTTCCCCTCTTCTCAAAGATATCTATGTGAACGCTTTTTTAAAGAGCAAAGCTCCCTCTAAAATAGAAAAATAATATATACCTCTCCCTTGGAAAAGGGATAAACAAGTTATGGTACATAAATATAATGGGATATTATTATGCTTAAAAAATAATGAATATGAAGAACTCAAAAATGCATGGAAAGATTTAAATAAATTGATGCAAAATCAAGAAAGTAGAGCCATGAAAAAAAAAAACAAACATGCACAATGGTTTCCACAATGTTAATGGAAAGAGTGACATTCATAAAAAAGGGAAAAGTAAATTTTGGGAATTTACAAAGAATAAACCCATGGGTATGGTTGAGGGAGGCAGCATGATATAAGGGAAGGGAAAAAGAACAGATGTAGTAAGGAACATAAGTACGTTTTATGTGCCAGGAATTATGCTAAGCACTTTACCAATATTATCTCATTTGATTCTCACAACCCTGTGCAGTTGACACTTTTATTAATCCCCTTTTTACAGTTAAGAAAACTGAGACAGAAAGTGGTTGTGACTTTCCCAGAGGCACAGTAGGGTATCTGAGGATAGGTTTAAACTCAGATCTTCTCCAGCTCCAGGCTCTATGTTTTATCTACTTCACTACCCAGCTGCCTGGAGAAAATAGTACTGCATGTGGAATCAACATTTTTTATCTAAGGCCTGGCTTCTCAATTGTTAGTTGTGTTAAATTCAGCAAGCTATTAACCCTCTGGGGTCCTCAGTTTCTTAATCTGTAAAATGAGAGGGTTGAAGTGGATTATATCAAAAGTTCCTACTTGCCATGTCAATCCATCAGTCTATTGATTATTCATTCAAACACTAATCAAGACAAGTTAGATACAACTGGGAAGGAAAGGCAGCCAGGTGGTACAGTGAATGGAATACTGTACCTAGACTCAGAAAGACTCATCTTCCAAGTTCAAATCTGGCTTCAGATATTTACCAGCTATGTGATCCTGGGCAAGTGACTTAATAAGAGAAGAAAAGGCATCTCTTAAATACATCTTTTAAACTCAGAGAAGAGTATTCTTTTTATTGCTGTTATATTTTTTGTTGTTTCTCTTCTGTTCTAGTATAGAACACTTTTCTAAATTTTATACTTATTTCAAGGATCTGTGATTTCATCAGTATGGGTATCCTTTATACAAAAGTTGAATGAAACTAGTTGTCAACTTTCATGGACTGTTATATCCAAAAAAATTCATCATATTGTGTATGGTCAACCAAGTTGACTTTAAGTTAAAATGACCTTAAATCCTTTGAAATTCAGCCAAGCTATTCCTTAGATGACAAACAACTTTTCCTTGGAGTCATATATGGAATTCTTTGAACTTAATAAAGCTTGTCATCAGGGCTAATGCTACCCTAAAGTAGCCTTTAAAGACCCAGGGTAGTTGCCACACAATAAGAAGGTATTGAGATTATGGAGACTGTTAGAAGATTAGGTCTGGTGGTTTAGAGGCCACTATGACAGTGTCCCATAAAGGGAGACTGTAAGCTTATACAATACATTCTCATTCAAAAATACTGACATTTTTTGAAGGTTAGTACAGTTGCATTCCCCAAATAATACTGTATCTATCATCAGGTTGTTTTCTGTTCCTGATAGCACATCTGCCAAATAATATTTTGTCCTAACTCCTGATGTACAAATAGGAAAGGTAAAAATATAAGAACCCCACTCTAAGAAGGAAACTATTAAGCACATCCACCCCCAACAGGAACACACTTTCCTTCCAAAGCACCCCACCACCACTTTCTGGTGAATACACCTACATCTCTTTGCTATGCAATGGCATAAGGTAGTTCCTTCTGGGAAGATGTAGGTTTCTTGATCCTTGCTTTCTGCAACTGGGCTCACAATGGTTTACTTACTCAATGTAGGTGCAGCTGTCAATAGGTCAAGTCTTTATCTGGGAATCCAATTTATATCTATGGCTCATGGACTAGTCAGAGATATCAGGGAAAACAATGTCTCAATGACTTCTGGTGCTTAGAATATCTTGTAAAACAATGAGAATCAATTTGAGATCCTGAGCCAAAACATCTCAGTCTCTTTTTTTGGTGGCTTTGAGTGAGGAGAGCTACTTTGAGTTTGCATGTGTGAGAAGAGCAAGGAGCTACATTTGCTTCCACCTGGCAATATCTTGGGATCTTACCATGAATCCCATGTCATTTCCTGGACATACCCATTCCAAAGTGGCTACTTAGTTGTTTTCATACTACTATGGCTATTTCTACCATTTATGATTTAGTCTTCTAATGGTTCCAGTTGCTGGAAGGAGTTCTGATGGGCATCTTGATTTCCTGTACTTACAAACTCAATGTCTGGATATATCTGCTTCGTCTAATATCAGAAAAAAAAAAAACAACACTAAAGATATGGAGGAGCCATGTGTATCCAAATACATGACAACTGGATAGAGAAATCCAGTGATCTAGTAGTTCAAAGTACACCTCCTTACTGAGAGGCACTAAGGAAAAAGACTTTTTGTGGTAGCTAGGTGATAACAGTTGATAGAGCTACTTGCCAGGCACTTTACATGAATTATTTTACTTGATCCTTACAGCACCACTGGGAGGGATGTACTAATTTCATCCATATTTTATGGATGAGGAATCTGAAGAAGACAAAGCTTAAGTGACCCATACTTGAGTGTCTGTGGTCAAATTTGAACTAAGGTCTTCCTGACTCCTGTCCAGGCACTCTATCCATTGCATCACATAGCTGTCTACAATTTTGATTTTCAGGCCAGATCTTGCTAACTCTAATTTCAGCAATCTATCCAAATTACAATGCTGATCTTGGTTGCAATTAGTGTGAATTCTGTTCTGGGTCAGCCTATTTTGATTTGCATTAGTTTGTATTGATTATATGTGACTATCTTAATTATAGCATTGCAATACATTAGCATAATGCAGTTGATTCAACCATTCCTTTATGTTGGTCATTGAAGTTGTATTCCATCGTTAACAAATAAAAAATGCGGCTATAAAAGTATTTAAACATATAGCTTTTCGTGTTTTTCGTAACACCCTTGCTATTAACCAGAGTAATTTTTGTACCTGTGATAAGCAACATACAATAAATTCAGGACAGTTTGCACAAAAGATACTTTCAAAATGATATAGTAATTCATGAAGTGCCAATGATAAAGGAAGTTAGTGCAATGAGTTCAGCTGAGGAGGGCAGCCTTGGAGTGCAAAGGGTCCAAAGCATTCTTCTGACAGGTGGGGAAACTAAGGCACTGCAAGAGACACTGAGGGAGGAGGTTTGGGAATAGTATCAGGGAACAGGATGGGCCTGGATCATGGAAGAGATTACTTGATATGAAGTCACCTGAGTAGGAAGAAGACTCAGAGATGTCTTTCTAACCTAACTAATTAGTCTTGTAAGATACTAAGGCCACTTGTTTGTCCAGTATGAACAAAAATATAAGGCATTTGAAAATTGTTCTGGTTGTTCTGTCATTTCAATTGTTTCTTGCTCTTCATCACCCCATTTGGGATTTCTTGGCAAAGATACTGAAGTGCTTTTCCATTACCTTCTCCAGCTAATTTTACAAAGGAGGAAACTGAGGTAGACAGAGTAAGGCGTAATTTTCACTATGATCTCCCAGATGTTTTGGAAAAGATTCTACTCATTCTCAATTCCACTAGCAATGTAGCTGAACTTATAAAAATAGAAGGTTTGTGAATGTGACCCACCTGATTGTTGAGAAATTCATTTTATTTTTGCCCCACTGATTTCTAATAGAAATTTTGAATGTCTACTGAGGCAAGAAACAAAAACATTAAGGGAATTGAGTATCACAGCTTGATTGATTGTGGTGACCTAAACTAAGAAAGCTAAACAAAGAGAAGCCTTTTTCTTTTTCAGTCACTCATCCAAATCCAAATGAGGGGAAAAAATCCTAATAAAAAGAAATGTTACACTGGAGCAGAATATTTGTAAGGAGATAAACTGGTGTTTAGATCCACAATATTGATTATTTAAATTAACTAAGAATAAAATGGGGCAATAATTCTACAAAGGTATGGAGAAATCTCGTAAGAATTGAACTTTATTTTTTGGCCTTTTAATGTTTGCCATAACACACTTCTACTAAAAACAAAAAGAGAAAAGGGGGAGAATTTCCAAGATATTGAAAAATAAGAGTGAAAATAAAAACCTCATTATGTTTTCACCCCTAAAGTGATATGGTTCTCGCTGGAACCATGGTACAAGCATCTAAGGTTAGTCAGTTGTAAATGAGATTTCAATTATTCCACTCTGGGCAAGTAATTTAATCTTTCAGTGTCCCCAGACAAGTCTCCAAGATCATAAGTAACAAAGCAAGTGATGATGCATTTTGGTAGAGGGATTCTTCTCACCTGGCATTCATTGGATCAATGAAATCAGAGATCCTGTCTTTAAAAACTATTCAGTGTTACCATTCCACCATTCCACAGCTCTGCAGCAATTTAGAGCCAAAAGGTGAGACAAGGCACACTTGCCTAGACCTGGCACCTAGCTAGCACCTATCCTGCCCACTTCTGCTTTCTACAATCTGCTGTTTTGTGTTTCAGTCACCTTTAAGGAAGTTCCTAGAGCTGTTTGAATGCTAACCCATTTCAGGCTGTATCCTTATGTCACAAATCTTGAGTCTTCTGATAACAAGTTCTCACATTAAGGCATATTTTCTGAGATAATTCATTCTGGGACAAGATACACTGAAAGTTTTCAAGATGGTAGTATTCCTCAGGGGATGATGCCCTGATCCTGCATGAAATAGTCCTTTTCAATGACAATGGGAAGCTTAGTTTCTTCAGGAGGCCACCAGACTTGGCAAGTCGATGACATAGGCATCTCTGGGACCTCAGCTATATCTCACCAGCAACCTGTACAGAGAATTTGCTTCAGACAGAGGGAGACAGAAAGGGCAGGGAATAATGAAAGAAGGACTGAACTGATGACCCAAGCACCCCAGGAAGAATTCTTAGATTTTCTTCCATTAGCACATGTAGGCACCTAACTCAATCCATAACAGAAGACCTAAGTCATAAGACAATCTGTTAATATAATGATTATCTTGATTTTATTTACCTATGGCTTTCTGTAACAGCAAGCACCATAGCATACACATAATGGCTGCTAGTACAGGTTCTTTGATCTGCTTTACTAAAGGAAGTAACTTTAAAGGTATCAATAAACTTTAATTTTATATGTGTGTATATATGTATATGTATGTGTATATATATATGTATACTTATATGTATAATTCACTTAGACTAGGGGAAAAAGTCAGCACCCTGAACTTCATAAAATACAAACAGAAATTACAAGTAGACGAAAAAATACAGACAGTGAAAACAGTACAATTCAACATACCAAAAGAAAGGTCTTCTAGCTGTCTGACCATTACATATATACATAGTTAGTTACCAGAGAGAGAAGCACCAACATCTGGGGTTTCAAAGCCAGGGGACTCAATGGCTACTCAGAGTTTCATCTGGCCAAATCAAACAACTCTTCCCATAAGTGAGCCCCAAAGTAAAACCTTACCTCAGAGTATATATACCCTTCTTCAGGGTAAGAGGATATCACAAATTTCATGACCCACTGCCAAATTACAAAGTAACAAAATGTGCAAGGCTTCCTGAAAAAGGAGCCTTCCCCCAATCAAGCCCCTGCTTTTGGATTCCGCTTGAGGCCCATTAAGGGGCAGGGAAGATCTTCAAATTCCCTTATTATTGCACCTTTCTGATTTCCAAACTAAAATTTTCTGTCTTAATGAATATATCTACTGTTCCATACATGTTTTGTTCTCTTCCTTCCAAGTGTTCTTTTCTCCATACTGAACTTCTTCAATTCTTTCAATTTATCCTCATCTAATACTGTAAGCACAAATAATTTTGTGATATCCTTTATAGAAAGAATTCTAGCCTCTTCATCATTCTGTTCTTCCGGTTCCTTCCCTACTACTCGTACCTACATTTTGATATTATCTTTTATTTATACTGAATATTTTTGCATATATTCATTTTTATGATCTCTCCTCCATTAACATGTTCAATTCATAAAGACAGAGACTGTTTTTACCTATCTTTTTATGCAAGCATTTATCATAGTGACTGACACATAGTAAGTACTTAATAAGTATTTATAGATTGACTGATCCATAACTGAACAAAAATAATCTAGATGTGATCAAAATAAGGCAGAGCACAATGGAAATACCATTTTCTTTGTCCTGGAGAGTTAATGGAGCCTAAACTTGATTTAACTTTTTAGTTATACTATTATGCCGTTAACTCATTGACTGTGTAATTCACTAAAACCTCAAGGATCTTTTTGATTTTTTTTCAGATAAACTTCTCTCTAACCATATCTCCTGAATCTTAGGCTTACAATATTGATTTTCTTTTAAATTAAGTATTTTGATTTTTTTCCCTAAATGTTGGGTTTTTGTGTATTAAATTTAATGCCTTCTTTCTTAAAAAAACTTAATTCAATTATGTATGATGTCATAATTGTTAAATTTGACTTGTCACAGTATAGAGATGCCCAGTGTTGGTTAAGGACACAATCTCTTACCTAGAGCAGTGCTTACAAGCAGTATGCCCAGACTGGGGAAGACCTTAGCCCCATTGCAAAATAGGTCAGTAGTCTGGTTGCTCTAAGACCATTCAGAGTTTCAGATGGTTGACAGGGACTAGGGCTAATTACCATCTAGTAAAGTGACATCCAGGGACAAGACTGCAGTTTTGGTGTCTACAACTAAACCAGCACCTAGAATGAAGAAGGGAAATGATCAGATAATGCCCTCATCTGACTAAATAGGGCTTACTGAAAGTTTACAGTGATGCCTCAAGATGCCCTTAAAATCCTTGAAGAACATATAAATCAGCACTTGAAGAACATAGTAGGAGAACCCTAGAAAAGACAGGGCAGGATTCCATAAGGAGGCAGCAGCAGTCTCACCAGAAATATGTAGAACATTGCCCAAACACAAAATTTCAATCCTGAAAGCAAGGCTGCCATAGTGAGTAGAAAAGTGAATAAACAAAAACAAAAAAAGATAATAAATTTTATGGAACTAGAGACAGTCAAGACCAAAGAAAGAAGAAGTGAACATCTGTCAAGAAAGCCTAGAGTTGGGCCACAAAGTCAATTAATATTTCTAGAAAAAGTGAAGCAAGATTTATATTATTAATGAAAATTATGGTAGAATTATAGAGAAAGTATCTAGGCAATAAATTAGAGCTTTGGAGGAAAGCCTTGGAAAGAGAAATAACAGATTGGCATAAAATCAGTCAATAAGTCAAGAATAGGCACTAAATCTTATGAAATCACCAATACTCTGAAAATCAGAATAGACCAAACAGAACCTAATGATTGTCTGAGATAACAAAATATATTTAATCAAAATATAAAGGCTTTTTGTAGAA
>CM053586.1:52639153-52664490 GCA_028646515.1 Pseudochirops corinnae
AAAAAACATATATCTGTTGATATATTGTCAAAGGATATGAACAGGTAGTTCTCATGGAATGAAATCTAGATTATCTACAGTCATATTTTTAAATGCCCCCAAATCATTAATAATTAGAAAAAATACAAGTGAGAGAAACTCAGAAGTTCTACCTCTTACCCATAAGATTGGTAAAATAGATTTAAAAGGAAAAATGACAAAAGTTGGAGGAACTGTGGAAAACAGGCATATTGGTAAATTGTTGATAGAACTGTGAATTCATGCAGCTATACTGGAAATCAAATTTAGAACTTTTCCCCAAATTTACTAACTTATGCATACCTCTTGCCTCACCATTATCACCACTAGGTCTATCTACCCCAAAGAGATCAAAGAGAAAAAAATGTCCTATATGTATGAAAATATTTATAGCAGCAATTTTGGTGGTTGCAAATAATTGAAAAAATAAAGGGGTGACTTTTTATAGGGAAGGAATATAATGCATTTTTTTTTAATTTCACTATAGCATTTATGTCCCAACTATTCAGAGTTGAGGCAACAAGTATAGTGGGATAAAGATGTGTTTTGTACCTAATGAAGAAATACAGGACTGGAAGATTTTTAAAAGAACCAATCTTAAATAACAGAGAGGGAGACGGAGAAGGAAACAAAGAGTAAAAGGGAGACAGAGAGAGAGAGAGACAGAGAGAGAGAGAGAGAGGGAGAGACAGAGAGAGGGAGGCAGGGAGGGAGGGAGGGAAGGACAGGGACGGGGGGAGAGGCAGAGAGACTGGAGAAATCTACCTTGATTAGGAAAGCCTCTTCTTTTCTCCCTTTCTCCACCTGCCATGAGGAGATTATGAGAGCTGGAAGTTTATTACTTGAGGTTGCTTTAAACCTGGCAAAACTGACAAAATTAAGTTAATATACCTAATAGATAAAAAGTAAAGTTAGAAATTATGAAGCAAATGTGCTATTACTGATATAGTATATAATATATAAATTATTATGATTAGACTAAAATATCACTCATATGAATCTTTTCTCAAATTTAATATCCAGTGGGATACACACATGCATAAACAGACACACACATACCTACACCATGACACTAAATAAAGTTACCATATTTTATAATATTCTATACATTATTTGGAAAAACTAGACTGACCATTGAGATTGCTGCCCATTCCCTGTTTCATTATCCTGCTGTCCCTTTTTCCCATTTCATTCTTATGAGGAGAGGAAAATGTTCTTGTTCTATTTGTATAATTATAGTTGTCTTCAAATTGCCATTGGTTCCTCTTTGTTAGTTGTTGTCTTCAACATTCTGGATGTTTTAATTTTTAGAATTTCTTAGAAAACTGATAGTTGCCAAATTTTTGTGAGACACTCAGTACTACAGGTTGTTCTGATGACTTTCCTTTTACGTGGCTTCAGGATATGCTAAATACAGATAGAAAAAGTACTTAAACATTTCAATTATTTTTGTAACTCAAACACTGCAGCTTTCTAGGACATAGAAATCTTTGCCCCTCAGGGGGAAAAAAGAAATAAAGAAAAAAATCTCTTCCCAGATGGATAGCTTTGGTGCTATCATGATTTACAACTCTACTTCAGGAAGTGAAAAGGGCAATGATTGGAAAAAACAGCTTCATAGGTGACAGGAAACTCCATCAAACTGCGATTGTAGATACATTGCAATACAAATAGCATGGGGCTTTTATTCCTCTTTGTCAGATCTAAGTTATCTTTTATGTTGCCTATGAGAAGTGCTTCTAGAAACAGGAATAGCTCCTATCAAATGACATGTTAATTTCCACTTCCATGCTACTTGCAGGAGTGGCAAGAATCTGAAGATTCAGGATGCATAAGCAGTAACTATTCACACCACCTTACCATATGAAATTTTAAATTTAGAATATTAGTTCTTTTCGCGACACATGTATAAAATTATATAAATGTGTACTTTCTTCTGAAAGTCTCACTCTACCAATATTTATTGACCACATTGAAAAGTATTCTTGGGGGCAAAAGAGTTCTGAGTTATGGTTCTTAACACTGAGGAGCTTAAAAATTATATTTCACATATAGAAAAAGAAATGACAGAACAAAAGCTGTCATAAGTCAATATATGCTGCAGTGCCAAAGCACTAGTATAGGCCTTGACCACCTTGCCTAAATGAACTACTTGTCTTCCCATTTATGCCTATTGCAATCCTCTTTTTTTCTATTCAGTTCAGGTGCTGCTTTCTTCTACCTTCTGCTATTACCCCAGGGAAAGAAATCCTAAGAGCTTTTTTGAGTGCCAGCAATGGGTAGGGTATGGTCTGAAGGGGCCCAGGGATTGAAGTGAAAGTCTAAATCAATGGAAGATAATGTTTAAGGCAAACTCACTTATTAGAGCAACAGGATTGTTTCAGGGATGGAGCCCAGATTTCAAGAGAGGATAAAGAACAAAGTGGAGGCAATATGATGTGGAGATGTCAGAGAAGAGAGGACTTAATGACTACTTGTTAACTTGAATTTAGTTAAAAAGACAGATACAAACTACAAGAGATCTGAGAAGGGAGAGGTCATTTGGTTCTAGATACTAAGTAAAGACTTTGTAAGGGAAATACAATTAAATTTCTAATAACATAAATTTATATTCTGTTTTTGTGCTTTAAGTAGTATCTGGCTACCCAACAGCATGTATGTGCAAATATCAACTTGAACTTAATGTCATTATTACAATATTGAAGTTCTTGCTGATGCACAGAAATTCTGGTGACAACCAATCAACCAACCAACACATTAAATGTTTGATAAATCCTTGCATATTGACTGACTCACATCACGAAAACCACCTCTGCTCTTCTATAGATGATCTTGTTTCCCATTTTAATGAGAAAATCCAGATTATCCTACAAGAGGCCCTTTCTTCATTTCCAACTTAAACTTTTTTTTTCCAGTCAATTTACCTTATATCCTTGTGGAAGAGTTGTCTCTTCTACTTGTGACAGCTAACACTTTAAATATCACTCTTAATCTTATCATCTCCCTCCTTATCTATTACTGTGTGATATAAATTATATTTTTCTTACTTCTTCAATGCCTTCCTTTTCAACGGTCCCATATTTCATGCCTACAAATGACTTTGTATCCTCCCCCCTCTCTCTGCAGGTATGTGTGTCTCCTTGTTTTTCTTTCCACGTTTTCTTAACACATATGTGTACATACATACACACACACACACACACACACACACACACACTGAAATTTTCCATCAATCCCACTCTTTTATAAAACTACACTTGGTGTATTAGCTGGATAATAACACAGTAAAGTGAACTGAGAAATCGTTGAAGAACTAGTCCTAATTGTGGAACTGTTGTCAAAGTGGAGGAAGACCTTCCACAGAACCCGTGAGATTCTTCACTCTTCGACATTACTCCTGATAACTAGGCCACAACTACAAATGACATTCATCAGATTTGCCAAAGGCATGAAACTAAAAAGGATAGATAAAACTTTAGATGACCATTAGGATCCAAAAAGAACTTGAATGAATTAATGGAATGAATCTAATGTGATACAATTAAATATAGATAAATATGTAACAGACCTTTTGAGTTAAAAGTGACTTCAGAGGTTTTCTACTCCAATACCTACCTGAATAAATATCCCCTTTACAACATACCAAAGAAAGGGTCTCGCAACATTATTTTAAGTTATCTAGTGAGGGAAACTCTATTACTTTCTGAAACAGAATATTTTGATTTTAGATAGCTCTTAGTGTTTTATTGTGTAATTATTTAGTTATAAGTGAATTTTCTCATGTAACAAATGTAAATATGCATCTCTTCAACTTATCATTTACCTTATTTCTGCTACTCAGTGTTAAGCAGAACGATTCTCTTCCTTCTTCCATATGACAGCCTTTCAAATAAGTGAGGCCAGTTGTCATGTTCCTACCAAGCCTTATTTTTCCTTTCCTAAATATACCAATTCCTTCATCTTATCCTCATATAGCATAATCTCAAGACCATTGTACATGATGGACACTGTCCTCCAGATAAGTCCTTTCTTATTAATATTTTTGTTTCCTACGATGTTGCACTAGAACTGAACACAGTACTACAGATGTGCTGTGGGTGAGTAGGAAAGATCATCATGAGATGATTGATCCCCTTCTTCTGGATTTTATGCCTCTGAACTCACTTGTAAGATCATATTAGATGTTTGCCACATCATTGACTCATATTGTATAGGGAGTCCACAAAAACAGTCAGACAATTTTCAGATTATGGTCTCTTCACATCTCTCCCATCATATAGTTCTGAAGTAGATTTTTTACCTCAAATGTAATACTTTCTGTTTTCCCCTATAAAATATCAACATATTTAATTTTGTCTAATGTTCTTGCTTTTCAAGATCTTTGCTGAATTCTGATACTGTCATATAGTAAATTAGTTATCCCCAGACCTTTATTCATACCCTCTGAAAATTTGAGTATATCACCTATTTCTTGAGTATCACCTACATCCTGAGTAACTGATAAAAGTGAACTCATAATAAAAGTGCATCAGTGCATCTCATTCAAGTGATCACTACATATGGGCAAAAATCCCTTAGAAAAAAATGGAGTAGTTCTCATAGGCAACGAAAGGGTGAAAAAAGTAGTAATTGGATATAGTCTCAAAAATGGCAAAATAATACCTGCTTGAATGCAAGACAAAGCTTTCAAGATGACAGTAATCCAAGTCTATGCTTCAACCACTAATGCTTAAGTGACCAAAGTTCATCAGTTCTGTGAAGACCAATAATAACTTCTAAAAATAACACAAAAAAAGATATCAGATTCATCATGTGGAATCAAAATGCTCAGGTAGAAAAGAAAAAAAAAATGGAATAATAATATTGGAGAACCAAATTAAATAGCGCAGAGACTATTCAGTAATAAAGTTTTATCGAGATAACTTTTGGGTCACAGTAAAAAAAACAACTTTAAAACAACTCAAAAGACATCAGTCTTCTCAACATCATGGATATCACTAGATAGTCAATAAGGAAATTAGAGTAATTAAAAATATATTTTGTAGCCAAAAGTGCAGAAACTGCATACAATCAGCTAAAATAAGACATGGAACTCACCTTAGTTTAGATCATTAGCTCCCTAATGAAAAATTTCGACTTAAATTGAGGAAAGTAAGGACAACAATGAGAACATACAGTTATGACATAAATAACATTCCTTTATGAAGATGAAGTAGAAGTGATGAATAGATTTAACGGATTAGATATGGTATTTAGAGTGAATCAAGAGCTACATTTAGAGGTTTGCAATATGGTACAGGAGACAGAAACAAATAGTTCAAAGCAAGAGTTAGAAAGTAAAATGGCTGTCTGATTAGGCTTTTAAAATGCCTGAGAAAAGGAGGAAAGTGAAAGGCAAAGGAAAAGGAAAAAGATATACTCAACTGAATGCAGAATTTCAGAGCTTTTTTATAAAGTGTTTTCTTATATAAAAGAAAACAATAGAATGGGAATGATAAAAGATCTCTTCTAGAAAATTAGAGCTATCAAGAGAACATTTTGTGATAAAATAAGCAGGATAAAAAAAATGAGAGGGAGGTAATAGAAGTAGAAGAGATGAAGAAGAGGTCGCAAGAATGTACAGAACTATACAAGAATGATCTTAATATCACTGATGACCACAATGCAATGGATACTGATATAAAACTAGACATCTTGGAGAATGAAATCAAGTGGACCTTTAAATACACTGATAACAATGAGACTAGTGAAGGTGATGAATTCTATCTCAGCTATCTAAAATCCTCAAAGATGATGCTGTTAAAGTGCTGCATTTGACATTACAGAAAATTTGAAAAACAAACACTCAATAGTTGTGGCCATACATTACAAAAGATCAGTTTATATCCCATTCCTACAAAAAGGATAATGCCAAAGAATGTTCAAAGTACCAAATAACTGTACTCATTTCACATGCCAGCGGGCATGCTTAAGATTCTGCAAGCTAGGCTTCATCAATATGTGAACCAAGAATTAAAAGAAAAGGTTGATTTTCAAAGAGACAGAGGAACTAGAAACCAAATTGCTATTCATTGGATTATGGTGAAAGCAAGGAAGTTCCAAGAATTTTTTTTAAAAAGCAAACATATACCTATGCTTTATTGACTTACACTGATGCTTCTGACTGTGTGGATCACAGCAGAATGCGGTAAGTCCTCAAAGACATAGGTATTGTGTCCTAAGGAGACTGTATGGAGCCAAGAAGCAACAGTTAGAACCAAACATGAAACAACTGATTAGTTAAGACTGGAAAAAAAGGTACAACAAGGCTCTATATTGTTACCTTGTTCATTTAACTTATATGCAGAGTACACATGTGAAATGCCATCCAGATTGAATAAAATTATGGAATAGAGTTTAGGTTTTCAGTAGAAATACCAACAATCTCAAATACGTTGAAGTCTGATGGTGGAAAGTGAAGAACATTAAGAATCCTCTTGATGAGGGTGAACAAGGATAGTTTCAAACCTAGCTTGAAGTTTAACATCAAAAAACAAAAATATTAAGATTTTGGCAACTGGTCCTATCACTTCCGGGCAAACAGAGGAACAAACATAATGGAAGCTGTCTCACATTTTGTATTCTTAGCCTCAAAGATCACTGCATACAGTGACTGCAACCATGAAATTAAAAGATGCTTGCTCTTTGGAAGGAAAGCTATGGCAAATATAGATAGCATACTAAAAAGCATATTTATCACCTTTCTGACAAAAGTCTCTTTAGCCAGTCTATGGTTACTCTAGTAGCAACATATGTGGTATGAGACGTGGACAACAAGGAAAGCTGAGCACTGCAGAATAGATGCTTTAACAATGTGGTGCTGGACAAGACTTTTGAGAGTTCCTTAGAAAGCAAAGATATCAAATCAGTCAATACTTAAAGAAATTAATTTAGAACTACTTGCTGGAAGGTCAAACATTGGAGCTGAAGCAATAAATACTTTGCCCACATAATGAAAATAAAGGAAACACTGAAAAATACTCTGGTGGTGGGATATATTAAAAGGAAAGGGAAAGGGGGATGGAGAGGATAAGATGGATAAATGGTGTCATAGAAGCAATGAATATGAACTTGATAGACTTCAGGAGATAGGGGAGGATAGATGGACCTGGTATGCTATGGTTCATGGGTTTCAAAAGAGTCAAACACGATTGATTGAACAACAAAAGAGAAGTTGAGATGTTCTCAGTCCAAATCTACACATCTTTATCATATGCCATTCATGTGCCTTAACAAAGGTAGCTACATATATTTTGATTATGTTTCCACCTAATTTGCCTCTGAACTTGAATATCTCTTTCTATTTTCTTTTTCTGTTCAAAGTTTTCCTCTTTGTCAGATTTTTTTTAAAAGCAAAATAAATGTTATGTAATCCAGCTTTTTTGTCATATCCCGTGATCATTATTACATTCATCTCCTCTTCCATGTCCCACTTCTTCCACTGTCACTACAAAACTGAGCAAACATAGAATGGGCAAGATAAAATTAAACAACCTTTCACACAAAAATATACTTATACCAAAACCTGGAGACTTCAAGTTCAATACGAGTCAATATTGTGACATGATAGGATAGAAATTCAATGGAAGCATCATAAGGACACAGATTGTTTCTTTTTTGTCTCTGTATCTCCATCATCTAACACATTATAGGTATTTAATATATGCTTGCTGAAAGAAAATTCCAGAGGGAAGAAGGCAACTGTCTCACCAGTATTGTCATAAGCAGACCATATGTATAATATTATATTCAGTTCTGAGTAAAGCATTTGAAGAAGGAATCTGTTAGGATGAAGGATGTCTAGAGAAGGGTAGAAAGAATAATGAAGGAATTCCAAATCATCCCATAAAAAGAACAGTTGAAGTTACTAGAAATATTTAACTTATAAAAGAGAAAGACTGGTAAGTACTTGAGCTCTGTTTTAATATTTGAAAAAGTTTCTTGTGAAACATAAAATGTGGGTTACTTTTTATTTGTTTGCTTATTAATTTGTTCATTTATCCATTCATTTGTTTATGCAGATAAGGAACCATGGAAAAAGAAGAGGAACATATAGTGAGGTAGGTTTGCACTCTATATAAGAATGGGGAAGGAGGAAAGGACAGGCTTTCAAACAGGAGCAATCTTAAAGAGGAGGATGAATGAAGGCTTACCAGTGGAATAATGTAGAAGAGATTCTTCTTCATGTAATGGTTGGCCTATAAGATGCTGGAGATTTTGAGTTTCCCCCCGTCAAAACTTTTTTGCATCTATATTTATGATTTCCATTATTTGCTGATTTTTCCATCTCTTCACATCTTTGCAATGAGTGTCCACCATGTTTGCTTTCCCTCTTCATCTCCACTTCTTAGGTTCTTTAGCTTCCTCCCAGACAATGCAAATCCTTCCATTTTTAGGAGGCTTTTCCTGTTACTCTTCCCTTGCAGATGCCAGCCAGTGTCTTTCCTCTGAGATAAATTTCCATCAATTCTATATATGTGTCATATGTATCTAATTGTTTAAATGTTGTTCTCAATTTGAATATGAGTTCTATCAAGACAAGGAATATTTTTAATTTTCTTTGTATCCAGAGTACTCAATAAATGTTTAATACATGTATGTTGACTTGGTGTGGGAGTAAGGAGGGGCAGGGAATAGAAGCCTGGAAGTAATAATTTTTCCATTGCTCTTTTCACTATACCAAATTTCATCACATCAAAACCTGAAGAATCCATATTAATTGTTGCTGTTTTTCATCCATTGTTTTCCAAGGCTAAAACCATCTCTACAAATGTGTTAAAATGGGCTGAGAGTAACTGAAGGACCTCACATCCACTTGTGAGTTAGGTGATGTCTACCCCAAGCACATGAAGAATTTCTCTACTGGAATGGGTGGATGAGAAAAATTTGTTCCAACAGGCATTAAGGCAGCTGAAACAGATGGTGTGGAGTACTTAGAGCTTGGTCTATATTAGTATTAAAATACAGAAATCTCTGTACAGTTTGGTATAGATTTTAAATGTCCATTTTCCCTTTGTGTCATTATTAACCCTCATATAAAATAGTAGAATTGTTCACAAGTTCATTGAATGAAGCAATTGATATGCTCTGCTCAACTGTTCTGTATACCGTCAATCACTTGTGGTCCCCTTTAGTATGGCAATTTTGTTACTCTATAGCACTGATCCTCAAATTGTCTTTCTTTTAAAACTTCATTTTCAATTGCTATGGTTCACTCTTGGGTATTTGGTCAAGGAACTCATACTTGGAAGGGAGCTAAAAGTCAATTATGATGCCCAAGGGTTAAATGGGTAAAAAGGGAATTAGAGCATTTTAAAGAAATAATGGTTTCTTTGGGTGCTAGAATTTAATAGAATGTTCTATGAAACAGTCTAGTTCAAAATAGCTGGATGCAGGCCATTACCTATTAAATTTTTAGAGTCCATTGAATATAAAATTAAAGTAAATTGAATGAAATTTCCTTTGCCCTTCTCCACAGTGTGTTTTGTATGGGTTCATATAAGAAAGCAAACCAAGTCTCCTATCCATCTCCACCTCTTTACACATATGCAATCCAGAAAGAAGCTAGACCATTATGGGAATTATATTTAAAGGTAGAGAGATTGAATATCATGTGACAACCATTTCCCACACATACACACAATGAGAATTACTATATATGTGTGTGTGTGTGTGTGTGTGTGTATTTCCATTGAAGTGAAGAATGGCTTTGTGTTTTTGCTGTAGTAAAGAAGTAGAAATAAAATAGATGCCTATCATTTGGAAAAGGCTGAATAAACTATAGTATTTGAATGTAATATCATTCCATAAGAAATTATAAGTGTAATGGATTTGTGGAAAAATGGAAAGACTAGTGTGAACTGATGCCATGTGAAACAAGCAGAAACAGACCAATTTTCATGATGACAAAAATAATAATGCAAAGGAAAGCAATTTTGAAAGACTTCAGAACTCAGATGGAAACAGTGAACCATCTTGAAGCAGAAACGTCTCTCTACCTCCCAGATATTGGCAGAGAGGTGATGGACCAGAGGTATAGAATAAGACATGTATTTTCAGGCATGGCTTATGCTTTGATTTTCTTTGTATGTACATATTTGGTATTATGGAGGTAATAAACTAATAATTAATTAATAATTAATAAGCTACTTTCATTGTTGTACAGTCAATAAATAAAATCAAGTACCTACTACTTTGGGTATACAAATTTTTAAAAAAATGTCAATTGCTACCCTCAAGGAACTTACAATATACAAAAGAAAGCTTAAAATGTGGGAGTCCATGGAGGAACATCATGGAGAAGTCAAGTCCAAAATGAGTGCTTTCCAATGAGAAATGAGGTGATGATGAAATATCTGTCCTGTTCTCTCTCCTTAAATGCAGGGATTTATGATTTCACTCTCCAATCAGAGTGGCCTGTGGTACTGATGAGGCTCTAATTATTGATGCATAGTTGTAGCTCTCGCCATACATGCAAACATCCAATATTTCAGTCTCCATTTAAATGAATGACAGACACAGAGGAAAAAATATATTAGTAGCAGAGGAAGCCGCCAGCTCTGGACGAATAAGCTTTACTTGTTGATTCAAGCATTTCACAGGTTTGAATTGATTTAAAGTGCTGAAAAGGGAGAGTAACCTCTTCTCTACATCCTGGAAGCATTTATTACTGTTTCTGAGAGTAAAGGGGGAACACTGATTATGTATTATTGATACATTTTTAAGACAAAAAAATGTGAGATTGCACTTGGCAATTTTAAAAACTTTTTATTGTTTGGTTCTGGTGGATGAGAGGAAATAGCAAAAATTTTATCTTAATTTTGTATTCTTTGATTTGTGAAATGTGTGAATTTTTTGAATGGAGCAGAGCAGGAGTAAAAAAATTAGAAAGGCCAATGGCTTTCGGTCATTCTGAACCTGTATGGAACGTATGTCTTTTATGATTAGATTTTAAAAGTACAAGCAGAAATGCTTGTTTACGCTTAGCAAACCTAGTCTGGGTGGCTGCACATATTAGAAGCCCCATAAATGGCAAGTTCCTGTCTGGGGCCTTATAGTTCCAATACCAATCTGAAATTTTCTTCCTCTGCTTAAACAACAGATACAGTAGCACCATCTGTTGGCTTTTTAAGGAAATCAGGAGTATCACAATTGATGATTGTCTTTTTTAAATTTCTTTTTTGATATATTTCCAAAATGACTAAGCAGAGAATATATAAAAAGGCTATTCTTCAAGTCCCTGAATTCTGTGAAATAACATATAAAGAGAACTTTGATCATTGATGGAGATGTGTTTTTCTTCTCTCTTGCTGCTCCTTGAACATGGCACTTCGTCTTCTAATTCCATGCCTCCCTGTATCTGACCCCCGGCTTGGAATCTTCTTTCATCTCAGCTTTATCTCTTCCCTCGATTCCTTCTAGACTAAGGTCAAATCGCATCTTCTTCAAGATTTTCCCGGTGTGTCCCACTACTAGGATTTTCTCTCTGAGATTACGTCCCATTTATACTCTAACTACCTTGTATGTATATAGTTTTTGCAAGTGGTCTCCTCTGTTAGAATGAAAGATCTTTGAAGTCAGTGACTGTTTTTGATGCTTAGAACAATGACTGACACATTGTAGGTCCTTAATAAATGCTTGCTTACTTGACACTTCACCTTTGTCAAATAATATTTTATTTATATGTAAATAGGTTGTATATTCACAACTTTTATAGAAATTTTTAAACTTCAAAAGCAATAGAAAGGGAATGATGAGAAGATTTTCCATTTTGATAAGAATAGAATCCACTGCAATCATCTAAGGAAGTACCTCTGGAGAAGGAGCCAGCTATTCCCACAAACTCCTGACCAACTGGTACCTAGTGAGCAGGCAAGCCAGTCTAACTGAAGTTTAAGGTTTAGGAGAGGGTATGACAGGTGAGTCAAATCACTGTCAGTATCTTCACCACCCTCTGTCTGAGAACCTGATTAAGCTAAGCCAATACCTGAAACATGAGATCTTCTGGAATATCACTTCAATACCACTGGTCCTACTTCCATCCCCAGTCCTTCAGGCATAATTTAGGGAGAAATTGTTGGGGAAAAGGAGCCCCCTTCATTGTCTCCGACTAACACCACCTGGTTAAGAACAGTCATGTTAAGATCAAGAGCTCTGTCTAAGACAATTTCTTCCAGAGCACTGGTTCTCCCTCTAGTCCATTCCAGCTCTCACTGCCATCCAGACCTGGAGTCAAAAGGAACTGATTACAAATCCAACCTCAGACATGAGACAAGCTGCATGATCCTAGGCAAGTTACTTATCTTCTCTCTGCCTTATTTTCCTCATGTGTAAAATAGAAATAATAACAGTACTTACCTTGCAAGGTTGTAGCAAGATAAAATGAGGTAAAGCATTTAGCACAGTGCCTGGGACATAATATGTTCTATATAAATGTTTATTCCCTTCTCTCCTTCCCTTGCTTCCTCCCCTTCTCTTCCCCCACCCTCATCATGCTGGGAGTTGTGGCTTGACAATTACTTCTGCAGGTACCACAACCATAGCTACTGATAACTCAAATTAGAAAATTCTTGCCTTTGTCAAGTGGTTAAACACGAGGAAGTTATGGAAGTTATATACTTGTATTATTAAATGACACTAAAGATGATACATTAATATCTGCTTTGCCACTGCACCCTCATAACCATGGGACCTTCGCATATGCCTGATAGCTGCAAGCTCCCATGTATGTTGTCTCCTTGTGAGAATGTGAGCTCCTTGATGGTATCGTCTGTCTTATTTTTCTATATCTTTCCCCCGGTGTTTAGTACATTGTCTTGGCAGATAGTTAAGTGCTTAACAAATGATTTTTATTCATGTATTTATTAATTTGTTCATTCATATTATATTATATTATAATATATTATATTATATCATATCATATCATATCATATCATCATATATCACATTACATTATATTATATATTTACATTTTTATAAGTATGTGTACATACAAATGCATATGGACATAACCACAGAAACCTTAGAGTCAAGAATAATCAGGTTTAAAGTCTGCCTTGGGCATAAATCAGACCACAGATTTTAGATAGACAGATTAAACATTTATTTAGCATTTAATATGGGCCAGGCACTTCACTAAGAACAAATATAAGCAAAATATATATCCCTTGTCCTGAAGAAGGTGACATTTAAAAAAAAAAGATGACATATATGAGGACCTGGAAAAGGCAAGGTTGTTATTAAAGTAAGGTTTAGAAATACTAGCCTGAAATTGATACAGAAGTCTAGTTCCAGAGAAGATAAGGCAAGAGCTCATCTAACAAAAGCAAGGGCAGGTCTGAGGTTTCTGTGAAGACAGATAAGGATATAGTCATTTAAATAACCATGGCCAGTATCTTCAAAAACTCTAAAATTATTAGTAAAAGTCATGGTGCCTAGCTGTATAAATGAAAGGAATTTCTACCCAGGGAGTTTCCTATAAGTAGAATAGGTCTGGCAGGGGGGCCCAGATGGCAGAGAGAAGCCGGGAAGTTGCTTGAGCTATTCTCAGTTTCCCTCAAAACAACTTAAATCAAGTCTCTAAACAAATTTTGGAGCAAGAGAATGAACAAAAAGACAGAGTGAAACATTTTCTGGCTTATGGTAACCTAGAAAGGTCTGCCTCCTTTTTGGTTAAAAAATGAGCACAGTCCAGCACAGATGGTGCCCAGGAAAGTTAGCAGAAGGTTTTTAGTCACAGCACAGATCAGCAACTGAGGTCCCTGAGTCTTGCCTCAGCAGGCCAGCTATGAGTCCTCCAGCCCCACCATAGAAGTCAAATTGCCAGCTCCGGAAATAGACGTGACCAAGACAGGCCACTCCAATACAATGAGCAAACTGTCAGCACCTAAGGCTTTACTTCACAAAAGTGAAGTGATCAGGCACCTGAACCCTAACAATAAGAAGCTGGGGACAGTTCCCCCAGCACCCCAGGAACAGAGCTTAACTTTAAAAGCCACAAAATAGGCAAAAATGTGAGCAGGAAGCAAAAAGGAACCTTAACCAAGGTTCTAAGGTGACAGGAAAGATTAAAACACAAACAGAAGAGGACAACAATGTCCTAAGTGCTCCATGCAAAACTTCAAAGGGGAATAGGAATGGATCTCATGCCAAAAAAAGCCTTTTTGGAAGAGCTCCAAAAGTATTTTAAAATCAAATAAGAGACAGAAGAAAAACTGGGAAAAGAAATGAGAGGTATGAAAGAGAGAGTTAACAGCTTAGAAAAGGAAGGTCAAATATCAACTGATGAAAATAATTTTTAAAAAATCCAATTGCTCAAATGAAAAAACAAAAATTCACTGAAGTAAAAAGTAGAATTGCCCAAAATGAAGAGAAGGTACAGAAGCTAACTGAAGAAAACAATTGCTTAAAAATTAGAATTGGGCAAATGTTCCTTAATGATTCTATGAGACATCAAGAATCAGTCAAATAAAATCAGAAGACTGAAAAAATAGAAGAAAATGTAAAATACCTCATTGGAAAAATGACTAATCTGGAAAATACATCTAGGAGAGAAATTTAAGAGTTATTGGACTACCTGAAAGCCGTGATCAAAAAAATAGACTGGACAGCATCTTTCAAGAAATTATCAAGGAAAATTTCCATGCTATCCTGGAACCACAGGGTAAAACAGTTATGGAAAGAATCCAATGATCACTTCCTGAAGGAGATCCCAAAATTAAAACTCCAAGAAATATTGTAGCCAAATTCCAAAATGATCATGTCAAGGAGAAAATATTGCAAATAGTCAGAAAGAAACAATTTAAATATCGTGGAGTCAGAGTTATACAGGATTTAGCAGCTTCTACATTAAATGATCAGAGGACTTGGAATATAATATTCTGAAGCAACTTGGATTATGATAAAAGATTGATTACTCTATGAAACTGAGCACAATCTTTCAGGAGGAAAGATGGATATTCAACAAAATAGTGACTTTCAGTCATTGCTGAAGAAAAGACCAGAGCTGAACAGAAAATTCAATCTCCAAATATGATTCAAGAAAAGCATAAAAAGCTAAACAGAAAAGAAAAAAATGTTATTCAATAAGATTAAACTTTACACGTCCATATGGGAATATGATACTAGTAACTCTTGAGAACTGTATCTTTATTATGGCATGTAGAAGGGTTATACATAGACGGGAGTGTGTGGGTATAAGTTAATTTTGATGTGACAATGTAACAAAAAATTAAGGGGTAATAAAGAATTGTACTGGGAGAAGCAGAAAGGGAGGCAAAATAGGGAAAATTACATCACATGAAGAGAGAGAAAAGACCTGTTATAGTAGAAAGAAAGAAGTGTGAGGATTGTTGAACCTTACTGTCATCGGATTTGGCTCACAGAGGGAATAATGTACACACTCAGTTGGACATAGAAATTTATCTTAACCTATAGGGAAGTAGGAGGAGAAAGGGGAAAGAAAAGAGAAGAGTGGGGGAATTGAAGTCTACCTGTCAGATTTATGGAGAGGGGAAGAATTCATGACCAAAAAAGAGAGAGTATTGTGAGATGGAGAATAGATAATTTTGTTTATATTAAATCAAAAAGCTTTTGTATAAACAAAATCAATGCAACCAAGATTAGAAGGAAAAGAGAAAGCTGGGAACCAAACTTTGCAGAAAGCATCTATGACTAAGGCCTCATTTCCCAAATATATAGAGAACTGAGTCAAAATTATGAGACTATATGTGATTCCCAAATTGATAAATTGTCAAACAAGCAGTTTTCCAATGAAGAAATCAAAGTTATCTGTAGGCATATAAAGAATGTTCTAAATCATTGTTGATTGGAGAAATGCAAATTAAAAGAACTGAAATACTACCTTTTACCAATCAGACTGATTAAAATGACAGAAAAAAGGAAAATTATAAATTTTGGAGAGGATGTGGGAAACTGGAACACTAATGTACTGTTGGTAGAGTTGAGATCTCATGCAACCATTCTGGAGAGCAATTTGTAACTATGCCCAAAGGGCAACCAAACTGTGCATACCCTTCTCCAGCAATACCACTACTAGGACTATATCCCAAAGAGATCATAAAAAAAGGGAAAGGACCTATATGTGCAAAAATATTTTTAGCAGCCCTATTCATAGTGGCAAAATGTTGGAAATTGAGGGAATGACTATCAATTAGGAATGTCTGAACAAGCTATGACATATGAATGTAATAGAATAGTCTTGTTCCATAAGAAATGATGAACAGGAACATTTCAGAAAAATGTGGAAAGTAAAATGAGCAGAACCAGGAAAACACTGTACACAGTATCAGCAATAACTTTGAATGACTCAACTTTTCTCAACAACACAATAATCCAAGACAAATACAAAGGACTCATGAAGGAAATGCTATCCATATCCAGATAAAGAACTGATGCCCTCTGAATGCTGATCAAAGCATACTATTTTTGTTTATTTATTCTCCCTCATTTTTTTCCTTTTAATAAGTTTCTTTTTCCACAACTGTGATGAATACTGAAATATGTTTTACATGATAGTGTTGTACTTAAACCCAAATCCCAGATCACTGCACACCACCTGATTTGTGGCCCACCATTAAGCCCCCTTTTTATTTCTGTCTTTGTCCTTATTCTATATCATAGTATAGCTTGGAACAGCTTTAAGGCATGTCTGGGCATTGCTCAGGGCAAAGTTCCCCATTAGCATTCTATATATATTTCTTTCCTTGAATCAGTATGAGTGTACAAAGTGCAACTCAGGGTTATGGTGTAATATAGATACCATCCTGTCCTATGCCGCTGACCAAGCAGGGTCCCCACAGCCTTCACTTGGAACGTGACCCTGGCCTATTCTGAGACTTTCCAGTTCCCCCTTAGCCCATGACCAACCACCCTGTTCTGGAAAGCACTGTCTATGATCTTTCCACCCTATGCCCTCCACCTTGTTCCTTGTTCCAGAAGGGACCACTGAGTCACAGGAAGATTGCACCCCTGTACCATCACACCATATTCCAAAATTAGCCCAGAGCTATAGATCTAACCAGTGGCTGGTTTTTGCTTCTGTATGTCATGCCTTCTGCTAGCCTGCTCCCTGATTGCACTTTTTGTGGTTTTGGCCTATATCATCAAGTCTTTAAACCCCAAAGATCACTGCCTGATTTGAGTTTACACTCCAGGTGGTCGTGCGTTTGATCAATAAATCCACACCTAAATTTATCTCGAACCCAGGTCTCAGCTCACTCTTATTCTTTGCACAACAATAGCATATGTACAAACTGTATCAAACTGCCTACCATTTTCAGAAAAGGAGAGGGGAGGGAGACAGGGAGAAAAGTGTGCAACTCAAAATCTCGCCAAAATGAATACTAAAATTTTTCTTGATAAGTAATTGTAGGAAAAAAGACACTATTTAAAGCAAAAAAAGAATCATGAAAGGCCTAAATATTGCTAAGTAAATAAACATTCTAGTTATTAATCTAAGTATTATAGATATATATAAATATAAATAGATGAATAAGTAAAGAAAGATATTAGATATGATCTGAATATAGATGTCATATATGTGTATGTCTGTGTGTGTGTGTGTGTGTGTGTGTGTGTGTATGTATGGAGACAGAGAGAAAGAGAGAGAGAGAGAGACAGAGAGACAGATGGAGATATGAGAGGGACAGAGAAATAAGAGTGATCTGATAATAGATATAGATAGATAGACAGACCAGACTATGTCTCAGAGTTCTGTCATTTGGTCCATGTGGGAATTCTTAATGTGAGACATTTATCCATTGATGCAGATGTTTCACATATATAACTTGTAGTCATGGGGAATAGCCTAAAGTTGGGAGTGGTTAAATGTTTTTCCAGTATCCAGCCTGCTAGTAAGGGTCAGGTATAAGAAATGTTTGTAACCAAGTATTCTTGATTCCAAGTATAGCATTTTATATACTGTGTCATTGTAATGGTTATGAGATTTGAAGATCTTCTATGCCCCTTGAACTTGACGATATAGCAGGAAGGGATAGGGCAGGAGGAAACCAGAGCTGAGCTGGAGCAGTGGTGGCGATGGTGGCGTGAACTCTTTTTTTTAAGCCAGGCAGAATTTCTGCTAAGGACTCTTGCTGAGGACTGCCAGCAATGGGAACTGTGGGGGGCCGGAGCTCCTGGGAGTGAGCTGCGTGGATACTGAGTAGTTGTGGTGAGTGAGGAGAGCAGGATCTTTGCCAGAGGTAGCATGCTCTGTTTTGAAGGCTTGAGAATGTGAGTGTTGACAGCATTAACTACATGTGCCAACTCCATAGCTACTGTGATGGCTTTGATTTTCTGGTTTTGGGTCTCACTTTTCTGGTATTTGAAGAAATGTTCTATCCTTGTACCCCATGTAGAGAGCCTGTTATATTTTTTGATTAATAATCGTATCAGCATATTTATAGTTACCGTAGGCATTGTGAATACTGCATTATTGATACTCATATGTCCCTAAGCCCTCCCATCTAAAAACCTCTAGAAACTGTAGTATCTCACCTTTTTTCCCTTTGAACACCTCATAACTCTCTCCCTCTCTGCTCCCTTGACAAATCTTTTCTCCCCAGCAAGCTTCTTTTTCTCAGACAATAAATGTTTTTAGTTTATGGATCAGACACTGTTTCATTTCAAGTCCCTTTATGGTCCTGAGGTTCTTTTTTTTTAACAATACATATGCATATACATACATAAATACATACATGTGTATATATACATACATATATGTAACTGTGTGTATGTATACAGATGCATTGTGTATCTATATATTTTTATATGAGTGTGTTCATTCCCATTTGTGTCAGGAGTGCTGAGGAAAAACTTTCCCTCTTATGATTACTACTTTCTGTCTTGGACAGTAGCAACTGTGGTACCATTGTTGCATTTGGGAACTCCCCAGTACATCATATTGTACTTGAATGACACCAGGGAATTCCTCTGGTAAATCTAGTTTCATGATTCTACCTAGGTGGCATTTAATTTACTCAAGGGACCAATTCACTAGCCCACTGCTCAGGTACATAACCTCTCATATAAACTATTACAATACTCTCCAAATTGTGGTGTCTCATCATTTAAGTCTCTTCCTTCTCTAATCCATTCTCTATACAACCACACAAATCACTTTGCTAGGACTTAGGTCTGATTATGTCACTCCTCTACTCAATAAATTCAAACAATTCCCTATTACTTCTAATGCCCAATAAGATTATTTTTTTAGTATTTTATATTTAAAGCCATTCACAAACTCATCTCTTCCTACTTTTCCCGATCCATTACAAATTATAAGCTATCCCAAAACTCTTAGTGCAATTATCTCCTCTTCTTCTCTATATAATCCAACTGAACTACACTTGCTCATGCTCACATTTTGTGCTCCATCTCCTATGTTTATGCCTTTGCTTAGCCTGTCCCCCTTGCCAGGCATGTTTTCCTTTCTCTTTTTAATTTTTTTTAAATCTTATCCTTCCTTCCTATTTATCTCAAGTGTTACCTTCAGCATGAGTGATTCCCACTCACCTAGGATTTGAGAGTATCCTCCCTCAAGGTAACCTTGCATCTCTTTTATGTGTGTTTGGTATATTCTTATATATGTACATACTGTCTCCCCCATTCAAATGTAAGCTACCTTAGGGTAAGTAATATTTCACTTTTGGTCTTTTTATCTCCAGAGCCTAGCATAGTGTCTGAAATATAATTACGTAAAAAATATTTGTTGATTCATTCATTCATTGATTCTTAACTGATGAACTTATGCATTAATTTGTTAACATCCCATTGGTACAAGTTAATTTAAGGGAAGAAAGTGTAAGTGTCCACAAAAATGTATTTGTGGTTTAATAATAAAGCCTCGGTGGAATTGGTCAGCTGGCTGCCCCTTTCTACTTTTTGAATAGAGTTACTCAGTCAGCTGGTTAGCTCAGCCAATTAAGGCATCATGTTAATGAATCCTAGGGTAGAAATTGAATCCTTGTGTAAGCTGTCCAGATGCATTCTCTCCTTGGTCACAGATTAAAACCTTAATCTTTTCCAGCAACCTTATTATTGTAGAACTTTAGAACTTGAAGGAAACTTAGATGGTTTAGTCCAAGTCCCTCATTTTACAGATGAAGAAATGGATCCAAAGATGGTAAGTGACTTGCCCAGGTAGTATATTGATGGTAAATGATAAAAATAAGATAAAAAATCCAGGTTTCTTATACCACATTAAACTCTCTGATGTTCACAAAACAGTCAATGGAAATGTGTGGTTAGATCACCTCTACTGGAAAAATTACCATGAATGCCATCATCAAAATCATTCAAAGAACATTCCCTACCAGCAGTGAGTATACACATAGCTTTGGCATTAAGAAGCATTGTCTGTTCATATTGCTATTACTAGAATATTAACTGAAAGCAAAATGCACATGGCTAGTTCCTCATGCTTGATATAATCTAATCAAGATTTCAATCCAAGTTATGGTTAGAATAATGGTAGTCCTTTCAACATGTTTGCAATAGAGATCATAAAATTATTTAATTGTCTAGAAATGGAAGGAACTCTAGAGGTCTTTGAGTCTAACCCCATACTTTTACAAATGTATCAGTTTAGGGATTGACAGCCTAAGTGAATTACATAAAGTCACAGAGAGAGGTTTTCAGGTGGAATTTGAACCCATATTGTTCTGACTCCAAGTCTAGCACCATATATCTAAATGTGAACAAAACTGTCAATGTGGTGGTATTGGTGATTAATAAACTCTGATACTCCCTCTTCAAATGTTATCTTGCTCTTTGATAGTCTGTAGAGCTGATTTCGAGGCTTGACAATAGAAAAAAATTGCCTTCCCTGCCCCATTAGCCTTAATTGTCCTTTGTAAATATTTCTGATGGGAGATAAATCAAGGTAGACATTTCTACACTTGTACCAATGTATCAAAATAGATCTACTTGTGCATGATTGTTTCTATAGTTATGTGTGCCAATAGAGGAATATATCAGGGCCAGCCCAGATCATGATGCCAAACAGTTTACCAGAGTCTGGAAGACTTGTGACCATTGTGCCCATTGAGTTCTATCCAGTTGGCAAAAGTTAATCTAGGGGAAGAAAGTCTAAATATCCACAAAAATGTGTTTGTGGTTAAATAATAAAACCTTGGTGAAGTTGATCAGCTGGCAGTCTTCCAATTTGCAGTCTGTCTCACACCTGTTTCATGTATTTGTTTTATGTGGCCTCTGATTAAAACCCTGTAATATGCAGGGAAAGTAAGCAGATTCTTGTAATCAAATCACTAAAGCTGAATTTTTCTTTCATTCAAGACATTCCAGATTCTAATTCCCAACTTATTCTTACCATACAAGACCTTTCTCTAGGGCTTTTCAGTGCAATTAGAAATGTGCCAAAGTTTGCAATAAAAATATTCTCTGTAAAAAAGCCCATGGGCATTTATATGCTTAGTGACTAACAATGGCTCAGTGGGGACAAATGTGAAAAACACAGCAGCACCCCAGTATGGAAAAACAAATATACCCACTGTGGCATTGATCTGTTCTTTTTTGTTAGTCACTTGGATTTTATGAACTATAAAATACTAACCAACAAGACATAGCCTAAACCAAAGGTTAATGGCTGTTAGAAATTCTTGTTAAGCTAAAAGCAATTAAGTGTTTTTTTTTTTGTTTGGGGGGAGTGGATGGGTGAGGGAGAGCAATAATTATATGATGTAATCATATACATTTAATTAAATAATAATAGAAGTATAAAGCAATGCATATGCATTCTATGTAATTATTCTTGCAATGGTGTTTGAACACATGGTATGTAAATAAATATGTGTACAAGTACATACATATGTGATATATGTACACATGTACACACTATACTATAACTAATCATCCAGGTCCATATTCTTCAAGGAAAGAATGGAAGACAATGCACAAAACACTGTGCTGGGCACTGAGATAAGTAGAAAGTTATAATACATGATCTTTGACCTCATGGAATCTGCAATCTAGTCGAGGGGAGAGACAAGGATAAGATAAAAATAACTACATTATACAACATTTTAATATAAGTGTTTCAGGAGGTTACAGGATAAAGTCTCTAGAAGTCTGGAGGGAAGACTTGTTAGTAATCAGGGATGTTAGAGAAGGTATCAAGAAGGAGGTGTTGGTATTGGCTAAGGGTTTTAAAGGATAGAGAACAGGGAGTGGAAAGGCACAAGGAACAGTGTGAGCAAATGCCTGGAGCTATTCCTTGAAGAGAGGGAGAAGCATCATGGAAAGTAAAAAAAGACAGTGCAGGGAAGAAAAATAGTAATGCTAGTAGCTATCATACTTTTGGATTTGCAAAGTGCTTTTCATATTTTTTCATTTCTCACAACAACTCTATAAGGAAGAGGTTATTATTTTTAAAGATGAGGAACCTGAGGCTGAAAAAGGCTAAGTGACTTGTCCAGGGTCACACAGGTAGGAAGCATGTGAGGCAGAATTCAAACACAGGTCTTCTTTACTCCAAGTCTAATTCTATTAACTCATCCAACTAGCAACCTGTGCTGTAACAGCATTATGATTAGAGCAGAGTAATTCCATATAATATTGTGACATAGTGCAGAAAAGATAATGTTAGAAATGGAGGATATGAGTATAATAGGCCTTGAATGTGAGGCTGTACAACTGAAAAGAAAATAAAAAGCGCAGAAGCAGGTTATGGAGCTCTCAGCCCAGCAATGGTAAGGGGGTGGGTAATGCCACTAGGAGTGCTAGTGCTTGCAGCTACAGGGAAGCAAGGTGTACTTCCTGGTTAAAGACAAGAGCACATACCAGGAATGTAGTGAACAGACCTATCTGAGAATAACACCAACTTGGCAGCATTAAAAACTAGACACCCAGAATTAGCTCAGAAAGCAACAGTATGAAAAATGATGAAGCTTTGGATAATGCATCCTCACCTTCAACTGAGCAGAGCCAAACTTTATAATGAAGTTAAATATTAAAAAAAAAAAAACAGACTGGAAATAAATAATCAAACAACCAAAAAAGAATTTGACCATAAAAAGTACTATGGTGATAGGGAGAATGAAGACATACACTCAGAAAAAAGATAACAGTGTGAAAACAAAAACAAGCAAAGAATTAAAGAAAAATGCTAATTGGACCCAAGCCCCACAAGAATTTCTAGAAGAGTTTAGAATGGTGGAGGAAAAATTTAGAAAAGAAATGGAAGTGATGCAAGAAAATTATGAAAAGAGAATTAACACCTCGGTAAAAGAGGCACAAAAATACTGAATAAAATAACACCCTAAAAATAGAATTTTTTACTATAGAATTTTTACTATAGTAAAAATAGAATTTTTACTATAGAATTTTTTTACTATTGTAAAAGATGCACAAAAAGTCACTGGAAAAAAACTCTTCAAAAAAGCAGAACTGGTCAGAAGCTCACTGAAGAAAATTATTCTTTAAAAAATAGAATTGGGTAAGCAAATGCCAATGATTCTGTGAGACATGAAGAAACAATAAAACAAAATCAAATTTGTTTTAAATAGGAAAAAAAATATGAAATACCTCATCAGAAAAGAAAAACAAAAACTTACTTTGAAAATACATAAAGGAAAAATAATATAAAAATTATCAGACTACCTGAAATCCATGATGAAAAAGAGTCTAGATGTCAAATTTCAAGAAATTATTTAGGAAAACTTCCTTGATAGATTCATAAGGTAAAATAATAATTTAAAAAAAAAACAGATCACATCTTCAAAGAGTACCTAAAATGAAAACATACAAGAATATTAAAGCCAAATTCCAGATCTCCCATGTCAAGAAGAACATATTTTAAGGAGCCAGAAAGACATAATTCAATTATCATGGAGTCAGGATTACAAAATATTTAGCAGCTTCTACTATAAAGGACAGGAGGGCTTGGAACATGATATTCCAGAAAGCAAAGATAAGAAAATTAGCACCAAAAACAGTCTACTCTATCAAATTGAGTATAATCATTTAGGCGAAAATTTATATTTAATGAAATTTCCAGCATTTCCTTGTGAAAAGACCAGATGTGAATACAAAATTTGAAAATCAAACACAAGACTCAAAGAAGTATATAAAGGTAAACATTATGGAAAAATCATGCACAAAAAGATTAAACTTTATATTCCTATATGGGAAGATGATACATAGAATTCCTAAGAACTTTTATTATTAAAAGGGCAATTAGAAGAATTGTACATAGACAGAGGCCATGGATGTAAGTCAATTAAGTTGGGATAATCTGAAAAAATGAAGGGGTGAAACAGGGATACACTGGGAAAAGGAAGGAGGGAGAGGAACAAAGCAGGGAAATTTTATATATTTTATATATATATTTTAAATTTTATATATTTATATTATTTATATATTTTATAAAAGAGACACTCAAGGAAGAGCTTTTACATTGAAAGGGAAAATTCATTGGTAGTGGGTAACTTTTGAAACTCTCTCATCAAAAATGGAAGTCTGTTTGTGTGTACGTGTGTGTATGCATGCATACATATATACTTTGATAGTAACTTTATATCTACTGTTTCATGCAGCCTTTTAAATATATATATAAAAGTATTAATATACATATGTGTGTACAGGGAGAAAGAAAGAGAGAGAGAGAGAGAGAGGGTGTGAAGAGACTAAATTAGTTAACATATCATAACCATTGTTTACTTTGGGCCAAGATGGAAATTTAGCTTCATTGCTGTTGTGATTTGATGGTCCATCCCTAATCCCTTGTCACTGAAATATTTTCTATTTTACCCCCTTCCAACCCGCCACTGTATAATGATGCCTGGCCCATTTTGAAATGCAAGGACATTTTTATATTAAAAAGAAATTTAGTTCATTCCTTTGTCAATTCATTTTTAAAAAATTGTTTTCCTAATTGTGAAGCTTTTTGAGATGCAGCAATACTTTTGACTCCTCATTCAGATCAATCTCAAATGACTACACTGGAACTCAAAGAAAGGAAGTGAGAATGGGAGCTGCCTCCCTGGATGAAACCTCTTGAACTGCAAGTGACTTCCTGCTGACAGGTAAGGGAAGTTATTGTCAACAAGATTTAAACTTACTATCGTGTTTACATAGCTACCTTGAAAAGGTTGGGAGAGAGCTATGACTTTGTTAGAATTAAATACCAGCAATTAGTGGACCATAGCAGTACATACTGGTTATCATTACTGTCTGACATTGGCCTCTCTCTCTCTCTCTCTCTCTCTCTCTCTCTCTCTCTCTCTCTCTCTCTCTCTCTCTCT